>JBBCBC010000007.1:9689832-10181409 GCA_037126765.1 Stenogyne calaminthoides
TGGAAATTTTTATATTGCACAAAATATTGAGGTAAATACTTTAAGTGTTGAATTAGTTTTAGAAAGTTTCATCTAACTGCTCATTCGTGCGATTAATATTCACGCTTTTATATATATTGCAAAGGCGTATTGAGGTAAATAATTTGAGTTATTAATTCGTTATGAATGTTCATTCTAGATTTTGCTCTAGGTGAAGTGGCCGACAATTTGCCTTCATATGAATATTTTTTGCATTGGTGATAACGTGAGAACGCGTTTTGGAAATCGCAAACCTCTAGCCACTATAATGATTGTATTATAGTTTTGTCTTTATTTGCTTCATTTTTTTATCAAACTCATTGATATAACAATTATATCGACTACAAATATTTGTTGTATTGTTTATCCGATCCGCGATATTTTATTTATTTAAGGGAATATATTTTTTCCACCCTCAACTTTATCACTTTTTGATATTGTCCTTTTGATTTATTTTATTCTAATTTTTTCCTCAGAATTTATAGACTTTTTGTCCAAATCGTCAAACAAAATATCATAATATTCCCAAGTTCTTTGAAAATCACATCTTTCTCCACATGTTAAAGAAAAAAAGATAACAATTAATTAAAAATCTCAAGTATATCATTTTTGGATGAAAATCTCAAGTACATCATTTTTGGTCACATCTTTCCACATATTAACAAAAAAAAGATAACAATTAATTAAAATCTCAAGTATATCATTTTTTGGATGAAAATCTCAAGTACATCATTTTTGGATGATGATATGATTTTTATGTTTATGTACTAATTAATTAGTATAACAATTAGATTTTTTAAAGATAGAATTATATATCAAATCTTGAGTAGATATGATTAGTTATAATTCTTTAAAATTGTTCAAGAAATTAGATTTTCTAGAGATTTTGTAAAATATACAAACAATTAGATTTTGTTTTCAAAGGTTTTGTATAATAAATATTTATCTAAAAAAATGTATCAAATCGCGCGTAGATATGATTAGCTATAACTCTTTAAAATCCTTCAAACAACTAGATTTTTCAAAAAAAAATAATAATAAAATTTTCATTCACAATAGAAAAATATCAATTCATCTTTTTGAATTGAGAAGTCTTTCATATAATAAATAAATAAAAATGTTAGAATTTTTTTTATAACATCAAAATTATTTCAACTATTATTTTAACCCCAGCGTGTCTTGAATACGTATATCTAACTAGTATATATTGGTAAACCTCGTTCAAACTTATGTGGCTAAACCACGTTAATCTGCATAAAGCCAATTCAACCAAATTATTTTAGCTTTTAAAATCGTGTGACTCTCATTAAAAGTTGTTTAAATTGTAATTTTAATCTATTTAATTAAAATTTATAAAGATATGTTTTAACCTATTTAATTAAAATTTATAAAGATATGCTTACTGATCACGCCCCCCCATATATCTTTTTTAATCTTAATTTTAATACTTTATTATATTTATATTTGTAAACTATCTACTAAATATAATTAAAAATCTAATTCACTATAGCAAACTAAACTGATTTTTACAACCGGCAGTAATTAATCTCCTTCACCGCTACCCACTGCTGCCGAAAATTCTAATTTTAAACCTATGATTTTTTTAATTTTATTTTTTGTATTGTATATTTAATCTAATTTTATTTTTTTTTTTATATTGTGGCGAGTATTGAGGTAAATAATTTGAGTTATGAATTGGTTATGTTTATTGTAATTGTGTAATTATTTTGTATATTGCGTTGAGGTTTTTTATATTGCACCCTAATATTGAGGTAAGTAATTTGAGTGTTAAGTTTGTAGAAGAGTTTCTCTTAATATATTCATAGCGATTAATATTCACGTTTAATATATATTGCGGGAATATTGAGGTAAGTAATTTGAGTTATGAATTTGTTTCTAATTTTATTAATTTTTAAATTTGATTTTTGTGTTGTATACTTAATATGATATTATTATTTTATATTGCGTAGAGGTATTGATGTAAGTAATTTGAGTTATGAATTGGTTATGAATGTTTATTGCAATTGTGTAATTATTTTATATATTGCAGGAATTTTTATATCGCCTTGCTTGAATATTGAGGTAAATAATTTGAGTGTCGAATTAGTTGTGGAGGAGTTTCTTTTAATATGTTTTTTTAATTTTTATTTTATTATTTTATATTGTATGAAGTATTGAGGTAAGTAATTTGAGTTATGAATTGGTTATGAATGTTTATTTCAATTGTGTAATTATTTTCTATATTGTAGAGAGTTTTTTTTTATATTGCACGGAGTATTGAGACAAATAATTTGAGTGTTTTTTTTTTTTTGAAACGAAGTAATTTTAGTGTTGAATTAGTTGTGAAAGAGTTTTTTCTAATATGTTCATAGCGATTAATATTCACGTTTTGTATATATTGCAGGTAATATTAAAGTAAGTAATTTGAGTTATGAATTTATTATGAATGTTTATTGCAATTGTGTAATTATTTTGTATAGTTGTAGGGAGTTTTTTTATATTGCATATAGTATTGAAGTAAGTAATTTGAGTGTTGAATTAGTTGTGAATGAGTTTCTTCTAATCTATTCATAGATATTAATATTCCGTTTTTGTATATATTGCAAGGTAAGTAATTTGAGTTATGAATTCATTTGGCAGAGATTTTTTAATATATTGCACGAAATATTGATGTAAGTAATTTGAGTGTTGATTAGTTAATGAAGAGTTTTCTTCGATCCGTTCATAGCGATTAATATTCACGTGTTGTACATATCAAATCTTGCGTGAGATATGATTAGCTATAACTCTTTAAAATTGTTCAAAAAAAATTCTAGAAATTTTGTAAATTATACAAACAATTAGATTTTACTTTAAAAATTTTTTGTATAATAAATATTTGTTTGAAAAAAAATGTATCAAATCTTATGTAGATATGATTTAACCCTTTAGAATTCTTCAAACGACTAGATTTTTTTTAAAAAAAAATAATAAATATTTGTCATTCATAATAGAAAAAAAAATTAATGGATTTTTTTAATTGTAAAATCTTTCATAATGAATAAACGAAAACATTAAAAAAAATTTATAACACTAAAATTATTTTAACCCCGCGTAATACGTGGGTATACAAACTAGTGTATATATATATATATATATATATATATATATATATATATATACAAAAGTGATATAAAACCCACTATTTGGTTTTTTATAACCAGGATAAATGAGGTGTCGTGTCAACTTATCATCCACATAATTAATTTAACTTAAATAAATTATACAATGTTCTATAATATACTATACTCTAAATCATAAACTTAAACCCTAAATCACGAACTAATTCGAAAAAAACGAACCAATAAAGATGTTATGTTGTTTTCTTGCATGTGTCCGTTCGCATTGCCACTTTTCACCTTTGGAGATTCATTCAATAATTAATGTTTCTTCATGTGCATGCTGTTTTTTTGTCCATCTAAAATAATGCTTCAATTTATTGGTGAAGGAAATACAACAAAACAATCCCAATATTTTTATTTTTAATTTATTTTTTTCCGGTCGAGGTTATAATATATAGATATGATCGTGTCCAAAGTGTTTATCTAGAAATGTATAAGGGGTGGGCTAGATTGAAAAAAATTTAGACCAATAATTTTAAATAAAATAAAATATTTTCAATGTTTATTAAACTGTACTCGAAAAAACTTCAAAGCATAAAATTCATCAAAAAAAAAATTACTTGATCGTCCTTGAAAATTGAGTATGAGGGTTGAAAAAATAAAATTAAGAATAAAGAATCCCAAATTTTCCTTAAACTCTAATTCTCTGCTCTTGGTGAAAATAAATATTTTAAAGAAAAAATGTTTGATTTTTTATAGATAAAATAAAAATTTAATTAAAAGTGGGTGAACCTGTAGCTGTTTGCTAATATTTCTATAGGAATTAAAGAATATTGATGAGTTTTAATTGGATTTATAATTAGGGTGGGATGGGATAATTAATTTGGGTGGGTTGATGGGTTAATTTTAAAATTTTTGCATATAATAATTACAATATATAGTGAGCTAGCCCACCCTAGCTCACTAATAGATACGCCCCTGATCGTGTCCTTTTGGGGTATCTTTTACTAATACCTGCAAAATTAGAAAGTTATGTATATTATAAATTAGTAAAAGAAAATCATTTTAACTTTCATTTTTTTCAAGCTCCTCGTAGTCAAAATTCTCCCGATCATTATATTTCGAGTTGGTCACCCATGAACAGATTTCATATTATGAATTTAGATTATTTGACTCATTTGATCAATTCTAACATATTTTTATAACTCACTAAATTTGACATGTATCATATTTTGGATAAGTTCACATCTCATGAATTAAAAATAAATTTTATAGCATGAAACTTGTTCACCATAAAGTTTGTCGATATTTCAAGTTTTTTAATAATTTTGATTAATTAAGTTATAACTTATGTACATAATAATTCATTATAACAATGTTACAATTAATATATCTTTGGTATATCTTGGTTGAATTAACAATAATATAATATTACTCCATAAAATTAAAACATGATTTGAGAAATCACAAACTCTCGTGAAACTTGTTCATACTATATATAAAAATTGATATTATTACACTTATAAATTGATATCACTACTTTTATAAATTAAGAGTCCGCTCGGTATAACTAGGGAATAATAATTATAATGGATATTATTAAGAGGTCAATCACTAAAAGTTGTTGATTGTCTTGTTATTGCTTGATTTAAATATGAACAAAAGATCATGCGAGGTGGGTCAAGTGTGATCACTTAATTCTATTCTCATTACTTATGTATTAAAACTACCAAAACTATTAAAAACATTAATAGAAGTAATTCTCGTTACCTAACCAGGTGGCTTAGCCCATTTGACCACTGGACTTCTCATTTGAGTGGGAGACCTAGGTTCGATTCCTCTGGGAACGAATTTGGAGTTATGGGAGTTATAAGGTGGATAGACGATTTCGTGGAGTATTTGGGTGCTTAGTGTACTAACTACTAACAACTAACTTTGTTCGATCAAAAAAAAGAAAAAATAATTCTCATTACACACTTCCATTACCCCCAATCAAGTGTAATATCTACTACCTCCATTCCAACTCTTTGTTCACAGCTTCTGTTTTCTCGTGTTTTAGCGAACGAATTTTTTTATTAGTATTTGAAATTATAAAGTAACTTTTAAGGAAATATATAATAGAAGAGAGATAGATATATCATACACTTCTTAAAAATCATTATATCATTTTAAATACTAATAAACAATCAACTCGTTAAAATACGAAAAAATATGGTGTGAAGAAAGAGTTGGAACGGAAGAAGTATATTAATACTATAGTCTCAATTTACAAGTATAATCAATTGATAAATATTATGATACAAATTTATAATTAATCATATATATAAATTTTATATCGTGAACAAATTTTACCCCATACCTAATCTTGACAAGTAGAATGTCGTGCAACATTTTGTCCCTACAAAAGCTTCTAATTTCATGAGCATATTAGTGCTAGAATAATCCTCCTGGCTATTTACTTTCCTCAAATCGGTGCAATTAAAACGACATTAAATCTCCGGCGTGAAAAGGAAGATCGAAAAAAGAGTACAATCTCATGCAAAATCTTGTTTAAGATGGAATAGTGGAAATGTACAGAATAATAAGACGAATAATTTAACATATTTTATTCATTTAACCATTTTCTTTTTTATTATTTGATTGACATGAGTCAATCCCTCAGAATAGTAACAACTGGCTAGCGTGACTGTGTGACACGTATATCAAATATATGATGGATTTGAATCTTCTAGTCGAGTGATAAATTTTCGTAAATTTCAAACGTAACACCTGCGACAAATCATATAACGAGTGACTAAGTGAGACGGTAAAATTTGTTCGTAAAATTTATCATTATACTTATAAATTAATATTATTATATTTATTAATTAATATTATTATATTTATAAAAATATTTATAACAGTTTTAAAAAATAGTAATATTAATTTTATACTATAAACATTCAGAAGGGGTTTGTAACGTAAAAATGATGTGAATTAAGCGAAAAATTATAGCATTAATTAATAAAGAATCAAAATAATAAAGATTATAGTACTACTCCATATCATAGGAATTATAATCGCCCAAAATTAAGATTTTAGAAATTATTGAAAGAGTCAAAATTGGAGACTGGACTGAACTTTTACAAATTATATATATATATTTGGTTCGTGCATGTCTTTTTTGTTAATATCATTCAATCAATCATGTACTGGTTTCAAATTTTGTTGAACATACATTAAGTTCCTTTATTCTTTT
This sequence comes from Stenogyne calaminthoides, assembly GCA_037126765.1. Classification (NCBI taxonomy): domain Eukaryota; kingdom Viridiplantae; phylum Streptophyta; class Magnoliopsida; order Lamiales; family Lamiaceae; genus Stenogyne; species Stenogyne calaminthoides. Next base: position 9,696,190 of record JBBCBC010000007.1, read on the forward strand.
CCTTTCTTTTAGTACATACTATTTGGGCTAAATATTGAAGTTTCTTCCTTCACTATAAATTAGGTTGGTGTCACTTTTGATTACATATTGGAACAAAAATTATTAATAATTTAATTTTAAACTTATTTTTTGTTTTTGTTATTCAATTTATACACATAGAATTTTTCTCAGAGAATGAGATCAATACTGTTTCGAATATTTTGATGTAATTATATTAATTAAATGAATTCTAATGTAATAAAATTAATTTTTTAACTGTACATAGTATAAAAATATTTTTCAAATTCTATTATTTTTTCATTAATTTGGGCCCTCTTTTCAAATTTTAAAATCGCCATCGCTATTAAAAAACGTGAAAGCAAAGACTCTCGCTATAAGAGGGTGCTTGGTTGAGGGATTTGCGAGATGAGGAATGAGAAAGGAATGATAAATCATGTTTGGTTTTGAGGTTTAGAATGACATTTATTAGACATTTATTATTTACACAATATTTAATGTAAAAATCGATTAAAGAAGATGAAAGAATAAAGTGATTTTTAATGTGTATAAAATAATGATATGAGATGCATATTTTGAGATGTTAAGAGGATATTCTGTAAATTAAAAATAATGTTGCTTTATTAATTATCATTTACGGAAGTAGAAAATAAGTATGAGATGGACTAAAATTGAAAATTTCCAATTGAGATTGAGATTGGGGGGAGCATCTATGACTATCATTAATGATTAATATAAAACCCCGTATTTGATTTGAAATTTAACACTGATTTTAGTTAGGGACTTTGAAAATCAAATTTAGAAAACACCACTACCACGCTTATAACATACTATCACACTATTTAAAAAATAAAAAACAAACACACACTTTATAATCTATCTACCTCCGATTCAAAATATTTGTCGTTTAAGGATGTTTCATACGAATTAATAAAGTCATTAATAACAATAAATAATATGTGTAATATGTCATTTATGCCATTTTATTTACATACATGATCATTTATTACATATATATTTTTTTAAATAATATAAAGAGAAAATTGGAATATGACATTTAATTCTCCAATATTACTGTAAAATGACAAACATTTTGGAAAAAATATTCTTTGGAAAGACAAACATCTTGACTTAGGGGGAATAGAATTTAAAAGTTCTGTAAATTTTAAAACCCTAAACAAAAGAAATTGAACTATAATTTAAGAGACATTCTCCTAAATAGTGATAATTTAGATGAAACATTCTCCTCCAAAAGAAATTGAACTAGCTATAATTTAAGAGACAACTACAAAAGAAATAGAGGACTATATCTTTTACACGAATATAATAGTAAAAGAAAATGATTTAGAAGAATTAATTACCATGATCAACATACGATAATTAATATTAATTCAAACCAACAAGCGGGCGGATTAGGAATTTGAATCTGAAGATACAAAATATAATCAATACATTTTAAAGACAAAATTTATAAATGAATTGGGGTAAATTTTCTTTTTAGCATTTGATAGTAATGATTTTTTTTTTCCAATTTTGGGTATATATATTAATTAAGTAAACCTACGCATGCATAAATTATAAGTAGACACGATGAGCATGATTGTTAAATTTCTACTAAATTTGGTTAACTAAGTTCATCAAAATTGAAAAGGGGCTAGCTCTTGAATGCACCCGGGTGCACCGTACACTCATAGTGCATTTTAGAAGTGTGCAACTTGTTATGTTGAAAAACACGACTTATTTATACTAAAAAAATGCAAATTAATATATGAGAACATAGTTATATGCTTCGCTTTGAAATAGTTGCATATTTCTATTTTGTATAGTTGCATGCTTCTAAAATGCACTATGAAAAGAGATTTAGGATCCGGTGCACAATGAGATGCACTCTTGAAAAGGAGTAATAATGTGAATTTCAGATATATCAAAACACAATAAAAAATGATTTATCTTTTGCTATATGTAAACGAGTTTTACTGATACAACTGATTTGCATTTTGTATATTTATAAATAGTATTAATTATTTTATTAATTTAAATATATTAGCTTGATAAAAATAATTATTTGTTTGAAATATTTATACAAGTATAATATGAAATATTATATGTATCACAACATTATTGTACATATTCTTTTCTAACTTTTTTTTTATTATATGTATATAATATAATGTGTAATAATATAAAAAAAAAAAAAAAAAAAAGACGCACATTACTATAGAAAAAACTCACTTTCTTTTAAATATTACAATGCAAAAGTCTGATAGAGTAGGTCTCTCATGATATTTTTTTCTTAGTATGAAATTTTTATCTATACTTGCAAATTAAATATTATTACACTTATTAATTAATATTATTACATTTATAAATTGAGATCATGACATTAAATGCTATAAAATTAATTTATAAGAGTAATTATATCGGTTATAAAAAAAGTATAGTGTGAACAAGTTTCACTGTAAATCAAGCATTAAAGAGTGTGACTTATATTACTAAAGAGTGTGATTTTTACTATAAAGGTGTGACGTTTTTACTATAAAGAGTAATACTTATAAAAGTGAAAAGGGTGTGACTTATATAATAAAGAAAGAGTTTGTAATGATAATCAAAGGGTGTGACTTATATTACTAAAGAGTATGCCTTAAAAAAAAATTAGTTTTTACTTGAACAAGTTTCACAAAGATACTAACTCAGTTTATAAATATAATGATATTAATTTTATACTATAAATAAATTTCACACGAGAGCTTGTGAGTCTGAGTAAGTCTCTGATGGGACTTGTTCATAATATAAAATTTATACCACTATATTTACAAATTAATATGACTATATTTATCAACTGATATCATTACACTTATTAATTAAGATCATAACATTAAATATTATAAGTATTAATTTATAAAGGAGTTTATCCCATTTAACCGCGCCTATCTTTATGAACTTGATTATATGACTCATTTCACCCATTTTCAACACATTATCCTAAACCACTAAAATCTTTACTCAGATATACTGCGGATAGAGTTAAATGTTATGAATTAAAAAACAAGATTCATAAAGATTTAATCACGGTCTTTACAAATTTTTGTCTTTATAGAAATAATAATATCAATTTATAAGTGTAATCATACGAGTTTCATACCATCAACAAAATTTCAAGACTTTGTGTAAATTATTTAATTCCAAAAGAAAACCAAACCAAAAAAAGTGAAAAAAACCAGGCCTATAGGGGTGGATAAAAATTTAAAATACCCAAGATATCGCACTTAACGTCATTAAAAAAATATTGATTTTATCGAAAATTTCGGTACGATAACGGTATGAAAATATAGAAAATTTCGGTATACCGAAATATTTTCGATATACCGAAAATATTTCGGTATACCAGTATATACTGAAATTCCGGTACAGAATCGATATATAATATTGACATACTGAAAATTCGGTATATCGATATATCGAAATTTCGATCGACAACGGTAAGACATTTTTTCGCCATCGAAATTTCGACACAGAATATTACGACGAAAAATTTTTCCAGATTATCATCTTGGCCCAATTCTACCTATACACTCGCATAAAAGGGTGTGATTGGTAGAAAAAATTGAAAAAAACCAGGCCTATATACTCGCATAAATTCGTATTAATTTTCCCCAGAATCTCTCTCTTCAATTTCTCTTTAATTCTCCCACCCCTGTAATCACCACCTCCAGAAACATCTCCCATTCTCTCTCCTCTCTCAACTCTCAAGTGCTAAAAACACACTGACCGTACTAAATTCGCTGCGCATTTACACGCACACAGGCGATCAATGGCGGGAAACGATTGGATAAACAGCTACCTTGAGGCGATTCTGGATGTTGGCCCGGGCATCGACGAAGCGAAGAAATCATCTCTGCTTCTGCGAGAGAGGGGCAGATTCAGCCCTACCAGATACTTCGTAGAGGAAGTGATTACCGGATTTGATGAAACCGACCTTCATCGCTCGTGGATTCGAGTAATTTTTTTTCCCGTTCTGTTTCGTTTGTGCGCATGCGAATTGAATAGGAATAGCCCTCTCTGTTGTTGTTGTGTGATGCATGTCTGTCAATGTGTAGGCACAGGCGACGCGGACTCCGCAGGAGAGGAACACGAGGCTTGAGAATATGTGCTGGCGGATTTGGAATTTGGCTCGCCAGAAGAAACAGGTTCGTTTTTAGGTGTTTGATTTGAGGATTTTAGGTTTTGATTAGATGAATTTATGCGTGCACTTAGGCTTGAGGTTGTGTGCTGGACTGCTGGGTATGGAGAGATGAGAGTGTGTAAAAGCTGATGTGAATTTTAAAACAAAAATATATATTTGGTAGGTTAATATATTTTGGAAGCTAAGATCTCTGGATTGTTAATAGCTGTTTGTATCTTGTTGCTTAGTAGTGAAACTTATAAATATTCAGAAATCGGGGGCAAGAGTGTGATGTGACATTTTTATTTTAGTCTAAAAACATCTAACTACGCTGGATTCTGGACAAAATGCAGATACGAGAGTAGTTAAAGGGAGTCGGAAATTGAAATAATGTTCGCATTTTGCTGAAATTCAGAAATTAAAATATCCGTTTGGTTCATATATTTTGTACCCATCTTCACAATTTCACTAACCAGGTTCTGATCTGACTATAATAGTAATGTCACAAGTATTAAGATTTTTTGGTCTTTTTGGTGAGCGGGAATCAATTGAATAAGCTGACTATACATGAAATGCACCACATCTTAAAACTCATGACATCAAGTTGGTTCTTCTTGCTAAAAGTTTGCATATTATACTTTCTTAATTTTTAAGTTCTATTCTGTCAGATAGATATAGGTGTTATGGATTAAGTTTTGGGAGATAAAATTAGTAAGATCTGTTTATTATGTTCAGAATGTATGCTTTAGCTTGACAATTTCTAGTGTATTTAGCTCGAGGGGGAGGAGGCCCAGAGGATGGCCAAATGCCGCCTTGAACGTGAAAGAGGTCGCAGAGAAGCGGTTGCTGATATGTCTGAGGACCTATCTGAGGGGGAGAAAGGAGATGTAGTTGGTGGACTTTCATCACACAGTGAAAGCAATAGAAGTCGCTTGCCTAGAATCAGTTCGGTTGATGCTATGGAGGCCTGGGCTAGTCAACAGAAGGACAAAAAGTTGTACATAGTATTGATTAGGTACGAGGTAATGTTCATATGAATTACTATGTGGTAAGTAAGAATTGATATTGATGACATGCGGCATAAAATAATTATACTTGGTTTTGCTGCTACTTTCACTCGCCAGTTTAAATCCCAGCAGTACACCTGTTTCTGGCAAAATTTAACATATCAATCTTCTAACAACACTTTACATGTTAAGCAACCAAAAATATATGATGGTAAAAAGCATTGAAATCTTAAACATGCTTTGCTGACACTAGTCCTTTTTCAGCCTTCATGGTTTAATACGTGGTGAAAACATGGAACTTGGTCGTGATTCTGATACTGGTGGCCAGGTAAGGGCTGACTCTGCTGAACTTTTATATAATTAATATTTGTTAAAGCTATGGTACTTGTTTTGTATGCCTTTAATTTATTACTCGATCTACATTAGGAAAACCTAAACACTTGATTCATGATATACTTCGTTTCATCAATAAAGATGATTTTGTTTTAATATTTTTTTCAGGTGAAGTATGTTGTTGAACTAGCGAAGCTTTAGGTTCTATGCCAGGCGTATATCGTGTTGATTTACTTACTAGACAAGTATCTTCGCCGGAAGTAGACTGGAGTTATGGTGAACCCACAGAGATGCTGCCTCCACAAAACTCTGAAGGCTTGATGAATGAGATGGGAGAGAGTAGTGGTTCTTATATAATTCGCATCCCGTTTGGGCCAAAAAATAAATATATTCCAAAAGAACAGCTATGGCCACACATTCCTGAATTTGTCGATGGTGCTCTTAATCATATTTTACAGATGTCAAAGGTACTTGGTGAGCAAATCGGTAATGGGTATCCAGTCTGGCCCGTTGCTATTCATGGGCACTATGCAGATGCAGGCGACTCTGCTGCTCTTTTATCTGGTGCGTTGAATGTTCCCATGCTTTTCACGGGCCATTCTTTGGGTCGTGATAAGCTGGAGCAACTTCTGAGACAAGGTCGATTGTCGAAGGATGAGATTAATGATACTTACAAAATAATGCGAAGAATCGAGGCAGAAGAGTTGTCCCTTGATTCCTCTGAAATAGTCATTACTAGCACAAGACAGGAGATTGATGAGCAGTGGCGTTTGTATGATGGGTTTGACCCAATATTGGAACGCAAACTGCGTGCCAGGATCAACCGTAATGTCAGCTGCTATGGCAGGTTCATGCCTCGCATGGTTGTAAGTATATTTTACTATTTTAGACACGAAGTTATCATATTGTTGATATTTCTTAAATTATATGTTAGAGATTAAGGATGCCTGTAAATTGTGTTGATGATCTTTTCCTCTTAGAACATGTTGTGTAGGTACAATAGGTTGTTCTATCAAGTTGTGCAACTCAAAACTTTTGCACGCTTTTATAAGAACTTTTCCGGACAGCTCAATATGGCTTGACTTGTGCACTCTCAGTTAAAAAGTTCCACGTCTAAGTTTTATGGAAAATTAAAGAAACTGCTTTGTGTCTTTGAGAACTCCCCATCCTGTAACTAAGTATTTTATTTGAAACTGTTTTTTTTTCTTTTTTTCAGTTCACTAGTTTGCTAGATTGCCAAATGTCAAATTTGACTTGCAATCACAAAAAAAAATAAAATTCTGCTCCTTGAGCTTGCGATAAATCTCTTGAGCTTTTGCAATTATTCTCTTTCATATTGCTGTTCTCACATTACTTAGTTTTAGTAAACTTCATTAGTCTGTTCCATTACAGTTGTGATGTAATTATTTCTGTTTCAATAGGCGTGTGATTTTCTTCTTGCAGGTAATTCCACCTGGGATGGAATTCCATCACATAATTCCACATGATGGAGACATGGAGACTGACCCCGAACTAAATGACGATGGGAAGTCTTCAGATCCACCGATTTGGGCAGAGGTTAATGCAATATTTATTTACAGATTGTAGTGTCAACTTTTATTTCAAAATCCAGGGAAGTGTCTAATAGATGATGCACTGGAAACTATGATCATGTCTATTTACACAGATAATGCGCTTCTTCTCAAATCCAAGGAAGCCCATGATTCTTGCACTTGCCAGGCCAGATCCAAAGAAGAATCTTACAACCTTGGTGAAAGCATTTGGTGAATGTCGCCCTCTAAGGGAGCTTGCTAATCTTGTGAGTAATAAAAACATGGATATGTATGTTTGATGAGGTCTTCCTTTGACATCGTGTGAAATATTGCTTTCATGTAGTACTGATGGTTATTTCTTTTGTGTTTTGCAGACCTTAATAATGGGTACTTTCGAGACAATATTGATGAAATGTCAGGCACAAATGCTTCTGTTCTTATGTCAATTCTTAAGCTGGTTGATAGGTATGATCTCTACGGGCAAGTGGCATACCCTAAACATCACAAGCAATCTGACGTTCCTGATATCTATCGTTTAGCTGCAAAGACCAAGGTACCTACATACTTCTCTAGTTTTGAGCTGGTTTAGCCAAGCTAAACAAGGATTACAAAATTAGAGTTACTTTCAGTGTCAATGCTTTTGATAGAAATTCATGACTTAAGGTCTAATTCTATTTGTGTGCATGAAAGAATTAAATAAAGCTCAACTGTCAGATAACAGAGAAATTTCTTCATTCAAGATATGAATATAAGAATATGATATTAAGTTATTGCAATTTCTTATCTACTAACTAACTTTTAGTTGGTTAATTTTAGTCTGAGTTAATAGTAAAATAGGAGATTGGTTTGGCCTCGCGCCAATATTGAGGCTTGGTTACCCTGCATGATACATAATACTCCCTCCGTTTCATTGTATTTGTCTCACTTTCCTTTTATGGACGTCCCACTATAATTGTCTCAGTCCATAAAAGGAAAAAGTAACACTCCACTAACTATTATTTTAATATTATTCTCCTCACTTTTCATCCCAACTACCCCAACTACCTCTCACTTTTCATCCATTAAATACTATAAAGGCCCACTATCTATTATTTTAATATTATTCCTTAAACAATTCAACCAAAAGAAGTGAGACAAATACACAGGGACGGAGTGAGTACATTTTTCTGAGCTCTACCACTTACATACCCTCAAGTTCACAAAATTTCCCTCAATTTAAGCTCTAAGTTGGACGTGTCCTAGGCATACCTAGGTGGGGTATACATGGGGAACCCACCTATTAGCCGACACCTATGTCCTTGATGAACTTCATCACACCACAATCTGTAGCCACTATGAGAAGTTTGTTTTCCAAAGAAAGAATTTTGTCTCTCAAGTTATACTCTAAAGAACATCATGATAATTGTTATTGAACATTTCAAAAGCCTGTAATCTTATTTGAGGTTTATACATGTGGTTTAATGCATTGGAAATTAGAATCTCTGAGTGGTCCTTCCAAGTAAGATTTGAAAATAAGTCCTTTTTCTTTTTGATATGGAGCTTAGTTCTTTTCCTTTTTTTAAAGAGTTTAAAATGTGAAAGTGTGAAAACTATTTTGAATGTTATTTGGAGCTTGTTTAGATATCTGAATTTCATGTTCCCTTCATGCCTCCATGGACACGCCATTTTGCCTCATTCCTTCATTTCTCGGTATTTATGAAGAATATATTTTATATAGAGCCTAAACTTGCTTCTTCTTTTTTTTGCAGGGTGTGTTCATAAATCCAGCTTTTATTGAGCCTTTTGGGCTTACGCTGATTGAGGTATCCTTCTAGCTAAATATTTATTTTAGCCTTGACATGTACAACTTCGCTCTGGTCATCAATATGACTTCTCTGTATTAACAGGCAGCAGCACATGGTCTACCTCTCGTTGCCACAAAAAACGGTGGCCCTGTTGACATACACAGGGTATTTCTCTTTTCTCCTAGAGTAACACTTGGGTGCACCAGTTGCACGGAAACTGGTGCACAACTAATATTGTTCAATGAATACAACTATACTGTTAAGTGAAAACAACTAATACTGTTCAATGAAAACAACTAATATTTATATATAAGTTAGTTTTTTTATGTTGATCATAGGTGCTAGACAATGGCCTCCTTGTTGATCCCCACGATGAGCATTCTATTGCTGATGCTCTTTTAAAGCTGGTAGCTGATAAACATCTCTGGGCCAAATGTAGAGCAAATGGATTGAAAAATATTCACCTTTTTTCATGGCCAGAACATTGCAAAACTTATCTCTCTAGAATAGCAAGCTGCAAACCAAGGCAACCTGGTTGGCTCACGGAATGACAATGACGCGATGATGGCCAAATTCAGAATCAGAATCACCAAGTGACTCCTTGAGGGACATACAGGACATTTCTTTGCACCTGAAGTTCTCCTTTGATGGTCGAGAAAACATAGATGGTTCTTCCTTAGACTCTGAAGATAGAAAAAACAAGATAGAAAATGTCATGTTAAATTGGTCTAAAGGGGTTGCTAAGAGTGCACAAAAAACAGATAAGAACTCTAATGTTGGTAAATTCCCAGCACTACGGAGAAGGAAACACATTCTTCTGATCGCTATAGACTGTGATGCAAGTGCTGGCCTATCTGAAAGTGTTAGAAATATTTTTGAGGCCTTGGAGATGGGAAGGAATGACGGGTCAGTTGGACTTATATTGGCAACATCGTTTAACATTAGAGAAGTGTGTTCCTTTCTGAATTCTGAAGGATTGAAGCCTACTGACTTCGATGCATTCATTTGCAATAGTGGTGGAGATCTCTATTATTCATCTCTTCATTCGGAAGAAAACCCGTTTGTTGTGGACTTATATTATCATTCACATATTGAGTATCACTGGGGTGGTGAAGGTTTGAGAAGGACTTTAGCACGGTGGGCAGCTTCTGTAACAGATAAGAAAGGAGAAAAGGAAGAACATGTCGTTGTTGAAGATGAAGAAACTTCAGCTGATTACTGCTACTCTTTTAAAGTTCATAAGCCTGAGATGGTAAACCAATTTTTAATATTCTCGAAAAATCTTGTAGCTGTTCTGGTGTACACATGGCTATAGCTATTATCATGTAACTTGACAACTTTAATTTGTTTTGCAGATCCCCCCTGTAAAGGAAGTAAGAAAGCAGATGAGAATTCAGGCACTGCGTTGTCATGTTATTTATTGTCAAAATGGAAGCAAGATTAATGTAATTCCAGTGTTGGCATCTCGTTCTCAAGCTCTTAGGTACACATTATTATCTACTCCCTCTGATTCTATTTAAGTGTTGTTTTAGACTTAAAATTCTTGTACATTTTAGCTAATAGTCAACTTCCTCCTAAGTTTCACTATACCAAAAACTCATCTGGTTATCTTTCATCCTTTATTTAAGGGCACATTTGTCTATTTTTTACTCTTAATTTGCTATTATATAATTTTTTTGTTATGCCTGAACATAAAATTGTTACCAATGTAGCCTTTGCCTGGTATTCAATGTATTATTTACATCTCCTCGGAGGCCCTCTTTCTCTATTAGGGGTAAAATTGACAACCAAATGTCGTTGTCATCATCTTTGTGATAGCAGATTACCCCTTGTCTGCATATAAATAGTTTCACCAATGCATTACCTCAAGAATGATTCTTGGGGAATGTTTTAGTGATATAGTTAATTGTTATTTGTTCTGCTTAGGCTAATGGAAGCACATACACAAATCGAAGTATTATTTTTATGTTTAATTGTTACTCTCTTCTCTCAGCCATTTGATTATAAAATTGAACTCCATAATTTATTTATGTTTTAGTGATGAGTTTAATTGTTCAATACATTATGTAAGAAGCAACAAGTGTTGTATTAGTGATTGCACTTGTTGCATTTTGTACATTTTCGAGTCATAATTGGTCTCATGAAAACGTATTCTTCAGATATTTATATCTCCGTTGGGGTATGGACTTGTCGAAAGTGGTGGTCTTCGTTGGTGAAAGTGGAGACACCCGACTCTGAAGGATTGCTTGGTGGGGTCCACAAGTCTGTAGTGCTGACTGGACTTTGCAGCAGCTCGAAAGTGCCCAACTCCATGCTAACCGAACTTACCCGCTTACAGATGTTATATGCAAAGACAGCCCTAATATTGTTAGAGTCTTCGAAGGATGTAGCAGCTCTGATCTCCGAGCAACATTAGAGGAACTAATGGTCCTCAAGGGGTAAAATTTTCATTTATATTATTAATAATAATAGCATTATGTGCATTATTGGAAAATATAGTCCAAGTTTTTGATTTGTTGTGTGCCTTTTAATTTATGTGGGTAAAGCTTATGATTTACCCTAAGTTTAATGTTCTTTTTTTTTTGAAAGGCTAAGTTTAATGTTCTTTGAGGAGTCCTTTTGGGACCTTATTTCTTATACCATGTCCCAAAATGCTTGTATCATAATTTTGATACAATGTCTGGAAAATGGCATTTTATCTCTTGTTACGTTAAATCAATATTAGTGAAATAAAATATGAGACAAGTGGACCTTAATCTTCTTTCTTATAATTATGGTCGAGGGGCGTACAATGTTTTCGGGTGCTGGATGATGTTTATGGTTTAATTGTGCATATTCAATTGGGATATATGGGGTTGTTAAGTATGAGGGATTATACACGATATTTATGGTTTGATTTAAGGTTTGTTTGAAATGAGAAAAAAAAGGGATTTTCTACTCCATTCAAATGAAAGTGGATTTAAAAGCTACCTAAATCGCTTGAACTAAATGAGACGAAGACTTTTTCATAAATCATCCATGAGTTGTTACATATATTTCAATTCAGGTTCATTCTTAAATCTTTTTTATTAATATATAACAGTTCATAAGCAAATCTTAACACTAGTATTTAGCTTACTGAAATTAAGGTGTCAACGATTATATCTGCATCAAATAATTTGAAGATGGATTTGACATTCATAATTCATAATAGTAAATTTATGGATGAATGTTTAGATTGATTCATTTTCAAAATTTGAAATTTATCATTTTCACTTTAAACAATCTTTAAGGATTTAAGTAGAGTTCACTTTGTTTTTCAAATTCCCCATTTGAATGCAGCCAAGTTGATTTTACTTGTAACAATCTACAGTCAATTGACAATATTACCCCTTATATTTTAAAACGTAGTTTCTCTTACATTCAGTTAGATCAAGTTCTTTAGTATCTCACCTCTTATATTTAAAGCAGAGCTTTCCTTGCTTATTTTTAGATTGATTTCGATTTTTAATTTTACAATATATATATATATATATAATATACATGAAATCAGATTAATGAGGTGTCATGTCAACTCATCACCCACATAATTAATTCTACATAAATAAAATATAGAATGTTTTATAATAATATGTTAAATATTGTAGTTTTTTATTTGGTCTAAATAAAATCTTATAAATACATATCAAAGATTAAAAAGAATATTTGCTGCTAATTAATTCACCTCCAAATAAAAATAATATATATATAATTCTATCCTAGTTCATTTATTTTATTTTATGAAAAAAGGGAAAAAAATTATTGATAAAGAGCATCAGAAAATGAGAGTACAGGATACAAAAACTCTCAAGAGAGTAACTAACTGAGACATAAACTAACTGAACAACCACCCTCAAGAGATACTCAAGTGTAACTAACTAAGACAGAAACCAACTAAACAACAACCCTCAAGAGAAACTAACTGAGACACAAAGTGAATTCAAACACAAAATGGGTTCTTTCTCAAAAAAATAAAAATGAAGAAGAGCTGATTCTAAAAACAATATCTCAATCCTCAGCCGTACTTCATAAACCAAATTTGCCAAATCGTTGAGTGTCATATGGTAGTCGAGACCTTTCTATGCTTAGGTTCCACAGGGGTTCAATGGTTAGAAAGATGCTCAATTTTATAAAATGGGCAGAAATTCCTCTGAAGATAGTTTTGTTCCGCATGGACCAAATTTGCCAAGTCGTTTAGTATCATATGGTAGCCCAGACCTTTCTATGCTTAAGTTCCACAAGGTCCATTGTTGATGAAAAGAATATGCGGAACTGACCGAATAATTTCGGAACGAGATAAAAGTCATAAATAATTGATTGCCAAGGTCTATTAACTCTTTGAGATTATTTTAGAAAAGTTTCCTTCGTTATTTCCACTTGAAAGATTTGGTGTCGCTCGACCAATCGAAACTGTCCATTGAGGCTCCATATCAATTATGAACAATTGTGAAAAATCTTGCAAGTGTAATTAATTTTTCGATATGGATAATAATGTTGAGTTGTCCTTACTCCAAGGATAATAAAGATATTAATTAATATAAAGTTTTTCAGTGACTTAATTAATTAATGGACAAAATAATCTTAAACACGGGAAATAATAACCGGGAGTCATATTACCGTAATATGGGTTGAGATGGATAGTGCAATATTAATTATATAGTGGAATTAATTAATATTAATGGGCTGAATTATATTGTGGCTCAATATTTGAATTCAGAAACCCATTGGGAGGTTCATCTTAATTCTCCCGAAGGTCCCTCATGTAGCCCAATTAAAGTCCATTAAATGAAAAGGTGTTTAAAATAAATTAAATATTTTTGTTGCATATTTTTCCTTAATTTTGAAATTATTAAAGAAAAAGAAGGAGAAAGATTTTCTTGGAAAGATTTTATGGAAATGAGATAAAATATTCTACAAGATTATCCCATAAATTCAAGGAATCTCCCACTTGGTTTCTTTAATTGTATTTTTCGAAAGTTTAGAGAAATAAAAGGGAAGAAAGATTTTCTTGATTTTCTTGGAAAGATTTTATGAAGAAAGATATGTATTCTTGGAATACAAGAATATCTCTTAAATTCAAGAAAGATTCAATCTTGCAAATCTCCCTATTATTTTTAAAATTTTAAGGTAAATAAGGGTGTGAGATTTTTGTGGAAAAATACACATGGAAAGAAGAATATATGAGATATATTCAAGATTTCTTGAAGATCAAGAAAAGATCTTTCATAACCCAAATTTTACCCAAATTTTCGTCCCCCCTTCTATTATAAATAGGGGATGAATTTTTCATCCCCAACAGAATTCCATGAGTTTGGAAAAATTAGAAATCCACAAAGGTGGTACAACAAATTATTTATGTTTCCTTTGTTTTATAATCGTTCATTGGATAACCTTCCATCAAGGTTGTTGAGCAAGGACTTGAAAATACTTGAGAAGGACTTTTAGTTGGTAGTCAGATATCTGATCCTGCCTGTCTCAGATTGTCTCTCCAATGGGTATGCTTACGTAAACTATAGAAATTCTGCATGCTAGCATCTTTTACGTGAATTATTGTTTGCATGTTGTTGTTGGATTGATTATTATATGAATTCACATAGGTTAATTCATGCTAGTAATAATCGGTAATTTAAATTTGTGTTTATGAGATCATCCCAATAGATCCTGACATAACGTATCCCAACAGAATGTTCATGTGGTAATATAAAAAATATATATATAAAAATAACAGTGAAAATATTAAATAAAATATAGTAAAAATATTTGCTTTCAAATGGATTCAAACTTGAGACCTTTTGACACAACAAGTAAGAGGTAACCATTGAACTACACAATAGAGTTGATAAAAATATTCCATTAAATGTATATATCCCTCCCGAAATTCACCCAACCTGAAGCCCAGCCCACAGTCTCTGCCGACCCGCCCGTCCTGATCATGACCCGACCCGCCGCACGCACAGACCCTTGAATTTTCACTAATTTTTGCCTAAAATATATTGTATTGCACGTATGATTTTTATGCAATATTTCACAGGAGCCTTTCTCTACTTTTTTAGTTTTTTTTTTAATCCAGTGATTGTCAATTTTTCTCTAGAACCATCAAGATTTTTCTTAAAAAAGGTTGGTTAACTTCCTTTCATATCTATCACTTCTCCTCTTAAAAATCCTACACATTCCCTAGAATGAATGATAGAACATTGTCTTTTCCAAAAATATTCAATATTTTTAAAAAAACAATAAAAACTTAAACTGTGTATATTATTAAAAAAAACGTGCATATAATTAAATTAAACTAATTTAAATAATTAAATATTTCAATTTTTTTTTCTTCCTTTGCATTACACAGGGGATCGAACTAGTAATATTATATGTTAAAATGGTAAAATTCTCATTAATTTATACAATTATTATAAATATATTTAATAGACACGTGCGTACACATGATGTTAGATGGGTCATGTTTGTTCGGATCAAAAAAAAAAAAAGATGGGTCATGTTTGTTTATCTACATGTACAAACGCTGAAAGCTCATAATATTTAGAAGTTCATGTTCTGTTTGTGAAAAATAGTAAAAATGCCTTTATTTACTAATATTTAGGAGTCCAACATGAGAGGCAGGATTACAACCACTACCCTACAACGATTTAATGTTACATTTTTTCATGAATTAATCACTCATAGGTCCATATATAGAGTCAACAATACTCTAAGGTCTATGTTTTTTTTTACATTTAGTAGTAGGTGCATAATAGGGTGGCTATTACCCATTCTACCCTTAAAACACGATTTTGATTTATTAATTAAATTTAATATAATAAACAGCCTCAATCAGCCGTCTCATACCAATCCATCATTATCCACTTATCCACTCTCTCTCACTTCGCCTCTCTCACTCTCTCTAGGTTTTAACCAAAATAAAAAAAAGCTCTGAAATATTTTCCATCGGCCCCCATATCGCCGCCCTGTCGCCGATGTCGAAAAGTGCCGCTCGCTACCCGACGTTGCGGCTCTCCCCCCTTTATCTTCTTCCCCTCACCAAAAAAACCAGATCCACCCAAAAAAGAACCAGATCCCAACCCCCTTCACCATTTTTGCAGACAGCGGCGGTGGCTTGCAGACCATCGTCGCCGCCGCCCTTCACCCCCTAAATCGCTGTCTTTCTACTTTCAAATACAAACCCTCCTTCGCTGAACCGAAACCAGACCCAAGCACCGTCGAACCAGAGAACACCCCACCCCGCGGTGCCGCCGAACCACCGTTGTCGCGCCCCGACGCCGCCGTCCCACGCCAAAAACCAGTTGCGCAGACGCGCCCCGCCGTCGTCTTTGTTAAGATTGAAAGTTTTTTTTTTTTTTTTTGAAATTTTTTTCAGATGAAAAAGATGCGATTTGTTCGCTGGTGTGTAAAATCATTCATTCCCACAATCACGCAAGATTATTTTTTTGTTAATTTTGATTTTCATTTGGAGATATTGTTTTGATTTTGGAGAAAAAATGAATGATTGGAAAATTTTCTTTCGTTTTGATTTTGGAGGGATGATGAGGAAAACGAAATGATGGATGAGGGGTAATTTTTGTTGCGTTGATTTTTGGGTTCCGATTTGCCTGGATTTGCTAATTTTTGGTTTTGGAAACGAAATCGAAGTATTTTTGGGCGGTGGATGTGAAGATCTGGGTTGTTGATATAGAAGTTTTTTGAAGATTTGAAGATCCATTTATGAAGATTGATCTAGGTTTGTTAATTTCAGAATCTGAAATCGGAGATACATGTTCATGTTTTTTATGAACACGTGTAATTTAGATGAGGATATGTAATTTTTGAGAATGTAATTATAGGTTTTATATATGTAAATTTTTTATATTTTTTCAATTTTAATATGTAATTTCTGTAATTTTTATAATTTTTATAATTTTTTCAAGTTGTAATAATTTTCATTGCAATTTGTTAAATCTGTAATTTGTTTTGGAAGAGGACAACAACTAAATTCAACTCAACTTACGAACAAAAGCCAAGCAGATGCAGAAAAAATAAAGGAAAGGACGATAACTAATTCTGCAGAAAGAAAAGGACAGTCAAGAATTAATTAAAAGGATAAAGAAAGGGATGGTCAGAAATCATTAAGGGTAGTGTAGTCTTTTTAGCCCTATTTTTAGACTTAGGAGTAATTTAAAAAAAGGAGATGGATGTAGGAGTATGTTTGGGCTTGGGATGGACCTCTAAGTCCCACACTTTTTTCATCATTTGGTTATAAATTCTTCGAATTTTAGTCAATGTTATACTTTTTGACTTATTCGTCTCCTCTTGTGCATTGCTTCTTCTCGCCTGGCGCTTCCATTAGTGTTTTTCAAGTAAGATTCTTTTATTTCTTAAATTTTACGGTAGATTTTACAATTTTTTATTCATCAATTCGATAATTTATCATTGAATTATGATCGTTTGTGAACTTCTATATATGCTTATCATATATGATAAAATTAAGCGGTCAAATTATTTGCATATAATTTAGTTTTTTTGTTGATAATTTTATACGACTTTGATGATTTATTTATAAAATTTAATATCAAACAGATGAAAAAAACTATTGTAAATATTGTTTGGAATCTAAAAAAATCATTATATCTCTGCATTTTCCACTTTGCTTGTGTTCATTTTATAGTTTTTGCTTGTTCATGAGTTGTTTTGTTCTAGTTTTAATTTTCATTGATTTTAATCGATTCAACTATATTAAAATTTTAATTCAAGACTTGGAAAATAAAGTGATCACAATTTCAGAATGTGGAGCAAAATCTAATCTCATAGTTACTCAAATATTTTTACATGTAATATTGTTATGTTTTATCTGTAATACTGCTTTTGTTTTTTATTTTATATTTCTTAGAATTTACATTTTTCTTATGTTTTGAATGTAATACTGTTATATTTTAATTGTAATATTATTTTCTGTTTTGGTTTATTACTCTTCAGAAATACTTTTTTTCATATTTTGAATGCGATATAATTATATTTTGCTTGTAATACTACTCCAGTTTTGCATTTAATATCTTTTCAGAAATATGTTTATCGGGTGTTAAGAACGTAACAATGTTATGTTTCTGCATGTAGCTTTTGTTTTGATTTAAAACTCTTCCAAATTTACCTTTTTGTATGTTTTGAATTTACCTTCAGGGAAAGCTAAGGCGACAACCGATGCTACAACTTATAAGAAATGCTTCGAAAACAACTAGAAGAGAATGCTACTTCATAATTCATGACGATATGTGGAGAAAATAGAGAAACTCTCGAAAATGCTTTTACACATGAAAAAGATGTGCACTCGTATTTTATGTGTTAATTCATTGATATTTTGTAAAATTATTAATTAAAAATATATACTTAATCAAACGATTTGATGAGATTTATATTAAATTATATTGAACACATATATATAATTTTTTTGGTGAGATGAACATTTAAAATGTGACCCAAAAAAATAGTGGACCCGAAAAAATGATTTGATCCACAATATTCTTTTTTTTTAAATGGACATCTTCACATGTGAAATTTAATTAAAAAAAAAAACACTCCAAAAAAAAATATCACTATTAAAGCGTGAAAAGAGAGTCAAACCTATATATGGGGGGTGAGAATTGTGATGGATATTAAATAAAATTAATTAATAGGGAAGCAAGTCAATCTCAGGACGGCGCATTAGTGGATAACCAACTTTCACTATCATAATTCATAAATGTTGAATTAACTCCCGTTCCATCTTTCATTTCAGTCCAATCCCAACCCCCAATCCATCCTTATACATTTTTTTTTTAAAGATAAAAATGAAATTCATTATCAGTAGCACAAGGAGTGCTAAATAATTCAAGGTGTACATATCCTATCGGACCCAATCCATCCTTATTCATTCACATCTTGTTATGTTATGTGATTGGATTAATTATGATATGATTCGATAAGATTGAATGAGTTTAAATTAATTTGACTGAATTGTTTAAATCAAGATACATTTTTGGACGGTAGAATTGTATTTTTTAATCATGTATTAAAAAATTAATATTTATATGAGAGCCACTATTCATACCCTAAAATCCTCCATTCACACCCCATCTACTAAACACACCCCATTAAAATTTAATAATTAATTTATATTGCTAACCACACCCCATTTTATTACTATTTCATCCCTCCCCTTCAAAACAAAAAATTGAATTTTCCCTTAGCAGTTATCTGTTCGAAAAAATATAAATAAAAAAACACAGCATCACTCTTCTGGAAAAAAAAATCCATCATTTGTTTCACCGTTGATGGATTTTAAAGGCACAGCGGAAGAAGTTTTTACATCTTTAACCTGAAAGATAAAATTTTTAGGATTTATATTTATATTTATTTTCTTTAGTTTTTTATTGGTAGTTTTCTTCAGAAGCCATGGTACTGGATTACTTACCATGGATTACTAAGTAATGATCTTGGATACAATCCATTGGCGCAATATGCGTGTTAGTAGGATAATAATTAATGAATTTTCTTTGGTTGTATCATGAGACTATTCAAATATTTTGAAAAATTGACGTATCATTTTGACGATGAAATGTTGAATCTTCACGTATATCTCTTGCTTTAGTAGCAAATTGTGTATAATATGAACAAATGACGAATCAAGTTTTGATTTCCCTTTGATTCTCAGGTTGATTCCAAGCAACCTAAATTATATTGTGGGGTTTTTAAGTGCTGGTAGGGATTTAACATCATTTCAAAAGAAAGATTAGTGATGTATATAAAATCTAATTTTATATTTATTTATATGGGGGTATCATAGTCATTTTATGTATATCTAATTTTGTCTTAAAAATTATGGGGTATGAATGAAGGATTTTGGGGTGTGAGTAGTAGTTCCTTATTTATATTTGAATTGAAGGATTATATTGGATACATGTTGAATTGTCATAAATACCTTCCATGTGGAATAAGTCTTAATTATTATTTTTTTGAAAGGAAAGTAAAGATTTTATAGCATACCCGAAATATCGGTATCAACATCGTTTACAATCGCCTCAGGAATAGAGTACGAGAAGAATGAATTAGAACTAACAATAGCAAGTTGAGCCAAACAATGGGCTACCATATTCCCCGAACGTCTAACCCAACTAAATGAAACCACTTCAAAAGCACGGGCCATATCAGTTATTCCCGTAATGATCCCCCCAAAATAAGATAAGTCAACCTTCGGCTGCTGAAGCGCAAAATATACCACCTGAGAATCAACCTCAATCACTATTCGTTGGATCCCCTCCTCTTGAGCTTTGCGCACTCCATCACGTACTGCCAATGCTTCGGCCAAATCTATGTGCATATGCACATCCGTCCTATTTGCCAACACTCAGATCGAGAACCTGGCCATCCTCATCACGCAACACACATCCCAGCCCAACGCCAATCTCGTCCTTACAAGAGGCATCCGAATTTAACTTCACAAAACCAGGGTCCGGTGGCCTCCATTTCTCTTCTCCCGAGCGACGCAGTGGTTTGGGTCGAACAGCTGCTTTGCGGTAGTCGTCCAAGATCGATGTTGCCATTCGGAATAAATTCTGTGACGTCCACACCTTGTTGTTAAAAACACATTGATTCCTCCCGAACCACATAGCCCACAGAGTATTCGCAAAAAGTTGTTGGTCCTCTTCACGCAAACTTTGACCCACCTCCCAGACCCAGTCCTCCAAAGCCGTCTCAGCCCCATCGAATCCAGCCAGCCATGGCAAGTGTCGCAAGCAATCTCTAGACACCATGCAATTGTGAATAGCATGTTCGGAGGTTTCTACCAGCTCCCCACATCTCCGACATTCCGGCTCAATGTTCACGAACCTGGCAATCAGATTCGCGCACGACGACAGAATGCCCCGTAGCAGTCTCCACATGAAAATTCGGACCTTAGAGGTTACATCAAGACACCAAACCCATTTCCATCTTCTGTCCCCCAAGCTAGCATATGCTTCACCATTACCCTTCATCCACTCAATGTAACCTGACTTTGCCGAGTACACGCCCGTCTTCTCATGTTTCCATGCAAGTATGTCCGCTCGATGTGCGGAGAAAGGCATTGCACAGATCATCGAAGAAACTTCAGGAGTAAACAGGTCACGAATTAAGTGATGGTCCCATGTCGTCTGATCGTCGCTCATTAATTCACGAACCACTGCATTTTCATCAAGCGCCCCTCTGACCGCAGGGTCAAAAAGGTTACGGCCATCGGCCACCCACAGGTCCTTCCAAATGCGTACAGTCAGCCCGTCACCTACAGTCCATTCAGTCCCCTCTCCAGCACTCGTCTCCCTTCAATCAAGCTCTGCCAAGTATAATTCGCATTATATCCCATGGAGGCCATGAGGAAACATCCAGTAGGATAGTACCGAGCTTGTAAGACCCTGGCCAGAAGTGAGTTGCCATCCCTGATCAGCCGCCACCCTTGTTTCGCCAATAGTGCCTTGTTGAATGCACCAAGGTTCCTTAGCCCCAAACCACCTTCCCATTTCGGCTTGCAAAGTTCCTCCCAGCTTACCCAATGTGTGCGACTCTCATTTCCTTTTTGACCCCACCAAAACCGGACAATAGCTGCCCTGATCTTATCAGTCACCCCCTGTGGAATTTTAAAACAACTCATCAAGTACGTGTGAATCGCCTGTGCCACTGATTTTATCAACACCAACTTGCCCGCCTGAGATAGCATTTTGCTCTTCCAGTCCTTCAATTTCTTCTCCACACGGCTCACCAGCATCCTAAAGATGGCACTTCGAGATCTCCCCACCGTAGTTGGTAAGCCCAAGTAGATCGAGTGTTGCAGCACTCTATTTACCCCAAGCAGACCGGCCAGCTCTTTTCCTCTTGCTTCCGAGATCCCCCCACTAAACATCACATCCGACTTATTCAGGTTAATAGATTGGCCCAAAGCATCCTCGTATCTCCCCAAAATGTGTTTAATACGATCAATTTTAGGCTCAGTAGCTCGCCCAAAAATGATTGTATCGTCTGCAAAAAAGAGTTGGGAGACCACATGTGCCCGTCTGCATATCTTCACCCCATGTAACACCCCATCCTCCACATTTTTCCAGATTAACCTTGACAAGGCTTCTGCACAAAACAGGAAAAGATAAGGAGATAGAGGATCTCCTTGCCGGAGTCCCCGTGTAGGATTAAAAGCGATAGAAGGTTGCCCATTAACCAACACAGAAAACGAGACCGACTTCACATACCTCATAATAGTTCCAACCAACACTTCCCCCAACCCAACCTTCAACATGACCTGTTCAAGAAAATTCCACTCCACTCTATCATAGGCCTTACTCATGTCAAGCTTGAAAGCGTACGACCCTCTGGACACCGCTTTATTGTGCTTCATGAAGTGGAAGATTTCATAAGCCAATGAAGCGTTATCCGTGATAAGCCTACCCGGGACAAAAGCCGATTGAGCAGGGTCTATGATATCCGGCAATATCAATTTTAATCTATTAGCAATCACTTTCGTGATGATTTTAAAAGCGACATTGCACAAGCTAATCGCACGAAAATCAACAGGACTCTTAGGCTTCTTAACTTTGGGGATGAGAGCAATGTAAGTATGGTTAAGGATAGCAGGCGAAACATTATTATTCAACACTTTAAGAGTTGAATGAATGACACTTCGACCCACAACAGACCAGAACTTTTGGAAAAAGATAGCGGACATACCATCGGGGCCTGGGGCCTTACAAGGATGCATCTGGAAAAGTGCCTTAGTAACCTCCTCCTCTGTGAACGGTTGGGATAACTCACTTAACATCTCGTCCGTGACTTTGTGGTCCACAACTCCCAATGCCTCCTCCATATCTAGGTTACTTTTTGCCTGAAACAACTTCGAGAAGTAGTCTACAAACACTCCCTTGATGTCCTCCTCCTCCTCCTCGTGTATCACCCCAAACTCATCAATTACCTCATCAATCTGGTTTCTCCTTTTACGACCACTGGCTGTTTTGTGGAAATATTTTGTGTTACGGTCCCCTTCTCTCATCCAACTCACTCTCGATCGCTGTAACCAAAATACTTCTTCTTTCCAAATCAGGGTTGTTGTCTTATTTTCTAGACTCCTGGACGCATCCACAATTTCCTGGGTTTGCACCTCCGATTGGAGTCGGGCCAACTCCCTCTTGCACTTATTTATTTCTTTCGGCAGGTCCCCAAAGTGTTTATCGTTCCACCCTTCCAGAGCATGCCCACATACCGCCAGTTTCCAAGACAGACCCTCACTCGAGTCCCCCCCATTCGCACCCCAGCAGCCTTGGACAATACTGGTACATTCATCTTCTTGTAGCCACATAGCCTCAAATCGAAACAACTTAGCTCTCCCATTCCTCCCTCCGCCACACCTTCTTATAGACCAATCAACGAGGATATGACAATGGTCCGACATAAGTCGCGTAAGATGTGAGACCGTAGCATGTGGGAACCGTGTTCGCCACATATCATTTGCCACCCCCCTGTCCAGTCTCTCTTGGATATTATTCGGATCGGCCTGCTTGTTTGACCATGTGAACTGGTATCCCAAATAGCCCAAATCCTCAAGACCACACTCCCCCAAGCAATGTCTAAAATCCCGCATTCTGTCTTAATCATTTTAAGTACAAATAAAAGAACAAATATTGTAATATTGTATTTGAGATAGATTTTGTCTCACCTTCCACATGGGATGTCTCTAAATATCTATATATATATATATATATAAAAGCAGAAACCGCCACAAATTTGGAAACTATTCAATTTTCCCGCCAAAAATTATTTCTAAATCGGGAGACGAATCTATGGAAAAATATATTAACAAATAATAATGAATTGAAAAAAAATCTTTTAAGAATATAAAAATATCTCTAAAATAAATATTAACAAATAATAATGGAAAAAAAATATTAGCAACGAATCTTTGAAATAAATATTAACAAATTATAATGGATTGAGAAAAATCTTTAGAAAAAATATATAATATATTTTCACAAATTCAGTGGATAATGTGTGAAATAAATATTAACGAATTGTAACGAATTAAAAAAAATCTTTTAAAAAAATATACATAAAATTTTATATATCTTAATTTAGTTATCGTTGTATCATTAATTATTTAATTATTGTATTTTCTAGATGTATCACTAATTTATTTATAATGTTAATTTATTATTTCAATTTTGTTTATTTGTCGTAGATGACTAATGGACAATGCAATAAGAATATTCAGATTGAAGATTTGAATTTTCCGAGTGATCGAACTACGACTTTACATAATGAATTATCCAACTAAATTTGGATTTCGTCATTTATATTTATAATGCAATATAATACCTTTGGCGAAATTATTATTATTTATTATTTTCTATTTAGAATTTTTATCAATTATCCATATATATATATATATATATCTTATATCTTATTTTTTTTATATATATATAATAGCAGAAATCGACTTATATTTAGAAACCATTGAATTTTCCCGCCATAATTATTGCCAAAATGTGAAACGAATCTTTGGAATAATAAATTATAACGGATTGAGAAATATTTTTGGAAAAGATATGTAATATATTTCCACAAACTCTAATGTTAAAATGGGAAATATGTATAATGGATTGAGAAAAATGTTTGGAAAAAATATATAGAGTATTTCCACAAACACTAATGTTAAATTTGGAAATAAATCTTTGGAATATGAGAAAAATCTTTAGAGTAGATTTATAATAAATATTAACAAATATAACAAATTGGGAAAAATCTTTGGAAAAAAAACTTTAGATTTTTTCTTTTTCTTTTTTATAGATTAGTTATTCGCGAGACGTATCTATGGAATAATATATTAACAAATAATAATGGATTGAAAAAAAATCTTTTAAAAATATAAAAATATCTCTAAAATAAATATTAACAAATAATAATGGAAAAAAAATATTAGCAACGAATCTTTGAAATAAATATTAACAAGTTATAACAGATTGAGAAAAATCTTTGGAAAAAATATATAATATATTTTCACAAACTCAATGGATAAATTGAGAAGCAAATTTTGGAATAAATTATAATGACTTGGGATACCTTTTTTATTGAGAAGGTATTGTGTGTACCACTTTCACCGTACACCGCTATAACTATTGTTGGTAAGGATGCACAATATACTTTGCCTTTTTTCTTAAATAACTTAGCTTGGGTTAAGTTAAGCTTTAAATATTTATCAAACTTCACGTATGGTCAAGCTTTGTTGTTATGTTTACCTAATCATGCTCAAATACAGTAGTTTGCTTTGTCTTTAGTCTTTTGACCCTAATTAAGAACGTTTTGATCCCGAGTGATTAAAATAAATACCCCTCCGTCCCTTAGCAACTTGCACCTTGAGATTGACACACATATTAAGATAAAACATATTTTTGGTGTTTTATTGACTTTTCAAAGAGAATAGAGGGTGAAGATTGTGAGGTGGAGATATTGAGGGTGGAGATTATGAGATTCTTTGTCATTTTAAGGTGTGCAAATTGGTAAGGGACAGACCAAAAATGAAAGTGTGCAAATTGCTAAGGGACGGAGGGAATATATAATAACATAAATATTAATAAATTATAATGAATAGAGATTTTAAAAAAAAAATACAATATGCAGAATATTTCTATAAACTCTAATGTTAAATTGGAAAACAAATATATGGAATAGAAATATCTTTATAATAAATATGTATAAAATATATATTATAAATTATAACGGAAAAACATTTGGAAAAAATATGTAGAATATTTCATCTTAAATTTAATCTCAACTCTACATCTAAAGATTTAAAAAAATAAAAGAAAAAGAATCTCAACTTTATATTATTTAACAAACTATAACTTATTGAGAAAAATCTTTGAAAAAATATATGTAAAATATATTATCTTAAACTTAATCTTAACCATATATCTAAAGATTAAAATATATATATGTGTATGAGAAGAATGTGTATGAAATATATATGTTAAATTATAACAGATGAGAAGAATCATTGGAATAAGAGTAACACTTGTGTGCACCAATTGCACAAGATGCAATTGGTGCAATTGTATTCAATTTTAATTTGAATTGGCCCTTAATCCTAAACCATGAACCACTCGGGTCGGGCCGGGTTTAAAAAAAAACCTAGACAAAAACTCTAAATCATGAACCCTTAGCCCTAAATTATGAACTATTCGGGTCGAATGAACCATAAACTACTCGGGCCGGGTTCGGGATAGGTTGGGTCCGGGCCGGATAAAAAAAATTGAAAAAAAAAACTGAAAAAGAAAAGAAAAATCCAATTGCACCAATTCTAAATTGGTGCAAATGGTGCACATGAGAATTTACATTGGAATATATATGTATGAAATAAATATTATAAATTATAACGAATTAATAAAAATCTTTAGAAAATATATGCAAAATATTTCATCCTAAATTTAATCTCAACCCTACATCTAATGATTTAAAAAAAAATCTCAACCTTATATAATTAAATCGTAGGTTTCATAAATTTCAATTTTATAACCATTATTTCATTCTCTTATTTTGTCTACTTCTTATTTCACAATTCTCAATCTTTTGTCTATTTGGTGAGACAATTCTTCACTATATATCAATCTTATAGTTCATATTGATTTATTCACTATACAATTTGTGTTGGTTTAATGATTTTTGTTGCAAATAATACTTACTAAAATTGACAGATCTATCTTAGTTAAAGTATACTTATATGATTTTTTTTTATATTTGTATTCCATATAAGATTTTTTATTTTTTTTGCTGCTTTGAGAATTTTTGTTATGCAGATTCTTATTTTACATCTAATGACCTAATAAAATAATTTTTCACCGTATATCAATCTTATAGTCAAGTTAATTTATTTGATTGCTACAAAATTTTATGTTGATTTATTGATTTCTTTTACAGGCAATACTTTTATGTTGATTTAATGGTTTCTTTTACAGTTAATACTACTGCAGATCTTATAGTTCATGTTGATTTATTTGATTGCTACACAATTTCTGTTGGTTTAATGGGTTTTTTTTTTTTTTTTTCAGGTAATACTCACTAAAATTGTTGAACTATTTTATTCAAGGTATACTATATTGTTTTCTTCATATTTGTTTCCATAGAAGATTCTTAATCTCCGTACGTATGTTATATCTGATGAAAAATGTTAAATTTCTGTGTTAAATCGCATAAAAATTATTGAAGGTAATGTTTAAAAAAAATATTAAAAACCCCTAATATTTTTTTAATTAGATTTTCTTAACTTTTTATGTTTTGGACATTAATTGTGTGGTTCTTTTTGCTCCTATAAAATCACTATTTTATCATTCCATTAATCAGTCATTTTGTTCTTCGGACTACGAGCAACAGATCAGCCCACGAGTGAGTTTGTTATCATAAATTTTTTGAAAATATTGCGTTAATAAAAACAACAATAATATTATATATTAAGAATGAGGAAAACACCTAAACGCAAATATTTATAAAAATTTAATATTAATTAATTGTGAAAATATAACCGTGTATCGCACGGGTTCAATTACTAGTAGGAATTAAAAACAACTAGGACTGAAAATATATCTGGATCCTCATCTGACGAACCAAATAGCCAAGTACTTGAGATTAGAATGTTAATCTCGACATATCCCAGTTAATCCCGCGAACCATACAGAGCCTCATTATACAAGAAATGATTGATGAGGTAAATTAATGAGTCAGTGAAGTAAAGTTAAGACCCTGTTTGTTTATAGTTTGGAAAGTGACTTTTAGAATTTCAAATATCAAATTCTTGTTTGTACATCAGGATTTCGATATAGAATTTTTAAATTCTCAAAATTCTACTTTATAATACCTAAAATACATTATTTTACATTTTCAAACACAATTTCCAATATACTATCAATCATTTATCACACAATTATCCATCCAACTCAATACTCTATCTCCACCTTTATTTCTTTATTATCAATATCAATATATATAATATACACACATCAATCATTACACAATCATTCAATCATTTCCACATTACTTTTTATGAAAAAAAATTATCATCTATTTTTTCAAAATCACACCCTATCAAATCCTACAAAATCCACACTCAAAACATATACAAAATCCATATACATTTTTCTTTGTACCAATTTCTTCCAAATTCGCCGTACACGATTTCAAATTCACTCAAAACTATAAACAAATAAGGCCTAAAAGTTTGTTGTTTAATTATTTCTTTTAAAATCGTGTAGTGTTATTAATTATAGAAATAATTTGTTGAGTGAGCAGAAAGGGGGAGCTGTGGGGGATATGAGAAATTGGAGGGACGAGGGCTGGGTTTGGGAGTTCAAATGGTCGAGACCGTTGAGGTCCCGAGAGGAAAGTTACGTTAATCAATCTTTGTTATTCATTGACAGGATTCATATTCAGCAAAACATGGAAGACGTTTGTGAGTGGATCTACTAGGACAATGGCATATATCAAACAAAGCTTGCCTACAATCAGATGACTACACGGACGAGTACGGGAGAGGACAAGAGAAAGGTTTTCAGAAATTTGTGGAGAAGCTTCGCACCAAGGAGAACACAGGCCATCGTTTGGAAAATTTTGAGGGGTCGCCTTGCAACCAAAGACAACCTTATCTTACGTGGTTTGTCTTCGATTGTAGGGGACCCCAAATGCTGTTTGTATGACTAAGAGGATGAAAATATCTCACATTTATTTTTCAGATGCATGAAGACAAGAGAAATTTGAACGCGATGTTTTCAATGGCTTCAGATTGACACTGTAATGCACTGCATCCCCATCAACAACATGCTGCAATTTAGTTCACTATTGGGGTCTGGACACACCACGAGGACCGCAGCTACAGTGTGGACTGGAATTGTATGGACGTTGTGGAGAGCGAGAACTGACAAGATCTTCAATAATGTCAACTTTTGTGCCAAAAAAATCTGGGAAGAGATCATAGCAAGGAGCTGGTCCTGGCTATCTTTCAAAAAGTGTAAGTTTAGGAGAGTTTCCTTTAGAGAGTGGGTTGTGAATCCTAGATTCTCCATTTCATAATTCTACTAGGAGATGGAGTTTAGGGAGTCTGTGTGATTTTGACACTAAGCTGGAGTTTATGGCTCTTTTGTAAAATGCTACTCAGGGTGTGAATATGTCTTATATTCAGACTCTGTTTCTGGGTGAATAAATAATTTTTCTTATCAATTTTTTTTTCAATTTAATCAAATGTGTTGTCACTAGTTTGTTGTCTTGCTACATGCAATTTGATTGATTGTATAATTTTAAATTGCAATTTTTCATATAAAAATTATCAATGCGATTTTGAGTAGTTTCGGTCGGTTATTTTTTGTTTAACGGTTTTAAAGGTACATAAATATTAGTAGAAGATATTAATAATTTAATATGTGTTTAAACTAGTGACAACACATTTGATTAAATAATGTTCTATAACATAATTTAAGTTGAAAATATATAAAAATGAAAAATGGAATAATATTTTTGAACACCTTAACATGATTAATTTGTAGAGATCCAACTCTTTAAAAAACATATTGAAAAGGTTGAAAATTATAATATAGATACAACATATGAAATTGTTATCTGTAAAAGCGAATAATACAAATTAGAAAAATTATGAACATGGTTTATTACCTTGTGGACTTAGTTGAAGAATGAGAATTAGAGATATAAGATGTCAGATTTAAATTATAATTGCAACTATTTGGTGTGATCGATGTGGTTTGCAACGAAATTTTGAAATTGCACCGACTTTGTGGTGAGATTTTACAATAAAATATTAGACACAATTTATTATAAAAATTTATCAATGACAGTGCAATGTGGCTCGGTGCAACGGATTCGGACGATTTGAAATATTTAATGATCACCCCTAATGAAAAACATGAATAAGAATTGAGCTTAAAGAGCAATTTCATTAGTATTTTTATGACAAAGTATAGGGTGAAAACGTTTCACGGTGAAACTGGTTTAGGAGTGACTTATATTACTAAAGAGTGTGACTTATATAACTGAAGAGTGTGACTTTTTACTATAAATAATATTACTCATAAAAATGAAGGGTGTGATAAATATTACAGCAAAGAGTGTGGTCGTGATAACTGAAGAATGTGACCTATATTACTAAAGAGTGTGATCGTGATAACTGAAGTGTAAAAATAAATCAGTTTCACAACATACCAACTCTATTTTTATTAGCAAAGGTTGAGTCAAGTACAACCGTACAACTCGAATTCCGCATACTTATTTTATTTTATAGAACAATGTGTTCACGATCTTATTTATTACACAATTTCTCATATAAATTTATTCATTTTATAAAATTGATATTATTACACTTATAAATTAATATTATTATTTTTATAATTCCAGTTTATAAATGTATTAATATAGTTGATACAATTCTCAAATTGCTAATTCTATTCTCTCTTGTGCTTGTACATATGTTTCCAAATTAATGGGCATTACCACCTATTTAATCTTACAGAATAAAATCTTTATTTGCTGATAAAAAAAATGATAAATATTATGATATTATTTTATAAGTGTAATAGTATAAATTTTATATTACGAACAAGTTTCACAGTATACGTGTTCTATTTATTAGTTACACTAGTTGAATTCAAATAATCTTAAGAATTCAAATAATTTTAAGTGATCAATTTTAAATTTGAAATTATGTGAAATCTCCCCCAATTATACCAATAGTGTAGCATTTTGGTGTAGTAGTATACAGTAACGCCGACTTACAATTAATTCTTGCAGTTGACTTGCTGCCACTTCGACAATATCAAGAAAAGACAAAATTTAAAAAGCTATGTAGTAGTCGATTAAGGGTATGTTTTGAAACACTTAAAACATCTTTCAGGAGTATTTATTTTCAAAACCTGTAAAAGAGAGCTTTAAAAATAAATATTTTTGAAAACTGTTTTAAGTGTTTTTC
Organism: Stenogyne calaminthoides; assembly: GCA_037126765.1. NCBI lineage: Eukaryota > Viridiplantae > Streptophyta > Magnoliopsida > Lamiales > Lamiaceae > Stenogyne > Stenogyne calaminthoides. Next base: position 9,727,011 of record JBBCBC010000007.1, read on the forward strand.
ACACGCCTAATTCTCATAAATTCTATAGCTAATACCTCCCAACAGGAAACAGTTATCACACGCTGCATTTATGAAATATTATTATTTTAGTATGGACTCAAAAAAGGTATCATAGGCATTTTGAATATTTTGTCATAACTAATATTTTATTTTTAGTAGGTAATATAATTCTCATCGTGTGAGTAGCAATAATATCATCAATACTTTAAAAATAATGTATCTCAAGTCATGATGCGTGGATGAATCATATATAGTTGGGAAATTAATGAACTAATTTACTCAATTAGAGGCTTCGAGTATTAATTAGGTTTTTTAATTCTTGAATTTTTATACAAAGAATGAAAGGAATTGGGTCACAAGTTATGGTTAAGTGTGGGCAAGAAATTGTGATTTTTTTTTCAGTTTCTTAAAGAAACAAATTATTGAGACCAACCTGTATTTAACAAATAAGCATATCTTGAGTTGAACTTCAAAGTGAGGAGAATTACACAAGCACTTTGCCCTATTAAAAGCAACAACAGAAAGCTGTGGAAACACTCAACATTAGAACATGTATAGAGGTAATTCCGCCGGAAAGCCCCGTATTAAAACGACAAAACGAAGAAAGCTGTGAAAACACTCAATATTAGTCCAGCCACAACATCCGTCAGAAAGCCCAAAATTAAAACGCCAAAACGATGTTGTTCCGATCGATTTGAGACTAAAATTGGACACTGTCAAAATTATTTGAACTAAATCGACGACAAAAAAACTTATGAGACTTAGTCTATTTGTGGTCAAAGTTATGAAACCATTTGTGATTCAAACTCTTCATTCTTGTGGTATATATTGAAGTTTTTGTGAGTACTTCTTGTACTCGAGGCAATAAAGTTTCACATTTACTTAATTAAATAAAAAAACAAACTAGTAGTAAGAAATTATTGTGAACATTTAATTAGGCACCAAACTAAATATTCCAATATGTATTTTATTAACAAATTGTATTATGGTTGGTTATTACAATTTTACCCGAAGCAAGTCCCCATTGTTGTAACTTTTTCCCAGTATGAAACTTGTAACCGTACTTGAAAATGCACGTTATATCAATTATGTCACATAAAACAAAATTATTCTCAATATAGCCTAAACAATTGCCTACATTTCTTTTTTAAAACTAATCTCATATTCACTGTTCGAGAATGCACACTGAATAAATTTCTCCTTCATGTAATGAACTATAAACAACACGAAAAATGTAACCACATTAGACTAATTAGTCATGTGCAACAAGCTAGAACAATAAAATATAGAAAATAAGCTCAAGCAAAATAGGTATGACGATTCATGAAAATGTAAAATATACTAGTTTGACTAATGTTTTGGGAGAAAAAGGTAGGTGTCCTAATATATTGGTGGCAATTAGGCAACGAATATCACTAATTGACCGCATTTGAAACATTCTTTTAACCAATTTGACACTATCATATTTTAAACGAAACTGTAACACGATATCTTTTAAGTTAGTAATAAATAATTTGTTCAACTTCACTCCCAAACCTGATTCGAGACACACTTGCCTTAGACGATTTTAGGTGAAATAAAAATATAATTCGAAATAACGCTTTCACACTTCAACTTTGGTATTGTTAAAACTTAAAAGTAAAGAATTGGCGGTACTTCTAAAAGTAGTTGATTGATGATCTCATGATTAAAAATGAAAGTTACTCCCTTCATCCCGCAATAACATGCACAATTTTCTTTTTAGTCTGTCCCGTAATAACGTGCACATTTTCTAAAATGGCAAAACACTCAAAATTTACACCCTCACAATATCATTATAATTGATTTAAATAATACAAATAAAACAAATTTTCTTAGTTTCTGTACCCGGGTACACATTATCCCCGGATGGAGGGACTAGTAAATTGCAAAAATATTAAAAAGGTAGACATTTTTTGTCCTTAAAATATAGGAGGTGATGTTTTAATACCCGTTACGTTTAAAAAATTGTGCAATTTGATGACAGAACTTTGGCTTGAAAATATCAGTTGGCCTGCTTAAGGACTAATGAATATGATCTTCAAATTGCAAAAAATTTAGAATAAACATACGCTAAGTTACTAAGTTCTAAAATAGTCCTGAAATCACAATTTTAAAACAAAGGGTACTGAATTGACCCATTCTATTTGCATAGGACGAGAAATTTTACCCCACCTATCCTAAAGATTAAGAGTCCCATCTGTAGGTCCTAGGGCAAATTTAACTAAAGCTTGATTCATTGCCAGTATATGTGCCCAACAAATAACTTAATTCAATTTAGTAAAAAATAATAAAAATTGCATGGTACAATTGGTGCATCTAAATGTTACTTATCATAATTAGTTTGACTATAGGGATCAAAATTATTGTAGGAGAATTGATTTTGCTTTAATAATTTCTCATTCCTCAGCCTATATTCCTCTCTAAGTTTGCAATTATCTTGACAAACAAAATGCGTGCCCTATGAATTGAATTAATAAGCAATTAATAAATGCTAAGTTATTTACCCAACACCTGCAATTTTATTTGGACGATGTTTAATTTGGCTTCTATCTTTAATTAATACGATATTAACTCTTGCCTAAAAAAAAAAACTCGAATTAATATTTGGGACAATATGGGTATGTGTCGATGATAATTAAATGATACAATAGCATGGGCATGGAGAAGTTACTGATAACCTACCCAAACGTGTCTCAACCTAACTGCAATCCAAGAATTCATGTATCCCTTAAATTTAAATAAAAAAAATCATGCATCCCTAATAAAAAATTTAAAAATATAAATTCATACTCCCCTTTAAATTTTGGGTTGTTGGTGCAGTTGCTCATTACCCTTAATTGTCTCCCTCTACTTATAGCTTTCTCCCTCTCTCTTTCTCACACACAAACGCACAAAAAACTTGCTTCAATTTTTTTCATAAACATAGAAATTAAAAGGGTTTCAATTTCTTGTTGAATTAATCAAGAATTTGTGCAAAGTGTTACATATATGATCAAGAACAGCAAAGGGACTGTTTGGCAGAGGAAAACTTCAGGGATGGATGGGAATAAGTGTGACAAAAACTGTCTTTTAACTGCACCAAAATTAGTGACGGAAAAGAAGATTGATGAAGGGGGGGGGCAATACCGACTTTTTTATCGTTCGATGAAATTCCGGATTATGTGAAGGATAATGAGTTTATATTGGATTATTACAGGGCAAATTGGCCTGTTAAAGAAGCCTTCTTCAGCTTATTTAGGTGGCATAATGAGACTCTTAATGTTTGGACGTAAGTGTTTTATTAAATAATTTCTGATTATTAATTGCTGTTAATTATATATATATATATACTATATGTTTAATTATTATTTCTGATTTTTTTAGTTTCTTGCAGGCATTTACTGGGATTCTTGTTCTTTGTGGGTTTAACTGTAGGCAATCTAATGGATGTGCCTCACGTGGCAGATTTCATTACATTGATTACCGAGTAAGTTTTTTTCGAAATTTTTTATGTTCCATTTTTTAATTTGAAGCTTGAATATTATAGAATTAATTAATTTTGGTTGTTTTACTTTTATAATTTTACTGTATATACGAAGCGTGTCATCGTTAACTCAATTGAAGATGAGAAATCGATAAAATGGTTTGAATAATTAAATATTATTATTGATTTTTTGTTATTAATCTTTGTAGTTCTTCATGTTCCCACTTTAATAATTTGTTTGAGAAATTAGGTTGTACTAATAAATATAGTCTTTTTTTTTTCAAGAGCTCGTCTCAATGGAAAGAAAAGACTAAAAAACGTTAAATAGAATTTAAACATAAATTAATATCCAAAGCATAATTTATTATTTATTTTTGGATCTTATTAGCATTTTGAGAAATAAAATGATCAATAACTTAAGTCTTCAAATTTATAAGTTTAGTTTTTCTAGCACCTCATTTTCAATGAGTAAAATTTCCAAATGCATTTAATCTTTTTTTTTTAAATAAATAAAAAGACATGGACGCAAATATATGACTTTATTGATATAAATTTTGAAAAAACTTATTTCTAGTGATGCTGAGATTTCAATTTTCAAGAACTTTAATGGTGGATTCTGATGGTAAAGATGTTTGCAACACTTGCATTTCAAATTTCAAATATGATTACTAATTTAAACGTAAAAGATGGACATTGTTGGGCCCAAAATTAAATATTAGTATCCTTATTAGTATTACTAGAGTGTGTATATACACATGTTCTATAAATTTGGGCCCTTGCATTTCAAATTTCAAATATGGTTACTAATTTAAACGTAAAAGATGGACATTGTTGGGCCCAAAATTAAATATTATTATCCTTATTAGTATTACTAGAGTGTGTATATACATATTTTCTATAAATTTGGGCCCCCATTTGTTGAAGGCCCATGACGAAACACCTATTTTGACACTCCAGACATTGGGTTAAACCTAAGCATTTAACGTAAAGCTAACTGAAGAATATAGTAAGTAGAAAACACATACTATGTGATGCTTAATTGTTTATAAATTAAGGTTTGAGCTTGCTTTGCATATTGAAAAATGAAGAAGAGCTCGTCAAGGTGAAAAAAAAAACGATTAATTTGTTTTCTTATTTTTCAATGATATTAAGTTTAAGACGGTTAACATTTCATATAAAAAAACTCATAAACTTTTAACATTAATAAAAAGTGAATAAGATGACTTGAATCATATAGTTAATAACACAGATGTGGGGTTTTTTTTTTTTTTTTTGTGTGACAGTCTCATGAATCGCATTCAATCTGCAACACTAAGTCCCAAGCTCAACTAGTACTTTAACCCCAAAAAACAAAAGCCCACATATGTGTTATTAACTATATGATTCAAGTCATCTTATTCACTTTTTATTAATGTTAAAAGTTTATGACTTTTTTTATATGAAATGTTAAAAAAAATTTAACTTAACATACGAAAATTACTATATTGTGCAGACAATTTCCATCAAGTGTAGAAGCTAATGCCTCCAAGAATTTCTCCCTGGTGAGCACATTATCACCAAGTCCACACATTATCCTTTAACTTTCTAAAATTAAAAAATCGAAACTAGTGACCTTACATATCCGAACTAATGGGTGTATGACTTAGATATCCCATACTCATTAAAAAAAAAGTGATTTGATATATGAAATTGGTTATCTCCATGCTACACTGAAGGACATTGCCAAGTGCTTTAACATATTGTACCATATGCATTAACATTTTATACAAAGACAACATATTAAACGTTGTACAACATATTAATGATGTATTAAAGATTGCCAAAGAAAACAGATCATATAAAAAAATCATGAAATTTGGTACGAGATCAACGATATTGACCTAACAATTCTTCCTCTTGTTCCAAACAGGGCACAACAACATTGCTAACCCTAAATCAAGAATCCACCATGAATACAAACACATCATACAATGAAATCACAAGGTGGCCATTCTATGTCTTCTTATGTGGCTCAATGTTTTGCCTTCTCTCAAGCAGCACATGCCATCTATTTTCATGCCATTCCCACACCTTAAACTCACACCTACTCCACATGGACTATGTTGGCATCACAATCATGATCATCACCTCATTTTTCCCTCCCATATACTACATTTTCCAATGCACCCCACATTGGCAAATCATCTACCTCTCAATGATCACACTAATGGGAATGTGCACCATCATAACTTTACTATCCCCGGCCCTAACGGCCGGGAAATACCGGTCCATTCGGGCCGGGCTTTTCGTGTCCATGGGCTTATTCGGGCTTTTGCCCGCGGTCCATGCGCTCGTCGTCAATTGGGAAGACCCTCATCGGAATGCCATCTTGGCGTATGAATTGGGGATGGCGTTGTCGTATCTGATCGGGACGTTGTTTTACGTGATGCGGGTCCCGGAGAGGTGGCGGCCCGGGTGGTTCGACTTGGCAGGGCATAGCCATCAAATATTTCATTTGTTTGTGGTGATGGGGGCATTGGCTCATTATGGTGCGGCTCAAGTTTTCTTGAAGTATCGTAGTGGGGTGGGTTGTGAGACGTTTGTTTGATGAATGATGATCAATGTGTATTTAGGGCAACGTTTTTTAGGGCCCTTTATAATGTTGTGTAACAATTGGTGCATTCTTTATTTGTTTCAAGTGGATGTCAAGATTGTATGATGTATTGACATACTGAATTAAATGTATTGATAAATTTAGTAAGGAAAAATATTATAGTGGAAGCAACTTGAATCATATATACATATACATGTGCCATCATTGGATCTACATTATATATATATGTTTACTAATCAATGTCAATTCCAATTGGCAATTTTCCATTGAGTGTGAGGCAAAATCAAGATTTTTAACTGTCAAACTTTGAGTATAAGGGGCATTAAGATAATGATTTGACTTTTCTTAATTAAAATAATATTATATAACGCTTTAGTACAAGACATTGTTAATTTACTTTAGTGACTTGTAGTGGTGATGCTATGGTTAAACCAAGTGTGTATAAGACTACAGCCGCATGCAATTGCACGTGACACACACGCACAACACACAATTTATCAAATGTTATACCTTGGGGGCTGATGATGGACTTCTAAGATCCAGGGTCAAAAACAATGATGGACGGATCCAGATTTTCATTCTGAAAATAATTATTATATTAATAATTAATTTAATATTAATTATTAATTAATAGTTAAATAAAATTCACCCATGAAGTGGATAAGTTTGAAGGAGGAGAGATTGTAACCTCCGGGAGATATATAAGAGATTCACAACGTACGTGAATTTGATTACGGGAATTCATTTTTGCGTTAATCCCCTACTCTCTCACTTTAAACAGAAAACTGAGAAAAAAGAAAACAGGTTTATCTTCTCACACACATCACGCATATACAAAATCAAGGGCATTTAACATTGTGAATTATGGAAGCAATCCGTGATCAATTTGTGTGGTTGTGTTTCGGACTAAGAGATTCCAGTGCATACGATGAATTCAACCGAGTTCGATATTTTTCGCTGCAATTCTGGAGTAGAGGTTAGTGAATTTCTAAACCCCGTATTCCAACAATGGTATCAGAGCCATTGTGTTGGATTTTCGTACGTGATTACGATTCTCGCATGTTTATATGCCTTGTATGTGATTTTGGCATGTTTTTCGCTTTTGAACACGAATTCTGTATTTTTTCAAAATTTGGGATTTTCTGAAACGGTGGAATTAGGGCCTGAAATTTTTACTGTACATTGCTAGTATAGTGTAAATGATATCTGCAAAGTTTCAGATTTTTTGGCCAAGCCATTAGTGAGAAATAAATTATTTTTTGAAAAATTTCGTGAACTTTGATTGCAAATTTTGAATAGTACTGAATGAATTTTGGTATGTTCTTGGTACTGAGTTAATTTACATTGGAAGACAATTCCAACGGTATATTATTCGTTTATTTTGGTTGAGAAACGAGTGAGATGATTTTTTGAAAATCTCACGAATCTGGGACCAATTTGAATAGTTTCAGAGAAATTTGGGGTTGTTTTTTGAGAATTCAAAATTTTGAGAGGAATTAATTGCATTTTTTTTAAAACTTAAGTCAAATTCGGTCAGACCGGTCAACACCTGAACTGAACCAGGGGTTCAAACCGCGAACCGGACCGAATCGATGGACCGAACCAACGATGGTCAGCGGCGCGTGTCGTCACGCACGACAGCAGACAGTGGCTCGTGGACCACATGCGCGGACTCCGGCATGGTGCGTGAGTCACACGTGCGGGAGGCTGATCGGCGCATCCCGGCACGTGGAGGCGCATGACGGTAAATTGGTCGCGCATGGAGGCGCGTGGAGGTGATCTCGCGTCCCGGGGCATTTCGGTAGCGTGTGGTGGTTTTTCCACGCGGACGCATTGTTTTTCCGACTTTATGCGCTCATTCAATCTTGTTGTGGCTCGTTTGGGCTCGTTTGTGCTCGTTTTAACTCCATTTTTTATTCCGAAAATTGCTACGCTTTTTTTTTAGTGTAGATTCTTATTTTGCATATTTTGAAGGCAATTGAGCTAGGGATGTTCAAGTGCTTATTTAATTCTAAAAGTGAGAACCACAATTAAATTTATTTCACTTGTGAATTAGTTTGTATGCTTGAAACTAAATATTCTTGCGTAATGATGAGATTGATAATTCATGTGATAAATATTTAAACATTGGATGTTTAAATGGTTGCTCATTTTATGTAGATATGACTCGATTAAATTAACAATTATCGTTCTGTAAATTCGAGATTTTCTTATGCAATTTTTATAAGAATTACATGAAAACAAACATACTATTTTAGAACATTAAGTTACTTGACGGAGATGCATAGTTTAATCGCTCTTATTTATTATCACATAAGTAATTCCAACTTAATAACTCAAAACTTAATAAAAGTTGTAAATTGAGCTATGACTTTTCCAAGAAAACTTAAAGTAGTTTTCTAGGATAGAATTTTGTCACAGTGGAATTTGATAGTAATGGCGGTAATTTTTATGAGAAAATGATAGATGGATTGAGTTAAAGATTCAAGTAGACAAGTTTTTGGGACAACATGTCTATGTATTATATATGATTCATTGATCTGGTGTTATTACCTTGAGATGTAAATGTAACGCTTGAATAAGAATCACTACCTAGATTCATACTCCATATTTTTCATAATGACGGTACTAAATGTAGTACTTCAAGAGACATAAATGTCGAAGAGGATTCAAACTATTAAATATTGCCTGACAGTGTTGCTGAAATTAGATTTAATTGGAATAACCATAGTAGTTATTTTCAGGCTTATAGTAGTCATTGATTCTTCTAGACTACTTTGAGTTATTTTATTAACTCATAACATGATTGTGCTTTATTACATTTATAATGATAAATATTATTAAGCATGTAGTTTCATGTTGTTAAGTGGGAGTTTTAGCTGTTTATTGGATTAAAAACTAAAACTGATTTTGTTCATGTTTTGGAAGTGAATCTGATTAATGGGGATACTTAATGAGATTGATGATTAATGACTTTAAGTCATTTTTCTATGTCAAATTTTGTATTAAATTTTTCAGATGTCTGTTAGCTTAACATTGAACATATTGATACATGAATATACATTAACTAGTTGAATCACTTCAATCAAACCAAACAATAGCTTCAAAAGCTATCAACGCTGAGTTAAATGAAATAGAATAAACTCAATAACGATAATTATGACACGTGACGTCATAATTAATTAAATGTTCTTGGAGAACAATATACATTGAATATTATCTACCATATTGTGTAAGATCTTGGGATTGAGATGGAGATTCAAATCAAAATGGATCAAAAAGACTTACCTTGCTTGAAATGTGAAAATTTCTAGCTCATGACAAACTGGTGAGTCGGTTGTAGACAACATGATCCTTGAGAGTGTGCAACACCTTACAACTTATGATATTTGGTAATATCTGATAGAGAAGTATGGTAGAACATCACTTTCTGAACAACATCAAATTCTGATCTAACATGGTATTGCAGATTATTATCTCAAGGAGATAATCCAAACTTATAGAATATACAGACACTAACTAAAGGGTATTGCAGATTATCTGAAGGGTATTGCAGATTATTATCTCAAGGAGATAATCCAAACTTATAGAATATACAGGCACTAACTAGAATTATGATTTAGATGCAAGTAAGTCAAATTCTAGTTATACCTTCTTCTTGTAAACATTTGAAGCAATCTCGTATATAACATGAAATAAGTTTGTATAGCACTGACCACTATCAAAACTGAACTTGTGGCATGTGCATCTGCAGTCAAATAAATATTTTGGTTAAGTATTTTCATAAAATATTTGGAATTAGTAAGCACTCAATTGAGATCTGCAACAATCTGTTGTGAATTACACACTCTAGTGGGAGTTGTAATGATTCATTAATGTATATGGCATTCCAGTGGGAGTTATATTGATTCATTGTGGAATCAAACACTCCAGTGGGAGTTATATCGATTCACTGTGAAATCAAACACTTCAGTGAGAGATGTAAAGATTGATTGTGAAATCAAACACTCCATTGTGAGTTGTTACGATTCATTGTAGTAATCAAAACAGCTAAAACTTACTCTAAAGATTCCAAGTATAGTGAAAAGTTTTTCTTTGTAGTGACGTTACAAAGAAGAAAGAGTGATTCTTGAATAAATTTCTGCTGACTTGATGTTGGCAGATTTGTTGTCAAACCTAATTACAGAAGATGTGTAAGACATCTTAAGATCTTGGGTTTGTATGGATTTAAATGGACTACTTGGTAGTTGTTAATGTTACTAGACATTTATGTATTGTGAACTATATGAAATGCTCATATAATAGTATCTCGACAAGTTGATTGACTCTCTCATACGAGCAATCACCTCTAACATCAAGGTATGTGTAGAGATGAGATTATATTGTAAATAATCGCAATAGATTTTACCACAAATCTATTTAACTTGTTGCAAAGCTAAATCAATGGATTCCTAGGCAATAGAAGGAGGAAATCCAAGTTAAGTGTCGATGATACACTTGAACTATGATTTACATGATGTCAAATAAATAAAATGACATACGCTTCCATCCTGGGAAGTTAAAACATCATGACATGTGTTTCATACCACATGTGCTAAGTTGACCATAAGGAAATGAGAAAGATATCCCTATTTTCTCATTGTATGTAGCCTTGAGGTTTTGATAAGCCTCATAAAAGTACCCTTAGGACTTTCTACTAGATCTCTAAGTCTTCACTTTAGTGTTGCTACTTTAGCATGCTACCAATAGCTATGATTAATGCAGCAATGCGGTACATGTCTAGGAAAGCAGCTATAGTGGGAGTCTGTAGATTTTTTGTGTGAAAGGAAGGACGTCTTTATTAACACTTTCTATTGTATTCATTGACCGGTCAATCGAGTTGAGAACTTGATTATGAATACATAGATCTGGTGAAAGGTTGAATATGCTCTAATAGTTTCAAGGGATTGAAAGAGATATGTCAACTTGTGTTAACTGAAAGAGTTTTTGGGTATAACGAGTTTTGAATTATTCATATAAAACTGGTTGAGTTGTTATATATCATTAACACGTTATATAGCGTTGAAAACTCATATTCTCGAGGGTCACACGATTTATTTGTCTGTATGAAAAATGTATAATGTGATGGTGTAAAGAGGTGAAGTAAATGAGTATAAGACTCAAACTTCATGTGTGAGTGGGAGATGAAAGTAATTATTATATTAATAATTAATTTAATATTAATTATTAATTAATAGTTAAATAAAATCCACCCATGAAGTGGATAAGTTTGAAGGAGGAGAGATTGTAACCTCCGGGAGATATATAAGAGATTCACAACGTACGTGAATTTGATTACGGGAACTCATTTTTGCGTTAATCCCCTACGCTCTCACTTTAAACAGAAAACTGAGAAAATAGAAAACAAGTTTCTCTTCTCACACACATCACGCATATACCAAATCAAGGGCATTTAACATTGTGAATTATGGAAGCAATCCGTGATCAATTCGTGTGGTTGTGTTTCGGACTAAGAGATTCCTGTGCATACGATGAATTCAACCGGGTTCGATATTTTTCGCTGCAATTCTGGAATAGAGGTTAGTGGATTTCTAAACCCCGTATTCCAACACATTCTTTTGGGAGAAATTTTTCGTTGAGTAAGGGTAGCAAAATTTTAATATTTTAATGAAGACGAAATGACAAAATTTTATAATTTCAAAGTATAAATATATAAATTTCTACACATCTAGCTAGTAAAAAAAAATTAAAATCAGGGGGGGCTCCCCCCACCCCCGCCCCCACCCCCCAATTTACTATTAAGTCTCATGGGCATAAAGTGTGCACCATGCTAAATATTGATTAGTAATTGTTGTAAAATATAGAATAAACGTAAAGAAAAGAAGCAAGAACACCAATTTGTTTACCCAGTTCGTCCAGAAGGACTACATCTGGGGGCGACCAAGCCAGGAGGGTTTTCACTATGATCTCAGTATTCTCACTATCACGGCGTTACAATGAAGAAAGTATTTATAATAACAATTGGGTTGAAGCCCTAAAACCCATGTGGTATAAAGCCCACTAATAATACTAACACAAAGTAATGTCCACAATAATAGATTATTTACAACACTCCCCCTTGGACATTACGATGTGATGTTCAAGCCTAACTAAAATTTCGTTAGAATAATTCAAAGAGAGAAACTTAGTAAAATAAGAAAAGGTACAACTAATGATCTTCTAAATCCAATCTTCAAAACGCTCCCCCTAAAGACGACAGTCTTCCAAGCCTTTTGTATTATGCTTACACATTCTTCTGGAGTTCATACAAGTAAAAGAATTTAGGGGATATATGCTTTGTCAAGTTCCCTTCAGCATTCTTACTATTCATATGGGCAACAAAGTTGCATTTTTCTCATAATGGATGATAGGAGACATAACATTATCACATGAATCATAAATGTATTTAAATCAAAATATTGCCAACGTCGAAGATACTGAACATATGCTTTAAAGTTTTACAATGTCTCCTTATAGGAGAAGCACTAACTTAATCTTGCAAGCAAATTCAATATAAATTCAATATCAGATTTGGTGCAGTTCTTAAAACATAGTAATGCACTAAGGACACTTTGATAAGGAACTTCTGGTCCTAAAATGTCATATGTATCTTCTTTAGGTCCAAATTTGTCTTTATCCACTTCAAGAGATCGAACAATTACTAGAGTGCTAAGTAATTGAAATTTAAGATAAAATCTCTCCAATACCTTTTCCAAGTAAGTTGATTGGTATATAAAGATTCATTTTGCTTTAGGGAAATGCTCGATCTGCTGGTCGAGACAATACTTGATTTCACCAACGTTTTATTTCAAAATTCAATCTCTAAGATTAAATTAGCTTTCTTTGATTTCCTTACTTGTTCCAACTATATTTAGATTATCACCAGAAACCGAGATAATACAAACACCACCAAAATAATTTATTTATAAACACGTAAGGAAATATTTCAATGTTTATTTATTCCTTCCTCTGGAGGAATTAATTGAGTCGATCTTGGAATATTCGACCCAAATATTTTATGTCATATAATGACCTTTGTAATTTTAATGTCGTACATAGTACGATTCTAACCATTCCTCATCAAGAGAATTTTATATTCATCAGGGATCTTCATATAAATATTGACATCTATTGATCAATATAAGCATGCGGTTACAACGTCTATCAACTGCATTTCTAAATTTAATTTTACTAACTGCCAGAGATATTAAGTAGCGGAACTTTATTTCATACATAACAGGAGTATATATTTAAAATCTATATCGGGTCTCTGCAAAAATCCATGAGCTTCTAATCTCGCTTTGTACCTCATTACATAATTATTCTCATTCTCTTTTTTGTACAAATACCCATTTATATCCAACAGGGATAACGTTTCAGGGTATATGTACGATAAAGTCAAGAATATTAGCGAGTCGAGCTCTGCCTCAATTGCTTCTTCCTATTTTACCCAGTCAAAGCGCTTCCAGCTCAACTATTGACTTTTGGGTACTGGATCCAGATTTTTAATAGTAAGGGCAATTATGACAATGAATAAGTTGTCGACAACAATGGTAAATTTCTCCTGTATTTATAATTTTTATATTTATTGTTGGGGTTATACGTGAAAGTATGCTTTTACTTTGTATAACCTATGTATTAAACACTTATTTACTGAAATAAATTGTTTATCATTGTTGCTTTAAATATGATTGAATGTTATATATATTTATTGCAAACCGTTTGTAGCACGCGTTACATTGTAGTCAACGTGGTGATACCAGATCACAGAAGATCACGTTAACAGTTCCTTGTAAACGAGTGTGTGTTTCACAACTTAGATAGATCCGAACAATCTATTGGTAGAAGTTGATGTGTAAGGCTCAGATTGACTTGTCTTGACCAAGAGATTACACTAGTGCATTTGATGTGCTGAAGCGGACCTACAGAGTAGATAAACTCATTCGCACTGACTTAAGGGATGAAGAGTTAGACCTCAGTGGTTGTTGATTTCTTAATCTCTGTCACTTAATAAGGACTGTGTGTGATTAGTAGTTGTTGCTTTGACTTATAAATGGGAAGAGAATCATTGCGACTTCGATACCCTATATCTTGGGCAATAATATTAATTACATGACGGTTGCTAAATTAATTCAGAGAATCGTGTGCTTGCTATGTCTTGCTTGATTGGTCCCCTTGGTGAGCCCGGAACCTTTATCATACCAAATCTTGCAAGTGGAATTAATTTTCCGGTATGGATAATAAAGCTGGGTTGTCCTTACTCCAAGGATAAAGATGTTAATTAATATAAAGCTTTTCAGTAGCTTAATTAATTAATGGACTAAAAAATCTTAAACACGAGAAATAATAACCGGGAGCCATATTACCGTAATATGGGTTAAGATTGGATAGTGCAATATTAATTATATAGTGGTATTTAATTAATATTAATGGGCTGAATTATATTGTGGCTCAATATTTGAATTCAGAAGCTCGTTGGAACGTCCATCTTAATTCTCCTAAAGGCCCCTCAAGTAGCCCAAATTATAGTCCAATAAATAAAAGGTGCTTAAAATAAAATAAAATCATTGTTGCAATATTTCCTATTTTTTCGAAAATATTAAAGAAAAAAGGGAGAAGGATTTTCTTGAAAAGATTTTATGAAAAAGAGATAATGTATTCTTGGAATACAAGATTATCCCATAAATTCAAGAAAACACCCACTTGGCTTCTTTAATTGTTGATTTTCAAAAATCATGTATAAGAAAGGGAAAAAAGATTTTTCTTGATTTTCTTGGAAAGATTTTATGGAAGATATGTATTCTTGGAATACAAGAATATCTCATAAATTCAAGAAAGATCCAATCTTGAAATTCTTTCTTGTAATTTTCGAAAATAAAGGCCAAATAAGGGTGTGAGATTTTTGTGGAAAAATACACATGGAAAGAAGAATATATTGGATATATTCAAGATTTGTTGGAGATCAAGAAAAGATCTTTCCTAGCCCTAAATTGCTTGAAATTTTTGACCACCCCTCCTCTTATATATAGGGGATGAATTTTTCATTCCCAACTAGTGTTCCATGTGTTGAAAATATTAGAAATTCACAAACGTGGTGCAACAATATTTTTTATTTTCCTTGTTTTATAAATCGTTCATTGGAGGACCTTCCACCGGGGTTATTGGACGAGGACTTGGGAATACTTGAGAATAACTTTTGGTGGGTATCCATATACTTGATCATGTCTGTCTCAGATTGTCTCTCCAACGGGTACGTTTATGTAAACTCCTAGAAATTCCGCATGCTAGGATCTTTTACGTGAAATATTATTTGCATGTTGTTGTTGGCTTGATTATTATTTGAATTCACTTAGGTGAATTCATGCTAGTAATAATTGTAAATTTAAATTTGTGTTTATGAGGTCAACCCGATAGATCCTGGCATATGTTATCCCAACAACTGGTATCAGAGCCCCGGTTCGGGCTCTGATCTTTTAAACTGTAATTTAAATTATTGTTCATTAAAATTGAAATTGGATAGTAGAACTGTTAGATCTGTTTTGCAGGTATCCAATTGCCATGGTATTTTAATGTGCTTATTTACATGCAAATAAATTGTTGGTTTTTAATTCATTTCGTTCGGATTCGTTTTACCTCGTGAGAATCCACGAGTAGATTAGGATTTATTTGATTTGATCAATGTAATAGACTAGTCTAGATCTAGATTTATTTATTTTTCGTAAAATAAATTATAACCGGATCGCGAACGAAGATGGAGACGATGAATTAAAGACGGACGTTCGAGTGCCTGGACGTACGCGAGCCAAGGCGGAGCACGCGGACTAGGCAGAACGCCTAGCGACCGTGCGCACCACCCGGGCGATCGCGGACGGGGCATGGTGATGCACGCTAGGCGTACAAGGCCAACTCGGTGTCGAGGGCTGCAGCGCACGACGCGCATAGATGGACGTGCACATGCGGGCTGTTTAGGGCGCGGGGCACGAGACACCGGACGCGGGCGCGTCCGAGCGATGCTCCGTGTGAATGTGCTTCGGGCGATGGGGCGAGATGGCCGATCCAGACCGGGCATGCGCCTAGGCGCATGTGACTCGGTTCCGGGTCGTGAGCTACTCATTTTTCGGACGTCGTCCTAACCCGAAACGGAGGACGTTTTAAAGAATTATTGCGGATTCAGTGGGAGCTTTTCGAGACGAACGATGAAAGTAAAAGATGGGACGATTTGTCAAGATCAAGATTTGGAATTTAAACCATGACAGTTGGATATATGTGCCCAACGTGATTTATTTAATCTTGATGCTTGTTTTAAATTCGTGCAATTTTATTTGTTAAATGTGTTTGCATGATTAAGAATTGTCTAAAAGAAAATCTCACTTTCGAAAATTACTAAGTATGTATTGTTGACAAATTTTATTCCGGATAATAAAATTACGTCAAATTGACCTCCATGATTTATTTATTTGTGAATTCTTTTGGAGAAATTTCCCCAACAAAACGACCAAAAGATGGATTTCACATGAATAAATTCCCAAAAGGATGATTGTGAATTATTATTAGTGGCGACGACGACCCTCCCAACGAGGCTCGTACAAAGCGAAGTAATAATTCTGTATTTAATCATGGTTATTACTTAGGTATAAAATTGATATGCATATACTTCTCCGAAGTCCCTGTCAATTTTATATTGGTCAAGTGAGAGCCGACTATTAATTTTGAATTAAAGGTTTGTAACTGTTCTTGTTTGTAACCTGCTTGAATGTGTTTAAATAGACAGATCACCCAACGTGATCTATTTAAACTGTTTTGAGATGTCGGCTGATGCATGTTCATATTGTTTTGAGATTTTGATATGAACAATGTGATCGAATTGTGTGATAATTTTGTGCTTACACAAATTGTTATTTATTTCAGTTCAGCATGTCGCAACCTTTTAATCCACTGTATTCTATACTTAAAGACCATCAATTGACTGGTGAAAACTATGTTGATTGGAAACGTAAACTTATGATTGTCCTAACTGCACAAGGATCCAAATGGTGCTTGACACACCAAAACCAGAAAAACCGGCTTAGGATGCTGGTATATGGGACGAGATGGAACATAGTGAATGGGAGCTGACTAATGAATTGGTAAATGATACAATCTTGGCAAACATGTCAGATTTGTTGAAACGCCTTCATCAAATATATGAATCAGCTGCAGACATTATGCAAAATCTCAAAGCGATGTTCTCACATCCGGCCCATATGGCAATCTGAAGAATAAGGCATGAAATGGCCAAGATAAAAATGGAAGAAGGAACGACCGCAAGGAAGCATGTTCTTAGGGTTATGGTTTTATTTGAGGAACTTGAGATTCTCGGCGAAAAATGTGATTTCAAAACAAAAGTTGATTTCATTCTCCATACTCTGTCAAAGAGCTATGATCATCCCTGTTGGGAAATGAAAAATTTCTCTGAAGAGTCAGGGAGAGTGGATGTAGGAGCTTGAGTCTCTGAACCACTATAACTGCTGTGTTCTTTATTGCTTTCCTTATTTGTGCTTAACTGTTGCATTAACTTGATTTCTGAAAGCATACTTTTCACTGTTTTAAAATACTGAACACGTGTATTCCCCCCCCATACACGTGTAAGACTCGTTTTCACCGGGACCTACAAGTGGTATCAGAGCAGTGGTTCAACTTGACCACCTGCTGTGTTGACCAAAGTTTTATTTTCAAAAATACTTGTGGTCTATCTGAACTGATCTTATTTGCTGAAATTTTTTTTTTTCTTTTCAAAAGATCAGAAAAATGTCTTCTAAAAAACTTCCCATGTTCTCGATGAGAGAACTATGATCTATGGAGATCGAGAATGCAGCTCATCTCAGATTCCAAACATGAGCGTATGTGGAGAGTGGTTTCTCAAGGACCATTCAAATTTACTGTGGTGAATCCCAGAATTACAGAAGATGAGAGAATTGATCCTAGAGAAGAATTTCCTAAGTCTGATGACCAACTAACTCCTGAGGAGAGAAAGTTAGTCAATCTAGACTACATTGCAAAAGACACACTATACAAAGATCTGATTGATAATGGTGTGATGGGAATGATCTCTCACCGTAATATCAAGCTAAAGAGATATGGGATACACTAGTTTGTTATGTGCCAAGGCACGATCATATAAAAAAAACAAACTTTCAAGAGCAATTGAAAGTTTGATGATTTTGAAATGGATGATGGTGAATCAATAGACAAATTGGAAGTCAGATTCACTAGCATCATGAATGATCTAAATGCACTTGGAAAGAAATATCCACAAAGAGAAGTGGCATTGAAAATTCTTAGAGGTCTTTCTAAGAAATGGGATATTCATGCAGTGGTGATTGAAAACACCAAGAACATTAGTTCAATGCCATACCAACAAGTCTTCTCTCGAAATAAAGCCTATGAATTTGTAATTGATAAGAAATCCAAAAAGGTTGACAAAGAAAGATGATTCTTCATCAAGTAAGAATGTGGCTTTAAAAGCCAAAGGTAAAACCTCAGAAACTAAAAGAGTTCAAAGAACCCCATGCCAAACATCGGGATGAGCTTGAGAAAAAGCTAGCGATGGCAAGGAGGTTTGGACACTTAATAATAGATTTGGAAAATACAAAAGCTTTTACAGAACTACAGTACGGAAGAAACTTGAGGACGATCAACCGAGAAGAAGAAGGACACTGAAAAGTCAAGGATCTTCATCCGCAAAGAAAGGACTCCAAGTCCAAAGAAGAAAATGATCGGGATGATGATGCCAACAGATGCTATAATTGCGGAAGAAAGGTCACTTCCAGTATGATTGTCCAGAGTTGAGTGCTAAGGAGAGAAGAGAAAGACAAGCTAAAAGAGACCAGAAGTTCTCAAAGGCCATGGTTGCTGAAGAAGAACACTCTGAGGAGGAATCTAGCTCTTCAGATGAGATATTCTCAGACAGTGAAAGTGATGACATCCGCCCGATGGTCATTGAGGAGGTAAACTCGTCTGCTCTCTGTTGTTCCTACACTAGCACAAAAGAGTTTTCAAGTTCCACCGAAAACATTTTGACTGATGGATTCTTTTGAGAATCGGCGAAGGACTATCTTTGTTTTGCAAGGATCGCTAAATAAAACTCAAGAGCGTAATAAAGGAATCGAATCTTTGAAAATCTAAAATGGAAAGACTCTAGCAAAAAACGAAATCACTTCTCAATTTATGGGAGCTACTTGATGAACGGATGTTCGAAAGTACAACTCTCGAGAAAAAGAGAAGATGATAGAGACCCTAATCAAAAAGCTAGAGAAATCCAATCAAGAAATTCACTAATCGTAACTAAGTTCAATGACCTCTCTCGAGAAGCATGAAACTCTACAGAATCGTGAGGATAGTGCATGTAAGAAGTTAACTCTATTGAATAATGCATCTAAAGTAATAGATGAAATTGAGTTACGACCAGAGATCTGCCATTATAAAATCTGGATTGGGATACATTCCGAGGGAACCTCACAAGGTCATCTGAATCTTTGCGTCAAGTAGCAAGAAGACAATCTTTGTTAAATCATGGCACCTACACTTCAAATCAAGTAATGCCCAAAGTTGTAGACAAGGAAAAGGACCTATGGTTTGAAAAACCGAATGATCGAGGTTAGAAAGCCCAAACCTCGGTGAAGGCTAGAAAACTGAAAGCACAATATCGGAAAAAATTCAAGCAAGTACTTCAAAGCCTCTCGTAAGAATGCAAACTTGAAAGGATCTACACCGAACCATCGGAGGAATCTTCGAGGAGAAAAACACTTCGGCGAGAGATATTCTCAATCAAAGAGACCAAGTCCTCAAAGATCTTGAAAGACCCATATTTCAAAGACAGCAACCTAAACCCCATTTGCCTAAGGGTAAAGGTTACTGAACCCAAGTCAACAAAGATTCGCATCACCAAGACAGAAGCCAAAGCAATGGAACAAAAGGCCCGAACCAAAGAAGAATTCAAAAAGCCCATGTTCATGCTAAAGCTAGCACACATACACGTAAAAAATTTGCTAAGGCACCTAGAGTAGAAGATGTGTATCTTGATGTCTATGGAAGACAAATTAGCCACTCTAAAGTGATTAGAGTTGTCGAGCATTTGGATTCCGAAAAGGTCAAACTAACCTCGTAGGACCCTACACAAAATGGGTACCTAAGAATTGATCTGCTTTTTCGGGAGAAAACAAGGGCACCGAATCGACTAAAGATCACATGGCAATCGATGAAGCGAGAGATGAAAAAGCTCTCGATATATGGTATCTTGACAAGGATGTTCAAGACATATGACATGATATCTGAAGAAGATACTCAAAGGACTATGTTGAACAAAGAGGCCCACAGATCACTTTTGGAGATAACTCCAAGGATGATCAAGGATATGGAACTTTGGAAATCGACTCGATTCATATCAATGGTGTTTCATATGTATCCGGATTGAAGCATAACTTGCTTTCAATTAGCCAATTCTGTGATAAAGGTTTTAATGTTGAGTTCTCCAAGAACTTATGTTTTGTGAAAGATGATACATCACGTAAAAGTACTCTTGGCCGGGTACAAGAAAAAGGGAATGTGTGTATCTTGGCGATTGGAGTTCAACTCCTAAAGATACATGTTTAGTTGCTAAAAGTTCCACAGATACCGGTTGGTTATGGCATAAAAAGAATGAATCACCTAAATTTCAAAACCCCTGAACAAGCTTGCAAGATTAGCTCTTGTGAGAGGGTTACCTAACGAAGTGTTCATGAGAACATATTTGTGATGCATGCCGGAAAGGCAAAACGGATAAAGAGCATCATTTAAAAAGTAAAGTTGAGGTTTCTACTGAAAAGAATACTTGATTACTACATATGGATCTTTTTGGTCCTATAACACCCGGTGAGCACTAATGGCGGAAATATACATTGGTAGTAGTTGATGACTACTCGAGATATACTTGGGTCATATTCTTACTCAAGAAGAAAGAGACTTCGAATAAAGTTTCCAGAATTATCGCGAAAAGGCTCAAGATTGAGAAAAAATCTGAGTGTGGTCAAAATCGAGATCGACAAAGGAACTGAATTTATAAATCATATTATATCGATTATTGTGCGAAGAAATGGAATTTCTCATGAAACATCACCGCCAAGGACCCCTCAACAAAATGGTGTTCTTTGAAAGAAAGGAACAGGACTCCGAAAGAAGTTTGCAAGGACAATGATAAATTTGAAGGTGATATTCCTAAAAGATTTTGGGGTTGGTCACAACACTTGCATGCTACTCACGTAATAGATCCATCTTGACCAAGAGTCAAGGCAAAACACCTTATGAGCTTTGGAATGAAAGGAAGCCTCTTGTTTCTTTTTCTTTTGTGTGTTTTGGTTGCAAGTGTTTCATACACAATAATGGTAAAGATCGGTTTGAAAACTTTTGATAGTAAAGTCGATGAAGGAATATTCTTAGGATATTCTCAAGTCAAGAAAAAGCTTTCGAGTTTACAAATCAGTAGGACTCTTATTGTGGAGGAAACACCTCATGTTGTTTTTTTTGATGAAACTATTTGTGTTCGTAAGAAACAGAACATGATCTTGCAGATGAACCGACTAAGAGGATCACCAGATTAAGCCCAAACAAAAAGATAAATCATCCATTTGAACCGAAAAAAGAAAGTCACCACTATCTATGATTGGGTGACTTCGGACTCGAATAAAGAAGTTCGGGATGGAAATCGATGGTGAGACTCGGAAAACCAACACTCCAAAGGTAAAGACTCGTGTATGTGATGCCAATGAAGATGTGGTCACAAATGAGGCAAATTCTTCGAATCTATCAACCAAAGGGGAACAAATGTCTCTCGACAATGTTACGAATAAATTTCCACGAGGAAGATGATTCACTTTCTCATTTTCTGTTGTTCCCCGAGTTTGTTTGATTTAATCAACCTAACATTTTAAATGTTGAGGATACTATTGAAGGGGGAACATCAAGAAGGAAATGGTTAGATAGTCATCCTACAAGTCGATTGTGGGTGATCTAACCAAGGAGTTAAGACAAGAAGGTTCCATGGTGAGAGTGCACTATTCTCAATTTCCTATCGGAGAGAAAGAACTCTTTGAGATTAATGAAGCTCTACAAGATTCTTATTGGATTACTTTGCTATGCAAGATGAAATTTGAATCAATTCTCAAGGAATGAAGTATGGGAGTTGGTAGATAGACACGAAAGTCACAATGTCATTGGAACCAAGTGGGTTTTCAAGAATAAAAGAGATGAAAACAACAAACATTGTAAAAACAAGGCAAGGCTAGTTGCACAAGGTTATTCCCAAGAAGAAGGCTTGGATTATGATGAAACCTTTGCACTGTTGCAAAGACTAGAAGCCATCAGATTGTTTCTTGCATATCTTTCCCACATGAAGTTCACGATCTATCAAATGGATGTGAAAAGTGCATTTCAAACGGCGGTGTGCTTAAAGAAGAGGTTTATGTGGAACAACCTCCGGTTTCAAAAAGAATGACCAAGTTTACTGTGCTCGGAAAAGCCTTGTATGGTCTCAAGCAAGCACCGAGCATGGTATGATACTCTTTCTCGGTTTCTTCTTGACCATGGTTTTGTCAAAGGAATCGCTTGATAGAACTCGTTAGGGATAGAGGATGGGGAAGATATCTTCTTTGGTTCGGATATATGTTGATGACATCATTTTTGGATCTCAAAACCATCACCGTGTGAAAAGTTTTCAACAACGATGAAAGGCAAGTTTGAGATGTCAATGATGGGAGAGATGAATTTCTTTCTAGGTCTTCAAGTGAAACAATCAAAGGAAGGAATATTCATTAACCAGGCAAAGTACACCAGAGATCCGATTGCCAAATATGGTGTATGAATCGCAACTTCGCTTAGGATTCCTATGAATACTAACTACAAAAGATGGATCCCCGATTGAAAGCGAAATCGTCGAATCATCATACCGATTATAGAGGAATCATTGGATCATTGCTCTATCTCACGTGCAAGTAGGCGGATATAACATTTGATGTTGGGATATGTGCAAGATACCAAGCTAATCCTAAGACTAGTCACATGGAGGCCGCCAAAAAGATAACGAGATATCTTAAGGGCACAAAGAATAGAGGATTATGGTATCCAAATGATGATAACCTTAATTAATTAGCGGTTACTTCGGATCTTTGACTATGGAGGTTGTAGAATTGACAGAAAGTCCACAACAGAACTTGTCAATTTCTAGGAAGCAAAAGATATATCTTGGTTTTCAAAGAAACAAACCTCGAAGAGTAACCAAGATTATCTCTTGAAATTTGAATACATGGTCGCAGCGGGGAAGTCTGCGGTTCGATTCTTTGCCTCGCACAACAATTAAGGGATTATAAAGTTGTGGCCAATGAAGTACCAATATTTTGTGACAATAATAGTGCCATTGCTATTTCACAAAATCCGTATTGCACACCGATGCAAGCATGTGGATATCGACATCACTTCATCGTAGATCATGTCGAGAAAAAGGACATAAGGATGGAGAAAATTCATACGATAGGCAAAGAGAGGCGATATCTTGACTAAACCTTTGGTGAATCAAGATTTCGTGAACTTTCAATTGAATTAGGGATGTTAGAACCAGTGTATAAAAGTAAATCAAAAATTGAAGATTTTCGGATGCATGAAGCTTTCTCAATTCTCTTGAGAAACTCGGGATAAAATGGAAATATTGAATCGAGTCTCGAAAAACTCAGATTCTTCAAGGTCGATTACTTTCGTAGAGCATCTTTGAACCCTTTCAATACTTTCGATATTATCTTGACATTTTATCAAGGTCGATTACTTTCGATGAAGACCGATAGAGGAAATTAGTCTAAAGAGGTAATGACTCATGTGATCCATTTATTGCTTAAGTAAAACTCAATCATTCGCAATAAATACAAAACACCGAGGAATGTTTTTGGGCGATCGTTTTAAATTCGAAGAAGGACAACAAATCATTTAATGCTCTGCCACATTATTGACCAAAGAGGATATTTTGGCGGCTTACTTTTCTGAGATCGTCGGTTCATATACCCGATTAATCGGAGATTAATCTCAACCGTTGTTTTTCACCTAACCAAAGACGATTCTCCACGATCTTGAAGCTATTTATACCTCTTTAAGCCATTCAAGCCAAAATTTTATCAAACCCTTCGTTCTCAAATACTCAGAATTAAAATCCCTTTGCCCGTAAATCGCAAAACCCTAAAGCTTCACATTCTTCAATCACATTCTAAAATGGCTCCAACCAGATTCGAGATATTAGCCATAACCAATAAGCCGTATGGTACGAGTTCACTGTGTCTCTTGAAAGCACAACCAACTCAAAGCCGTAAGAGAGGCTCTGCGATATGATCCGGATCACAAACTCACCCATCTAGTCATGGCCCGACCGGACGGGAGTTCGCAAAAGAGGTAATCGAATTCATCCGCAATTTGAAAATAGATGAAGAAGATTGTATGCACTCTTCGACATCAGATCTCATCTAGGGCACTCATCAAAATACGTCGATTTTGAGAGAGAGATGTACATTGTTCCTAAAAATCAATGATGTGTTTGAGCTATGTGATAGAGGAGAGGATCCCCGATGTATATGTGGGGTAAAGAAAGGGAGTACCTAGATAGGATTCTTTGAGAATCTGTGAAGTTTGAGGCAACCTTGAATAAGAAGCACCTAAAGCCACAATATCGCAGTCTTATGGATATTGTGAGCAAGAGCGCCATGAGTCTTCTTGGGGAGTTTTGAGCGATTAGTACCCCAAGCTCAGATTGATGGCGGCGATCGAGGCATCTCCCACCACCGACTTCAAATCGGCTGAAATTTTAGTCCGGATGGTGTCCGAGCAAGACAAGATCATAAAAAGAGTCAATGGGGAAATCACGATGAAAGGCAAGATCCACCATGCCACCAAAATTGCCTATATTTTGGAGACGTGCGAGAGGAGGAGGAGGATATCTTCGCCAATTCAACCTCATTCCCTAAATCCAAAATTCTCTTCAAGCCCACCGATGTGAAGAAGGTGCCCATTCGAGGGAAAAGAGAAAAGAAGGTAGAATCACCTTCCGCATTTCGCTGAGAAAGAAACCCAACAAACCGGGGGAAGGTTCTGCTTGGAGGCAAATATGGAGCAAGGAGCAAAAAATAATGAAGCGGAGAACCTCGCTCCAAAGCGCCAGAAGATTGGTGGTTCTCACAGACGATGGAAGCGATGATTCCGAGGAGAGACAACCCGAGGGCCAAATCGCTCAAAGTTCACCATTACAAGTCTTGGCTCGGTTATCTCAAGGACACGGATCGATCGAGGAGCGTGTCTTTCTCCGAGGTGCTCGAGACATCACTCGGTTCGGATAAAATTTCTCGGGAAATTTTTAAAGGAGCTCAGACCTCAGAGATGCCTACCTCAGATATGCAGGCTCAGACAGAAGAGCCAGCTCAGAGTCGATCTGAAGATGTGCGTGGCTCAGATCGACGAGCCAACTCAGATTCATATCGAGGAAATGCCAGCTCGAGCCTCGAACCCACTCGGATGCAACCGAGGACCTGAATGCACAAGCTTCAGATACTACTGAAGCTCAGGAGCAAAATGTACTCGATGAGCTCCTGAGTGACTTACTGCTTGATCCCTTAGCAGAAGCTTCTACTGAACCAGAGAGCCCGAGATGGAAGAAGAAATGGTGAAGAAGGCGAATGGAGGAGCAAGGGGGAACGGTTCATCCTCGACGACACCGAGCTCACTCATACCCTGATCTCGCAAGATATATTCTTGATTAAGGACGACAGTTTATATCATCAATCAGACTCTTCCCGAGATGCTTGATATTGTCAGATTCGTGAGAGGGAAGACCGGTGGAATGAGGAGACAAACCTTCCCGACCGACTTCTCGTGGTTTGAATGACAAAGCTCGTGATGAAAAATTCCGATTTTGATGAGCTAGTTCGAGAAGCTCGCCGAAAAAAAAGCAATCAAGTTGAGTGCCCGAAAGCGTGGAGACAAATCCAAAGATGGAGATGGGGACCAACAGGGAGAAGCCGAGGATCGGTCTCAAACGTAAAAAGAGACTCATGGTGATCAACCTCAGATCGGTTAGCACTCTTCGTACCTTTTGCACTATTAATAATTATGCCAGAGTTACCGAAAGTACTATCTTTAATTCTCGAAATGTCCGATAATCGATCGAGGCTCAATGGAGACCGGAGCTCGTGGATGAAGCCGAGCTCGGATGATCAAACAAAGATTGTAAAGTGCGAAGGTCAGCCGAGATTGATCTCACTCCCGTCATGGAGAAACTTGAGAAGATTGAGTCAATGTCGATCAAACTTACTCGAGATGGAAGCAACGTTGGCCAATCAAGCTCGGACAATGGAAGGACTTAGCCATTCTTGAATCGGTGCGAATACAAAAACACTCGACCACTCGGATGACCTCCATGGAAGAAAAATTTGAATGTAAAGTCGAGGGAGTCAACACAGAGTTAAGTCTTTGAAATGAAACAAAAGCACCAGAGTCAACCCCAATTTCTAGAGGTGAAACCGACGAGAAAAAAATGAGGTCTTGATCAAATCTATTTGTTGAGGAAATGAGCTCGATGCTCATGACCAAGATGACGAAGATGCTTAAAGATGCACTCTCCGCCGGTTTGCCCACATATCTGAAGAACTGTCTGTGGCTAAGAACCACATTAGGAGAATGGAAGATGAGCAAGATCATCTAGCAGGAGAGATCCACTGTGTAAGCAAAGAACAAAGATCACATGGACACAGCTCTCTCCGCACTTCTTCCAAACTACGGTGCCAAGAAGGGGAAAGGAAGGTCTGCCCTCGGGAAGTTCATGGCACGTACTTTGGAAAAGAAGGCTCGGAAAGATCTTTGAAATGTACAATCTAGCCCAAGCCTTTAAAGAAGTCGGAGCTACTGAGAAGTTGAAATTTGCTCAAGTAGAGAAGCCTGTCTACATTCGAGTTTCTGAGCAAACCAAGCTTGAGGTTGCAAGAGAGAAACTGAGTGCTAGAACTAAGGTTGGAACAAGCCAGTTGGTCTTTGAATCGCCTATGAAGAGAAAAGCCTTGGGCGTTGTTCAACTCAGTAAGCAAGCGTCATGGAAGGCTTCTAAGCCAATCCAGAGAAAATTGATTCGGAAGATCACGAAAGAATCGAGTCTCAACCTCGGAAGAAAGTCTTCAACTCCAGAGAGGCTCTCATGACACTCCAAAAAGAACAAGCTAAGAAAGCTCCTGCTTTAGTCTCAGGAACTTCTGTGATCAGAAAGAAGATAGACGAAGAGCAGAAGCGAAGGAGTGACTTCAGAAAGTTTGCAAGCAAGAGGAAGGGAACATCGAAAGCGCTGAAGTGGCCCCATGTTGATAAATGGATGCCCATTAAACTCAACGACATGTGGGAAGAAGTGAAGAGAACCTTCTGGTTCAATTATGATGTTCTCAGGGAATGGAGAGGGGAAGGCTCAGACCAGAACGAAGCTTTCATTGAACATCTTCTCACCTTTTATCCAAAGTATCTACAAAGCTGGATTAACCTTGCGGATGAAGGTGGAGTCTGAGATAAGAGTTTCCGGTCCATATTCCTATCCTCCTCCGAGACTTGGTAATGACTTGGTAAATGAAAAGGCCATTACGCAAGAAATTGCTTTCAAGACTGTTGATTTAGGGTCATTGGGCCTAATCGAAAACAAATCCGAGATATCATCAGAGAAAGAAATGAGCTGAAGAAGAGATTCTTCGGAATGTTTGATTTGGAAGTGCCCACTGATGAAATCGAAAATGAAGCAAACACAGCAGAAGACTGAAGAGCCGAATCTGAAGACTAAAGACTAAAGACTGAAGACTCAGAAGATTTTGTAGTCTTTAAATTTTTTGTCTTTTTTATTTTGTTTGATAAATTCATTGTAATCTGTAATGGTACACTTATCATCAATGAAGATTTATCATTATGCTCAAAAGATAATATCTCATTATCTTATTTTTCATGTCTTTATATTTGATATGCCTGATTACTGTTGTTTGGTGATGAAATTGTTGAGAGATTCATTCTTTGAAGCAATTGTTGAGAGACATAACCAATCTTGTAATAGGATAAATCAAACCCGAGTATAGGTTATATATGTCAAATAAGATAGGTTTTGGCATCATCAAAAAGGGGGAAATTGTTGGGAGATGAATTTAATAAAAGATTATATGATTTTGATTAAGATCCCAAAACCCCTGAGTATGACATGTTCAGTAATGATCTTGATAAATGAGTCAGGATTCAGTTTTTAGAGTATTCAGGATGTTATCTGCAAAATGTATAGTAAGCAGATATAGTTTCAAGATGAAATCGAGATCTTTGAAAGACTTCGAAGATGGAAACCGAGAACTCAAGACTTCGGATGAAGACTCGATATATCGATCCAAGATAGATCCTGAAGACTCAGAAGACTCTGAAGACACAAGACTGAAGACTGAGAAACTGAAGATCAAGAATACTGAAAGCACAGTAACTACTGAAGACTCAGTAATGTACTGAATGCTCAGTATGAACCTGAATGTTCCGAGGCACTGAATATATCTATCTGAAGGATGCAATACTGAGAAAAACGCGATGCCTTAGAAAGTTAGATATTGCCAAGACATTCAAATGCAGACAAAAGGAACTAAGTCAGAAGTGTTGTTAAGGTTATATCAAACTCAGAGTTTGTAACCAAAAGAGCCGTTGAAAGTGTCTACCTTTAACTGGAGACAAAAGTCAAAAAGAGGAAGACGACACTGTACCATACTGACACTGACAGTGACAAGCCGCTGAAAAAGATGTCAGATGTACGAAAGTTCCAGACTGCAAAAAGTGAAGACCGGCTACATGAAAGGCTATTGCCTAAAACGTGTTAGGGAGTGTCAAACTCTAAATATAGCCGTTTCTCACACACCATAAGAGGGAACTCACGGTATCTCTCTCAACGGATAGTTTTCAAGAGTAACCTTGGTGTATGCCTATAAATCTTGGTGACCCTCTACATTGTAAGGTGACGGAAATTTATACGCAACTCAAGAGCTCAAACTTATTCTTGCAAAAGTTAAAGCACTCGAAATACCTTGAATTTCCCAAGTGCTTCTATATTGAAGAGAGCTCACTTTACTAAGCCTAGCTTGATAAGATTTATCCAAAGCTTAGTCGAGATATCCTAACCCTTTGCATTGTGCTTCATTGTAAAGGATATCTCATCCTAGTTGAAACCAAACCAAAAAACCCCAAACCCTTGAGAAGGTAGTTGGAGTGTGTTTGTTGGTGAGTAGAGTTGTAAAGAGTTAGTAAACTACGCGGAGTAGTCAGAAAACTCTAGAGGAGAAGTTAGTAAGCTACAGGGGTAGTCTGAAAGCTTGTGTGTGATTGAGTAAGTAAACTACGGAGGTAGTCAGAAAACTCAAGGTCGGGTTGAGTAAGTAAACTACGTGGAGTAGTCAGAAAACTCAGGGCCGAGTTGAGTAAGTAAACTACGAGGTAGTCAGAAAGCTCAAAAGTTGATAGTGAATTTCTCTGAAGAGTCAGGGAGAGTGGATGTAGGAGCTTGAGTCTCTGAACCACTATAATTGTTGTGTTCTTTATTGCTTTCCTTATTTGTGCTTAACTGTTGCATTAACTTGATTTCTGAAAGCATACTTTTCACTGATATTCAGTTGGAATCAATCCACTGAAGTTGCATAAGTGAATCACAGCCTAATCACTATTTCATAAGGGGAAGGTTTTCAGCAAAGCTTAAAACGAGTATAAACTAAGGGCCAACCATTCAAGACGATCGAAAGTAAATAGAAATGATAGTTACCAAACCGAACTCTCTTCCGAGGATTCAAGAAAGTTAGTTATCCGATCCAAGCAACTCGGGATCTCTCGACACTCGGGACTCAGTTGGGATTATCTGAGGTATCTGAAAGCGATTTCGGGATCAACTGCTCGATGAACTTTGACTCGGAGCGATCTCTTCTTCGAACCTAACCTTCGTGATTATCGACCCAAAAGGCGACCTCGAAGAAAAAAGTTTTAAAATACTGAACACGTGTATTCCCCCCCCATACACGTGTAAGACTCATTTTCATCGGGACCTACAATCCCTATCTAGAGTACCTATTGGAAGATCTAGATTTTACTGTAGATGATCTGGTTAATGCTCTTACATTGGTTGAAGAGGAAGAGGAACGCAAGAAAAGGTACTTGGTCACAAAAGGGTCTTCTTTTCCTTCTAGACCAAATGGTGGTAAGAAGGATGATAAAGAGAGACTAAACCAAGTGGGCTCAACGTTCTTCAAAAGTGAAAGTTCAAGCAAGAGGAAACATTCGGAGTGCGGAGGTTCGGGACAATGGAGGTCAGCCTGTTCCAATCCTAAGCGGAATGGAAAGAAAGGTAATTCTCACGCACTAGTTGTTGACACTTGTTTAGCGGCGTATGCTACCCACTCGTGGGTAATGGATACGGGATCCACTGATCATGTTTGTTTCACATTACAGGGTTCAAGTTGACCCGACAACTTAGTGGAAGTGAGGTCCTCATCACACTGTGAGAGATCTTCTGAGAGTAGCGGTTTGGCATGGGAGAGGCGGCACTGCTGTCTTTTGAAGACAAGTTTTTAGTTTTAAGAGATGTTCTTTACGTTCCAGTTTTTTGCAAAAACCTTATTTCAGTTTCTAAACTTATTAATGATGGATATTCTGTTCGTTTTTCTAATCAAGTTATTGTTTACCGTAACGATGTATTTATCTGTCATGGAATTTTGCGGAACAATCTCTATACTATTAAATGTGCACACCACTCACAAAATGCATCTTATAACACATCGATTATTTCATGCAATAAGAGAAAACATTCAGAAAACATGAACGAGACACTTCTATGGCATCTAAGACTAGGTCATATTAATCTAAATAGGATCCAAAGGTTGGTGAAAGATGGTTCACTGTCGGACCTACAGTTAGAACCACTTCCAACCTGCGAATCATGTTTGGAGGGTAAGATGACCAAGAGGGCATTTGGAGCCAAGGGGAATAGAGCCACAGAAGTGTTGCAAATCGTTCATATTGACATGTGTGGTCCAATGTCAACCAAAGCTAGAGGTGGCAATGAGTATTTCGTGACTGTCACGGATGATTACTCAAGGTTCGGGTACATTTTCCTCATGAAACACAAATCAGAAACCTTTGATAAATTCAAGGAGTTCAAAGTCGAAGTGGAGAATCATCAGGAAAAGAGTATCAAGTTCTACGATCTGATCGTGGAGGCGAATACCTTAGCGATGAGTTTTTGAACTATCTGTCAGACGAGGGCATTGTTTCCCAGTTAACTGCACCCGGAACCCCTCAACAAAATGGGGTTGCAGAACGAAGAAACATAACACTCTTAGAAATGGTCAGATCCATGATGAGTTATTAAGATCTACCCAAGTCGTTTTGAGGTCATGCCTTGGAAACAACGGCTTACGTTCTGAATCTGGTGCCATCCAAATCGATTCCAAAAACCCCTAAAGAGTTGTGGACCAGGCGCAAGCCCAGTCTAAGACACCTCAGGATTTGGGGTTGTCCGGCATACGTGCTAGACAAGGAAGCCGATAATTTGGATGCACGTTCGGAACTAAGGCTATTTATAGGATATCCCATGGGAACGAAAGGGTGTATGTTCTATGGTCCTGAAGATCAAAAAGTGGTAATAAGTACTCACTTTAGATTTTTGGAAGAAGACTTTATGAACAATCGAAAGCCCAAAAGTGAGATTACCTTAAATGAAATAAGAGGGCAAACTTCTATACCAACTGTACAGGTTGATATACCAAGCGTCACACCGACACAATCGGAACCTAGTCGTAGTGGGAGGGTTGTTCGACAACCTGAGAGATTCATGGGGATAGGAGAATCTTCAGATTTGGTCCCCGGGGATAGTGAATCAGACCCCTGGTCCTACAAGGAGGAGGTCCAAGATAAGGATTCAGAATCCTGTCAAACTGGAATGGAAGCCGAGATGGGCACAATGGATCATAATCAAGTGTGGGAGCTAGTTGAACCACCCAGTGGGGTAAAATTCATTGGATGCAAGTGGGTCTACAAGAGAAAAAGAGGACCAGACGGGAAGGTGGAAACCTTTAAAGCTAGGTTTGTGGCAAAGGGATACACTCAGAAAGAGGGTATCGATTATGAAGAAACATTTTCGTCTGTAGCCATGCTTAAGTCCATCCATATTCTCTTGGCAATAGTTGCGCATCTAGATTTTGAGATCTGGCAAATGGATGTCAAGACAGCTTTCCTTAACGGGAGTCTTGACGAGGAAATCTATATGCAATAAAAAACCAGAAGGTTTAAATCGAAAAAGGCCAAGAACACCTTGTGTGCAAGCTCAAGAAGTCCATTTATGGACTGAAGCAAGCATCTCGGGCTTGGAACCAATATTTTGATCATGTAATCAAATCTTATGGGTTTGATAAAAACAATTTCGAGAGTTGTGTCTATAGAAAGTGTGTGACTAACCGCCTTTTGGTATTCCTAGTACTATCGTGAAGCGATATTCTCGCTCATCGATGTAAAGGCTTTGTCGGGGCGTAAAGGTATGGCTGTCAAAATAGTTTGATATGAAGGACTTAGGGGAAGCCGGTCATGTTCTTGGGATCAAGATCACTCGAGATCGAAAGAAAAGAATGATCGGCTTATCGCAAGCTTCATACATAGATACCGTTTTGAAGCGTTTCAACATGCAAGATTCCAAGAAGGGTTTTGTACCTTTTCGGGCATGGAATTCATCTATCGAAAAGACATGTGCCCTAAGACACAAAGTGAGATAGATGACATGAGAGGGATTCCTTATCGTCGGCGATGGGAAGCCTCATGTATGCTATGTTGTGTACGAGAGACCGATATCTCTTTCTGGCGCCGTAGGGTATGGTAGTGAGATATCGAGCAATCCCGAAATCAACATTGGACTTCTCTTAAGAACATTACGAAGTATCTGAAAAGAACTTCGAGATAGAATCTTTGGTTTATCGATCGAACGGTTTATTTCGAGTGGGATACACGAACTCGAATTTCCAATCAGACCTAGATTCCAGAAAATCTACCTCGGGTAGTGTGTTTTGTCCAGGGAGGAGTCAGAACATGGAGAAGCGTTAAGCGTAAATGCATCGCCGATTCTACCATGGAAGCCGAATATGTAGCCGCTTTGTGAAGCAAATGAAAGCCGTGTGGTTTCGGGAACTTCCTAGTGGACTTGGACGTTGTTCCGAATTTGCCCAAAGACCATCCACGGTCTTTTTGATCTTTGTCGAGTAGTTGCAAATTCAAGGGAACCGAGAGCCCACAAGGCCAGCAAACACATTGAAAGGAAATACCATCTTATACGAGAAATCGTTAAGAGAGGAGATATAGAGGTGACAAAGATCACGTCGAAAGATAACCTAGCTGATCCATTCACAAAGGGTCTGCCTCAGTAAACATTCGAGAGACATGTGGAAGGAATGGGTGTCAAGAGCGTTGTCAATCTGCTTTGAGTATAAGTGGGAGAAATGTTATTAGGTTGATGTAGGTGACATTAAATGTCACCAGATAATACATCAGACATGTTGTGGTATACTTTAAAGTAGACTTTGAGTATAAGTGGGAGATTGTTGGGGTTATACGTGAAAGTATGTTTTTACTTTGTATAAACTATGCATTAAACACTTATTTACTGAAATAAATTATTTATCATCAACGCTTTTTAAATATGATTGAATGTTATATATATTTATTGCAAACCATTCGTAAAAGACGCGTTACATTGTAGTCAACGTGGTGATACCGTATCACGAAGATCACGCTAATGGCCCTTGCAAACGAAAGTGCGTGTTTCACAACTTAGATTGATCCTAACAATCTATTGGTAGAAGTTGATGTGTAAGGCTCAGATTGACTTGTCTTGACCAAGAGATTACACTAGTGCATTTGATGTGCTGAAGCGGACCTACAGAGAGGATAAACTCATTTGCACTGACTTAAGGGATGAAGAGTTAGACCTCAGTGGTTGTTGATTTCTTAATCTCTGTCACTTAATAAGGACTGTGTGTGATTAGTAGTTGTTGCTTTGACTTATAAATGGGAAGAGAATCATTGCGACTTAGATACCCTATATCTTGGGCAATAATATTAATTACATGACGGTTGCTAAATTAATTCAGAGAATCGTGTGCTTGCTATGTCTTGCTTGATTGGTCCCTTGGTGGGCCCGAAACCTTTATCATACCAAATCTTGCAAGTGGAATTAATTTTCCGGTATGTATAATAAAGCTGGGTTGTCCTTACTCCAAGGATAAAGATGTTAATTAATATAAAGCTTTTCAGTGGCTTAATTAATTAATGGACTAAAAAATCTTAAACACGGAAAATAATAACCGGGAGCCATATTACCGTAATATGGGTTAAGATTGGATAGTGCAATATTAATTATATAGTGGTATTAATTAATATTAATGGGCTGAATTATATTGTGGCTCAATATTTGAATTCAGAAGTCCATTGGAAGATCCATGTTAATTCTCCTAAAGGCCCCTCAAGTAGCCTAAATTATAGTCCAATAAATAAAGGGTGCTTAAAATAAAATAAATTTATTGTTGCAATATTTTCTATTTTTTTCGAAAATATTAAAGAAAAAAGGGAGAAGGATTTTCTTGAAAAAAATTTATGAAAAGGAGATAATGTATTCTTGGAATACAAGATTATCCCATAAATTCAAGAAAACTCTCACTTGGCTTCTTTAATTGTTGATTTTCAAAAAATCATGTATAAGAAAGGGAAAAAAAGATTTTATGGAAGATATGTATTCTTGAATACAAGAATATCTCATAAAATTCAAGAAAGATCCAATCTTGAAATTCTTTCTTGAAATTTTCGAAAATAAAGGCCAAATAAGGGTGTGAGATTTTTGTGGAAAAATACACATGGAAAGAAGAATATATTGGATATATTCAAGATTTCTTGGAGATCAAGAAAAGATATTTCCTAGCCCTAAATTGCTTGAAATTTTCGACCACCCCTCCTCTTATATATAGGGGATGAATTTTTCATTCCCAACTAGTGTTTTCATGTGTTGGAAATATTAGAAATCCACAAACGTGGTGCAACAAATATTTTTTTATTTTTCTTGTTTTATAAATCGTTCATTGGAGGACCTTCCACCGGGGTTATTGGACGAGGACTTGAGAATACTTGAAAATGACTTTTGGTGGCTATCCAGATACTTGATCCTGTCTGTCTCAGATTGTCTCTCCAACGGGTACGTTTACGTAAACTCCTAGAAATTCCGCATGCTAGGATCTTTTACGTGAAATATTATTTGCATGTTGTTGTTGGCTTGATTATTATTTGAATTCACTTAGGTAAATTCATGCTAGTAATAATTGTAAATTTAAATTTGTGTTTATGAGGTCATCCCGATAGATCCTGACATATTTTATCCCAATATTTATATCAACCAGGTCTTCATCATTTCCCATAATATTTTGATCTGGTCGTTCCGCAATTCTAGTATTTTTATTATTTTGTGCACGTGCTTCATTACTAGAATTTTCGTCTTCGGGATGAATCTCT
Organism: Stenogyne calaminthoides; assembly: GCA_037126765.1. Taxonomy (NCBI): domain Eukaryota; kingdom Viridiplantae; phylum Streptophyta; class Magnoliopsida; order Lamiales; family Lamiaceae; genus Stenogyne; species Stenogyne calaminthoides. The sequence goes on from JBBCBC010000007.1 coordinate 9,762,737, forward strand.
TCAAGAGACTTCAAGAGTGACTGAATATATTTGCTAGCTTTAGTAATTACCGCGGATTCATGTCTTGCATAATAAGGGGTCCTTTACGCTTCTGGCGTGTAGGGGCATTAACCTATATAATTGCCTAAAATTGGCACATTTACTCTTTTTGGTGCATTTACAACAAGTATATGTGCTTTAGTCACTTCTTTATCATCAGTAAATTAATTTGGCAGATTACTTGCTGAATATTGCAAGTTAATTTATCGTTTGAACTTCAAGTTCATTTTGACTAGTGCTTGAATTTTCATATTGAAGATCTTTTATATTCCACGAAATTTCTCGACATTCATTGAATTATAAATTCTTATCTCCGCCTAATGCCGAGAAATGATCTTCATCAAATGTGCAATTAGCCAACTGGGCCGTGAAGTGAGGTACACTGTGGTGGTGATATTGAAAACAAATATTGCACATTCTAATATTTGCAGATGGGAAATGTTTAGTTCTTAAGCACTAGTTATAAAAGGGGAATAATCAAGATATGCAGTGGGTCGAATTTGAATTAGATTAGCCCCATGTAAAATTTCATGCCCCCAACATGATATAACTAAGTTGGAATTCTTCAATAATAGTCTAGTAATTATTTTGATAAAATCTATTAGTAATTCAACTAAATCATTCATGATGTGGACGAGATTAAATGTTCAACTTTAATTCTCAATGCCCTATAATAATTATTAATGTCATCAAATCGACATTAAACATTCAAATGGATTTATTGGATAATCCAAAATTTTAAGCTCAATAATATTTGGCAATAAATTTGTTTTAAGGCAAATTATATCAGTCCACAAGTATTTTCATGACTCTATTCAAGAGAAATAAAATATACAATTCCAACTTTAGTACGAGAATGTCATACTATAAAATTTTCCAATTTATGTCTTTGCATAAGCCCCACAAATAAATTAATTTGCATAAGGAATTATGTTGTTTGACATACTTTGTAAATATAATTAGTCAAAATCCGACTTATCATATTTTGAACCGCTTATGTCATTATTTAACTAAATTTGCTTCGGGCAAATTAGTACATCATTCAAAGAATCACCATTTTCGATGTTCATATTTGATCCGAGTAAGCAAGTACGATGAGATTCTATTTTGCTCTTAATTATATAAGGAATCAATTTTAGTGGAAGAATTTTCATGTATGATTTATATTGTTTCCACTCAAAACAGGTATAGCATGGTGAATTTCAACATGAAAAGTTCAAGTCAAGAAGTAATGCAGTGAAGAGCAAGTTTGACAGATTTTCATTTAGTAATACAAGATAATTGTATACTACAATTGTTCATAAGAACATCTTGATATAAACGTTCATATGTAGTTCAAATTCAATAAATTTCCATGAAATAATCAGCCACAAAAATTAATAATAATAGGCAAATAAGGAATTTTAACAGAAATCTTAATTTCTATAGCAAATAATTCACAAGCCTATATCGCGACAAACAGTTCTAATTGCTGAAATTTAAAAGGGGATTAATCCTCTTTACCAGAGTGAAACCCTACGGTAAGGGTTCCTAACCGTCAAAAGACTTGGCTCACATCGAGCGCGGAGTCCATGAGAAATTCATGGAGATGAACAATCTGCATACTCGTCTCGTAGATGAGGATAGTTTCTTTGGTTATAGGCATGTCTCCAACCAAACAAGTGCAATAACCAATGTCAAATTCAAAAGAAAATACTCAAAACAGAAACAAGTTAGCCAAAAATAAAGTGTAGCAGAAATTTAATTGAGTCACCTACTTAAAATTATAACCGCTTCATCAATATTTTCAACTGATGTTGATTCAAAAACTAATACACATGAACTCAAAAATTGAAACAATTACGCGAGCCTAGCCATGAATATAGATGGAAAAAGGGCAGTATCTATCTTTAACCCCTAATTTAGAGGGTTTGCCAATTACAACCCAGTAAATCTCAGGGATTGATCCATTATATATTAATTACCAAATTAATTACAAGAATTCATCCAAGAAACGTTATCCCTTTTTATTTTATATGAAGTGGGACCAAAAGGGACTCCATATGAATCATGAAGGAATATTATAACATGGAAATACATATATAGCTAAGGAAATTGCTATTTAATGCATACATATATTTATACATATAAAATACCAATTTAAGCTTGGAAAAATTACAAATTTTGTGAATCCCATTAACTATCAGATCCCAGATATCGTAAAGTGATAAAATTATATCAACAAAGAAATCAGATCGATATATTAGCGTATATAGTATCTTAACCATAATAATTTTTCATCGCACAGTCAAATTGTCAAATTGGTTAAGATAAATTAGTCGAAGCAAAATACTGATCTTCAACTATCTACGGATTTCCAGAATAAAGCAATGAATATAAGTCTAAGCATCAGAATAATTGATAGAACATTCAAATCCTCCACATCTCTCCGAATGGAGTTAAAACAATATTTTGTACCAATATATAAATATTAGATTCAGGTAACAAATAATATAATTTCAACAGTAAGGTGTGCAATAATAATAAAGCAATGTACCTTTCACCTGGCAGCGGAAGGACCCGAAAAAAAAAACTGCAAATCTGAAACCCACGTTTCTGAAACCGTGAGTCGTGGGCGCGATCACCACCGACTCTATTGACGGCCATGATGATGCCGAGGACGATTCCAAGTACGCCGAAGACGAAGAGCGATCTCCTTTCTTTTTTCCAGATTTTTCCCACGGCATGGTGATGAGATCGTAAATCAAGTAGAACATTCGTACTGATAACATGTTGTAAAATATAGAATAAACGTAAAGAAAAGAAGCAACAACACCGATTTGTTTACCCAGAAGGACTACCGATGTGTTTACCCAGAAGGACTACATCTGGGGGCGACCAAACCAGGAGGGTTTTCACTATGATCTCAGTATTTTCATTATCACGGCGTTACAATGAAGATGGTATTTATAATAACAATTGGACTGAAGCCCTAAAACCCATGTGACATAAAGTCCACTAATAATACTAACACAAAGTAATGTCTACAATAATAGATTATTTACAACAATAATCAACAACTAATATTATTCAATTACAATAACTGATATTATTTAGTGAAAAAACAACTAATACTGATCAACTATTATTGTTTGATGTACATGCTAATATTTAAAAAAAAAAAAAAGTTTTTTGGTCTCATAAGTTTCTTAAACTTCATTTTTCGTCCCAAAATATTAAACTATTTAATTATTTTAGTCCCATAACTATTTCAATTCTCCAATTTTGGTCTCATTCTTGCCGGAAAACTTAAAATGTTATCATTTTCAATCATTTGCAAGTCACAATACGGTTAAAAGATTTTCGAGCTCATAGTTGACGTGGACGCTAACTGTTAAACAAAAATTCATTTTTTCTACAATTTATGAGGAATTTTCTTGTTCTTTCTAATTTTTTTTTAAATAAAATTTTGTTTTAATAGTTAGAGTCCACATCAACTACGAGCTTGAAAATCCCCTAATATTAAATGTCATGTGACTTGCACATGACCGAAAATAAAAAAGTTAATTTTTTTGGAATGGAAAAACGAATTACAGAAAAGTTATAAGACCAATTTTTTTTTCTCAACGTTGTTAGTTGAAAACAACTAATCAATATTGTTTAAAAAATGTAAATGAGTGCACGTACCCATAGTGCCTATGCCCCATAGGTGTTTAATAGTTGCATAGAATATTAAGTTTAAATGTCCATATCAATTATAAGGTATAGCTTATTATATAAGTTGCTTCAAAGATTTGTTTGGATTCCGTTTAAATTAGAAAGGCAAGCAACCCACCTGTATATTATTTAAGCATGTTCTCGACTCATTGTATTCACATTTACATTCCCCTCGATCAAAAAAAAAAAAAAAAAGATCGATCAACCACATGATAATAAATTTAAAAATTATAAATTATCATAATTGATCACGGGTAGTGGGGCACGACTATATAACAAATATAAGTAAAATGTGTTTGATTAAATCTCCATAAATAAAAAATAATTTGGAATAATTCACGCTCTATGCATGTCCATATATATAATATTCACTCAAAGAAAGCATTGAGGAAATTGATTCAATCAAATAACTCATACATATCCCTTTAAATCACTTCATTTTTCTCATACATATACGTGCCAAAAAAAAAGTTCCCATTTTCCTCCTAATTAAATTTCAAGAATCTGTGCATGAGAATACAGCCATGAGCAAAAACAGCAAAGGGTCTGTTTGGATGAGAAAAAAATTGGGAGAAGAACGTTTAGGTACAAATCACAAGAATTCTAGCTTATTACTACACTATCACTTTCCAATTACAACTAGGTACAAATCAGAACCTTAATTGTCCAAAATGCCCCTAATTTCCCCTTTATCCCTGCAATCTGCAGCATGTTGCGTCATTTCTGCAGCATGTTTTAAATAATTTCTGATGAACAGTATTTCTGCAACTTTTCTGATGAACAATATGTATACTTTTGACTGATTTTTTATGTTTTGATTAATTTTGAATCTTACCAATATTTGAATACCAATATTCTCCAAATTCTTCTTCTTTATTTTTTTTAAAATTACCTTCTTTTTTTTTTTCAAAATTGATAGAATTTTAATTATTTTAATTTTTAAACTGACCATTTTTTATAAATATTATATTTAAAATTATAAAAAAAGTGTTCAGTCCAAATTCAAAAATCACTTTACTTATAAAAGTCTCACTGTACATACAAAAATTTCATTATACGTACAAAAAATTCACTATACTTACAAAAATCTCACTATACATACAAAAATTTCACTATACATATAAATTTCACTCTACAATTTTCATTTTTCTCCCAAAACTCAGCCCTTGCTTCCGAAACGCCGCTGACATCAGAACATAACCACAACAAAACAAATCAATGACTACCTCCTTTAATTACAACTCCCAGAAGAAATATTTCATGAGCATCCAAATAATTTGTAGGTTTCACATGACCCTTCTTACCTATTTTTTCCTAAAAACATAACCAAATACAGTGGGATTAATCACGCACAATCACACAGACCCATAAAAAATTAATCAAATTAACGCACAATCAGAAAGACCCATCAAAATTAATCAAAATAATTGCACACAAATCACACAGACCCATCAAAATTAATCAAAATAATCTCACACAAATTACACAGACCCATCAAAATTAATCAAAAACATCGTCGGGCCGCCGACTCCAACCACCGCGACGCCGTCTCCACCAAACCCTCTTCCATTGATTAACACTTACCGCAGCGAGGATGAGCTAGGCATGCCGGCGGCACACTTCTTCCTCTGAGAAAACCAAATCTGTCACAAAATTTGCGTACATCTGGATCGAAAACCTGTGGAGATCCCACAGATCCAAATCCAGCATCGTCAACGGAAAAGAAGAACAAATTCGTGTGCATCTGGGTCGAAAACTCCGAAACCCAGTGCCCCGGGTACTGTGTGTGGCTCTTCCACCAGCCCACCTACGACTCCCTGAGCTTGCCGTCGGCCGGGTAATGAAAATGGGCCGTGTAAGTCTGCGACCATGGCAGATCGATTCAGAGCCCAACTTGATTTGAATGGATGACAGAAGACGGTGGTGCGGTTGGTGAAGAGGGGTGGCGGTGCGGTGGGCGGTGGCGGATGAGTGACGCTTTTGATAATTTTAGAGAGAGAATTTTGGGGGAGAGAGAGAAGGGAGCTTGTATTTTGAAAATGAGAAATGAGAATGAGAGAGGGGAATATTAGATGGGAAGTGAAATTATTGATGGGATGTGCTTAGAGAGATGGGCCGAGCGGTGTTTCTAAGGAGGGTCTAATTTATCTTTTAATTGTCCACTTTGTATTGGGTTGTAATTGGAAAAATTGTTTGTATTTAACTGTTAGTGTACTCCAAATCTTGTACTATAATGAAATAAACTCAAAAAAATTTAAGAATGGGTGCATCAGAATCAGTGAGTGATACAAACACCACCACCAAGAAGAAGAAGATTGATAATCAAAAGAAAGCGAAAAGATACCGACTTTTATCCGTCAATGAAATTCCGGATTATATGAAGGATAATGAGTTCATATTGGATTATTACAGGGCAAATTGGCCTATTAAAGAAGCCTTCTTCAGCTTATTTAGGTGACATAATGAGACTCTTAATGTTTGGACGCAAGTGTTTGTAATTTATTTTCTGATTATATATGTTTTCAAATTTTAATCAATTTCTTGCAGTCATTTACTGGGATTCTTATTGTTTGTGGGATTAACAGTTGGTAATCTAATGGATGTGCCTATGGTGGTAGATTTTATCACAACGATTACTCATGAGTGACTTTTTTGAGAAACCTTGAACTCGTTATTTTTTTCATTTTAGTCATTTACTTCCATTGAAATTATACATTTGTATGTAGTGATTTTGTGAAGGCCATAAATGAGCACTTTGATTGTAAAATATAAAGTTTCATTAATGTCTAGCTACTTCCACAATATGTTATTATAACTTAGGTATGTAGGTGACTAATTAAATTAGGCTTAGCTAAGCAGACTCTAGCATTGAGTATAACTTTATGGGTACGTTTCCGGTGAAACTAGTTCATCGTATAAAATTTATATTATTACACTTAATTATACATTAATACTATAATACTTATCAAGTGATATTATCACACTTATAAACTGATATCTTAGCATTAAATGATACAGAAGCTAGTTTATAAAAAAAATTGTATCAATTTATAAGTGTAATAATATCAATTTCATAGAATGAACGAGTTTCACATGTCAATGAGTTAATTTGTGTAACTTTAATTATATATATGTTCGCATTCAAATGAAATTAAATGAAATATGGTACTTTATGTTTTTGTCTTTTCTTTTTTTAAATTTCTCAACCCATTCCTGCCACATTGGGGAATCCCTGCCTCGTTTACACTAGAAATAAACGGGGGAGTTCTCTGCATAAAATAAGGGAATAATATTTTTTTAGGCTAATAATTTACTGGCTTAGAAATATGAATCAATATATTTTAAAATTAATTTGTAATTATATAACAATATATTTTATAATCTATAAATGTAGGATAATTTATCACGAATAAATCCAAATTAGGTTGAAATATAATGTGAATTGCAAGTGCTTTGCATAGTCAAAGATTAAAACATGCATAGTCATTCATGCATCTACAATAGTACCATACGTTACGCCAAACCATTCATTGTAATTAATAAACCAAATTCACTAGACATATTCTATCCAGTGCAGAAACTAATGCCGGAAAGAACTTCACCTCGGTGAGAAACATTAATGGTCTACAAATCAATACACATTTCTTTGGAAATTAAATCAAAATCCCATAACTTTACACTTTTATTAAAATAGTTCCATAATTATTAACTTTTCTAATTTAATCTCATATGATCCAATTTAGTCCAAAACCGTCGGATGTCGCTCAAAATTGCCCAAAACTGTGACATACGCCCTCAATTTTGACAAAAATATGTAAGACACGTGTTCAAAACAATGCCGTTTTGAGCAATTTTGAGCGACATCCAACGGTTTGGGACTAAATTGGATCATATGAGATTAAATTGGAAAAATTGATAATTATAGGACCATTTCAATAAAAGTGCAACTTTATAAGACGATTTTGATTTAAATCCTCAATTCTATTAAGAAATAAAATAAACTTAAAACATCCCGTTACAACAGGGGATCACAAACACAAGAGTCGATACGAATCAAGAAACTGTTGAAAAATTAAATCAATTAGATCCAAATACCATCTACGATGATTAACCAAAACAGGAAGAAATATAAAACATAAAGTGGAAACGTACCTGAATTCATGAATTGATTTGTGTCTTATCTGGTTTGGTTTCCCAAACTATCGGGCCACCCGCCTTCACTTTTCCGTAGAGAATACAAAATGTGGAATGAATGTACTGACGTTTGGGGACCATAACCCTAACTTATAGAATAAGTTTCCTATATTTTTTATTTGGTCCCTCAACAAATAGAAAATCACTTAATGGTTTCTACACATAAAAAGCTCATGATTATTTAATACTCATATTAGCCCATAACTTAACTTTAGTGGATCATTTAAATTGGGCAACTTTAAGACAACAGTACACATTTAATTTGACACGTGGAAGCCCAATATGTTGGATATTTCCAACAATCTCCCACTAGGGCAAACACGTGACACCAAACAAATATTTATTTCCAAAATGAGCTCAAACCTTGTTGTCATCCTTATGAGTATCCCTTAAACAATCTTGTCACTAACTGTATCGATATAGGACTAAGGAGGCTTTCGGTCACCTTAAGTGTGACTAAACCCATCAATAATCACAAATACCATTACAATCAATAACAGATCAATCATGGTGTGTAGCATGAAAATTACATGTAATGTGATCTGACATGATCTATTTCCAACTGGTCCTTCCTTATTCCTTAGTGAGATCAACCGAAAATCAAAATTTAAACAAATAGAGTGTATATAAATCAAAAATTTTATTTCTCTAGAGAATTATCCAAAACACACAAAATTGTGTCCATAACATAATATAAAGCAACAAAACATTATAGACTCCCACTAAACCAAAGTATGCTGAAATAACATAACACCCATATGAGTCGTATGCTCATGAAAGACCTTGGGTGGTAAACCTTTAGTTAGCGGATCCGCAATCATTGAGTCTGTTCCAATGTGCTCTATAGAAATCTGACCACTCTGCACTTTTTCCTTCACAACTAGGAATTTTATGTCAATGTGTTTTGACTTAGTGGAACTCCCGTTGTTATTGGAATATAACACTGCCGAGTTATTGTCACAATACAACTTAAGTGGCCTTTCGATATTTCCTACAATTCGCAGCCCAGTGACAAAATTTCGCAACCATATTCCATGATTGGACACCTCATAACATGCTACAAATTCTACTGCCATGGTAGAAGACGCCACAAGTGTCTGCTTAGCGCTTCTCCATGAAATAGCTCCTCCAGCCAACAGAAAAATGTAGCCCGAAGTGGATCTTCTACTATCTTGGCATCCATCAAAATCAGAATACCCAATGATCTCCAACTGATCTGATTTTCTATATGTAAGCATGTATTCCTTAGTTCTCTGTAGGTACCTCATGACCCGTTTGGCTGCTTTCCAATGATCCATACCATGGTTACTTAAATATCTGCCCAACATACCCATAATAACACCCAAATCAGGTCTGGTGCAGACCTGAGCATACATCAAACTCCCAACAACCGAAGCATATGGAATATTTTGCATCTCTTGAATTTCAAGATCAGTTTTAGGGCACTGATTGAGACTAAACTTGTCTCCCTTAGCCACAGAGGTGTCACCTGGTTTGCAGTTATGCATACCAAATCTTTGTAGCACCTTTTCTATATATCCCCTTTGTGATAATCCAAGAATACCTTGAGAGCGATCTCGATGTATTTGGATTCCCAAAACAAAATATGCCTCCCCAAGATTTTTCACTTCAAATCTCTTTGATAGAAAGGTCTTGGTATCGTGCAACAAACTGAAATCATTGGTGACAAGTAGTATGTCATCGACATATAACACCAAGAAAATAAACTTACTCCCACTGAATTTGTGATACACACAATCATCAACAATGTTTGTCTCAAAACCGAATGAGACAACTACTTCATGAAATTTGTGGTACCACTGACGAGAAGCTTGCTTAAGTCCATAGATGGATTTCTTTAATTTGCAAACCATATTCTTTGGGTCTCCTGACACAAAGTTTTCTGGTTGCACCATATATATTGTCTCATCAATGTCACCATTGAGAAACACTGTCTTTACATCCATCTGATGCAACTCAAGGTCATAATGTGCAACTAGTGTCATTATGATTCTAAAAGAGTCTTTCGTGGAAACTGGAGAGAAAGTCTCTTTAAAATCAATGCCTTCCCGTTGAGTAAAGTCTTTAGCCACAAGACGTGCCTTATATCTTTCCACATTACCATTTGAATCCCTTTTGGTTTTAAAAATCCATTTACAACCAATGGGCTTCGAACCTTCTGGTAATGGAACAAGATCCCAAACTTGATTGTCTTGCATTGACTTATACTCTTCGTTCATGGCATCAATCCACTTTTGAGAATTTGGACCCTTCATGGCCTGATGAACATTGATAGGATCATATTCCATTAATTCATTAGTGTCCTTATTTTCTTGGAGAAAAATAATATAATCATCCGAAATAGTTTTTCTCTTTTCTCTAGTGGATCTCCTCAATTCTACAGGTTGTTGAGGTTGTTCTTGAATTATCGCATCAACCTAATCGGGAAGACCTTCAACATTATCCTGTTGAGGTTCCAGATCTGCTTCTTCTCCAATGACAGGTATGAATACCTGAACATTGTCATAAGCAGTAGTAGGTGTCGAAATCGACTCCTCCTCAAAGGTAATGTCTCTAATCTTATTTCTCCCCCAAATTCAACATCCTCAAAGAACACTTTGCATTTCCGCCTCAAAAAATTGATCTTCTAGTGGGATCGTAAAACTTAAAACCCCCGGATTTTTTTTTTTTAACCAATAAAGTAGTTGCTAACCAATTTTTTTGAGTCCAATTTCTTTTCATTTGGCTTGTAAGGCCTAGCCTCGGTTGGACATCCCCAAATATGAAAGTGATTTAGACCGGGTTTTACCATCAAAGTTCAAAAGGAGTTTTAGCAAAATTTGCTTTAGTTGGTACCTACGCTCGAGAATGTAAATAGCCTCTTTGGTGCTTCTCCCCAAAGTGAGTTTGGTAGGGAAGAATGACTAATCGTACTCCTCACCATATCCTTTAAAGTTCTATTTCGCTTTTTCAATACAACATTCATGATAGGTGATCCCGGCATGGTGTACTGTGGGACTATTCCACATTCCTTTAGGAAGATAGCAAAAGGTCCTGGATGTTGTTCTCCCGAACCGTCATATCTACCGTAGTATTCACCCCCACGGTCAGATCTAACACATTTAATCCTTTTGCTAAGTTGATTTTCAACCTCAGCCTTAAATATTTTGAACATGTCCAGTGCCTCATTTTTTTCATGAATGAGATATAGATACCCATAACGTGAATAATCGTTTCATTTAATGATACAAAATATTGTTGACCGCTCCAAGAAGTGAGTAGGAATGGCCCACAAATATTTGTGTATATCAGTTCTAAGACATGATTAGCTCTTTGGGCACCTAATCTCTTCTGTTTGGTCTGTTTTTCTTTAATACACTCAACACATACATTAAGATCTGGAAAATCAAGTGTATCTAAAATGCCTTTTGACACAAGCCTCTCAATTCTGGTTTTTGAGATATGACCTAAACGTTTGTGCCATAAGTTAGCCGAATTTTCTTTATTTAATTTTCGCTTAGTACCTCTAGATTCAACATGCAAGGATTCATAATATGAGGAAACAATATCAAGCAAGTATAGATTATCATATGCACTTAATGAACCAGTGCCCAAAATACTGGAATTATTTGAAAGTTTAAACTGACAATCTCCAAATGAACAAGTAAAACCATATTTGTCCAAAATGTAAATAAAACCAAATTCAAATCGAAAAAGACTTCATGACGATAAAAGTATCTTTCAAATCCAAAAAACATCTAGTCTGTAATAATAATCTAAAATGCCTAATTACCTCCACTTCCACCGACTTGCCATCCTCCACATAGATGTATCTTTCACCATCACTTGGCTTTCGGCAGCTCAGGCAACCCTGCATTGAAACATTTATGTGAGTGGTAGCACCAGAATCTAACCACCAAGTGTCTTTAGGTACTGAAGCTAAATTAACCTCAGAATAGACCAAAGTGAGATTTGTACCTTTCTTTGCACGCCAATCATGATATTTGGTACAATCCTTTTTTTGTGTCCAGCATCTCACAAAAAAACAATTTTCATCCTCAGTATTTTTATGTTGTTTCTTGTGTGTTACCCTTATCCTTAGCAGCTTTGTCAACAACCTTCATTTCAATGCCCTTTCCCTTATCTTTGGAATTAATGGCCAACTGAGCAACCTCAGATCTTTCTAGCTTCAATCTTTCTTCTTCTTGCACACAATATGAAATGAGCTCATTAAGAGTCCATTTCTCCTTTTTGACAGTTATAACTGACCTTAAATTGGCTGAATTGTGCAGGAAGAGATATAAGCACCAAATGCACGAGTAAGTCCTCGACATCTCGAAGTTTTAGTGCACTTAATTTCAAAGCAACATGAGTCATTTGCATGATGTACTCCCTTATATTTCCCTTACCCTTGTACTTCATTGAGATCAAGTTTGCCAAAAGCGTACTTGTCTCGACCTTATCGTTTTTCAGAAAACGTTGTTCAATATGGGTAAGATACTCACTGGCCTTAGTGATTCAATGATCACGGCTCCTCGAAAGGCTTCCGGAGTACTGCGCTTCATGATCATTAGACTAACGCGATTTGAGCGCTCCCACTTCTCAAAGTTTTTCCTTTCATCAGGAGAACTTTCAGCAGTCAGAGAAGTGGGTTGCTCTATCCTTAGTGCATAGTCAAGATCAAGGCAGCCCAAAGTGATTAGAAGATTATCCTTCCAATCCTTAAAGTTTGAACCACTAAGCATGGGTATGTTGCTAAGAATAGCAGACAAAGAAGTGGCAGATATAGCTGAAAACAGAGAATAAAAAAAAAAACCGTCATGCTTACACCAACCACATAAAAAATTAATAAATTCAAATATGATGGTAACATCTCGAGGCACTGAACACAACATTAATATCAAGTCTTTGGACAGTAATATTAACTCGTAAGTGATAACCTCTGTGTATTGATCAAATACTGACAATAAAATCGTGTCAAGTAAAATAGCCTTCATTTGGGCCGACTAATTAGTCACATGAAAACTTTCTAATTATCACGTATTTATCATTACAGGTGTTTGTGTATTTCGAGCCAAATATTAACCTTCCTTTGGGCCGATTAATACCCGCATAAATTTACACTTGCACAACCATCCCAATATTTTCAATGGAAAAATCTATACAAGAGAGGTCACTTTGGCGACTTCATGATTCAATTAAACCATCTTAAATATTAGTGAAAATTAAATAGGAACATGAGATGCCCAACGAATCTGAATTATATTATAAACTTAAAAAAAACATATAATGTCTCAATCCAAAATTATTTCAATCAGAAACGCCCAGAACCATAATCACAATAAACAAATATTGAAACAAAATTAGCGCATCACATGTTTCAATAAAAAAAATTGTTGCGCCCGCCCAAATACCAAAACAAACAACAATGATAATTAAGTAAAGAATAAGGCATCACTGTTGCACATATATTGCTTTAGGCATACTTTATTTAATTTATGAACATCAATACTGCAGTGGATGCGATATGAAACCATAATCACAAAATTTGATACCATAGAAATTGAACAGTACAGCGCAGCTAATAAACCTTAACCAATTTTTCCTTTTGTAAAGCAGCACTGAAATCCAGATTTACAAATAAGAAATAAATTGGAGTAATTCTTTGCAAAGTAATTTAATTGATGATACCATATAATCCTTAGTCATCACTATATTTCATTAATCTGGCGCATAATTCAAAAAACACACCATAATAATTTAATCACATAAACAATTGAAGCACACACCTTATTGTTAAAACGGCGCATCCCAAACGAATACAAAAAAAAAAAAAAAACAGATCTTACTTTGCGAAATATTTATAATCGCTAATCAATAAGAATTCGCATATAGTAATCAAAACCAAATCCCTAATTTCAGATCTAGATTTATAAAATTTCTTCCCAGAGTTTCAGAAAATCATGCATAGAGTGACTCTGATACCACTTGTTGAAAAATTAAATAAATTAGATCCAAATACCATCTACGATGATTAACCGAAACAGGAAGAGATATAAAACATAAAGCGGAAACGTACCTAAATCCATGAATTGATTTGTGTCTTACCTTGGTTTGGTTTCCCAAATTATCAGTTTCACCCGTCTACACTTTTCCGTAGAGAGAATACAGAATGTTGAATGAACGTACTGACGTTTGGGGACCATAACCTTAACTTATAGAATAAGTTTCCTATATTTTCTATTTGGTCCCTCAACAAATATAAAATCACTTAATGGTTTCTTCACATAAAAAAATCATGATTATTTAATACTCATATTAGCCCATAACTTAAACTTTATTGGATCACTTTAATTGGGTCACTTTAAGACAACAATACACATTTAATTTGACACGTGGAAGCCCAATATGTTGGATATTTCCAACAGAAACATGCTACATTTTCTTATGCGGCACAATGTTGTGCCTAGGTCCTTTCAAGCAGCTAGCATTTGCCATCTTTTTTCATGGCATTCCCATTCTCTAAACTCACACCTAGGTCGGAATCACAATCGCCTCTCTTTTCCCTCTCATATACTACATTTTCCAATGCACCCCACACTTGCAAATCCTCTACCTCGGCTAGAAAATACCGGTTGATCCGGGCCGGGCTTTTTGTCATGTTCGGCCTGTTTCCCCCGATCAACTGGCATGATCCTTACCGTATAGTTTTTTATTGGGGTTTGGGCGGATTCCGGGGTGGTTCGACATGGCAGGTCATAGCCATCAAGCGTTCCATGTGTTTGTTGTGATGGGGGCTGTGGCTCATTATTGTGCTGCACAACTTATCTTGAGGTATCGTAGTAGGATGGGATATGATACTTTTACTTGACTAATATGATACTCTATGTTGATGGGCAAAATTTTTTCCTTAACTATGTTGTGTACGCGTATTCTCTATTTATTTTATATCATGAATCGGAATGTGATATATGTCGAAAAAATGCTTCTTTCAATAACACTTTTGTGTACCAAATTTATACATGAACACTTTATCACTGTTATGTTAAAATTTATTGCTATTAATATTTACTGTTTAAAAATATATATAACATTTTTTAAATAATTAGTTTTTAATAGAACATGTCCACAAACCTACATTAGGACACGCCTCATTAAAATATTAATTATTATTTTATATATTTATATAAACTTATATCCGAATTAATGTATCTAAATTTGTGTGTATATAAATTATATATACTATTTTTAAGTATTAAATCAATATGAAGTGTTATTTTAAGTAAATAGGAGTATATGTTTAAACTTAAATTATTTAATGTCAAAATGAAATATTTTATACTTTAAAATTTATTTTAAAATAATAAATAATCAAATGGAGCTTAGCTGGTTGGACTCGACGGTCCACAAAGCGGGGGTGGGGCAGTCCCGAGTCCTTTAAAATCTTAGCGGGGCGGGTACTGGGAGACCCGCCTCGTTGCCATGCCTACACACCTTTCGCGGCTCTTTTAAATCGAAACTTAATTCAAATAAATATGTTTATTAAGTTACTTAGTAAAATACTTTTCAATTTTAAAAAATGAGGTACACATGCATGAGACGATCTCGCTACGAGACAGATTATAAATTAGGTATTGATGCTTTAACATTTTAGAAGAAACGAGTGTTGATTTGTACTAGGTTGTACATCGTCTCACTAGTTTTTGTCTTAAATAATTACTACTATGAGTAACACTCCTGTGAACTAGATTCACACTGTTGGGAAATTTATAGTTTTGATGAAAGTTCCAAAAACACATGTAATAGGACCAATCAGGACTGTTAGTACCGATCGATGTTTACATTATTGCTATAGGAGACCAAATTGATAATGATTGTATAGAAAAAATCGATGTAATAGATAGGTCACATATTGAGGGGGAACTCAATATGTAAAGGTCGATCCAAGATTCGAAGAAAGCTGATATCCGACAGAGCAGAACGCTATACCAGAACGGAAGATCAGATCTAACTGATCTTGTCAGATAACTCAGCGGAAGTCATGAAGCTCAAACCTCTATACTAGAAGATCGACATTTCACGAAGATAAGACCGGAAGACCTACATCGCCTGAGTCGGCCCGGTTGAAGCTAAGTCAATGGCGCGCGAAGACTCCATCAGTGGATCGATCGATTCCAGGACGATCGACGATCGGCTCATAAGATGAAAATCGATGTTTCATCTTATCATACGCCTGCGATCCGAACAAGATGAATACCAACCTTAGTTGGAGGAACAACACCGCAAAGCAAGGCTTTCATCCAATAAGGAAGAGACACGTATGAACAGAGCCGACACTCGCGGATTCGATAAGTTGCTTCTCTCAAACGGCTTATAAACTTTCAGCCATGCCGTTCTTCAAGCACGCCACATCAAGCCTCAAGAATCTCTACCTAAAATAGCCCGAGATTCAAATTGCTTCCAACGGCTCTTTGATCTCAAGGTCTATAAATATGGGATCACACTTCGAGTGATACACGGAAATCTTTGACAAAACAACATAATCAAGAAGCTCAAACTATAGTCGATTTCGCATCGAAGAACACAACTACAAGCTTATTTTATATTGTGTTCATCCCATAAGTTCTTAGCAAGAAATCTTTTCATCTAGCTATCGAGTCGCTTATAATGCAAGAAAAGATTTCATAGTTGAACCTCAACAATCTTACCCAAACCCCCAAGTTAGGATAAGTTGTTTAGCAAGATTTCGATCTAGGGTTTCTAGCATCGATTTACGGGATCGCTGTGAGAGAACTCTTAAAACATCTGTTGGTGTCTTGTGTTGGACTAACACACTAATCTAAGTCCAATCGGTTAAGTCGGTTAAGTTGGTGCCCTTGTGAAAGGGGAAGAGTGGATGTAGGACCGGTTTGTCCTAACCACTATAAATTTGTGGTGCTCTTTATCGCTTTGATTAACCGCTTCTCACATCGCATTCTTAAAGCGCATACATTCTAAGTTAAGATCGACAAAGACCAAGCTTCGATCCGACGGACCTCGATTTCTCATCCGATTAAAAGATAAAACTTGGAATCTGATTTATTCAAACCGGTTTTTCACGGGTAAAACTTAAGCTTTTCGACGCATCGGGTTAATGATAGTTAATCAACCGACCGCTGCGCCGGCGTTGATAAGTTGGTTATCGAACCGAATCGATTCACTCGCGACTCGACGTGGCATCTGCTGCGACACCGATCCGCACGAAAAGTTTTTTTCGAAGTCTATTCACCCCTCCCCTCTAGACTTACGCCTCTCACTTAACCCGCTCGACCTACAAGTGGTATCGAGCGGTTGGTTCTTCCGACCAATCGACTCGCGGTCATTGTGGTCATCCGAATCGATCTTGAAAAACCGTTTTAAAACTCATTCATTTTCCAAAATCACTTTCAGATGGATAACACATCCGTATGTATCATGATCCGGATCCAAGTTCTCTATTGATGAGTATGCAGATTGGCCATATATATGTCCAACCATCTAGGCTCGACAAGGGCGAGAATGATGGAAGTCATCGAGAGAGGACCCATCATCATTTACTACGACAATCCCGGCAATGGAGGAGATCCGCACTTTCCCACGCGAAGTCTTGTACGAAAAAGCCCAAATTATGGACACGTAAGAAAGAAAAAACGCATACTGACACCATTGCAAGACATATCATCATGAAGACAATGGATAAGGTCACCAAAGAGAAGATTAAGTATCTCAAATCTGCGAAAGCAATGTGGGATACTCCGGGCCGAGATCCGCGAGGGAAATGAATGAGATAAAAGACAAACCGCCTTTCGCCGAACCGGTGAAGTTCAAAAACCGAAGATGTCGCTTAACGAAACCATCAACGAACTCGATGGAAGAATTACAATGTCTATAAACAAGCTTCGAGAACTTGGTAGAGATGACCGATAAAGATATCAACTATAAGATCCTAAGGTCTCTCACCAAGAAGTGGGACATATGAAGGTCACGCGTGAATCAAAGATTGCCGTGACATTTCAAGAATGAAACCTAGTAGCCCGTTTCTTGAGTCTTAAAGCTCACGAAGTTCGACCGATTGAAAGAGGTCAAGTTGATGAAGACGAGGCCCTCATTGAAACCTCGACTTCAAAAATCATGTTGCTTTCAAGGCAACCAAGAGAGAACAAAGTCCAATGAACCCATTGGAAATATATTAAGTCAGCGAAACAGATCGCGTTGCTTACCGGGAAGCTTGAGAAGTCGATATACAACTTGGTAAGTATCGAAGATTTTATAAGGACTATCAACATAGCGAGGATCGAGACAGAGATCGGTATAGATCTCCGTAAGAACCCGGATCGATGATCGGAGGGGATCACGAGATGAAAGGGAAAGAGATAGTCGACAAAGGAAGGAAGAGATAACAAATCGATAGAAGAAACTCCGACTACTATCGAAGGGAAATCACCCGATAGGGTCATACGTATGAGTGATTCACCGAAGGAAGGGAACGGGGATCCGTGGAGCGCGCTTCAATCAGGGAGAAGCCAGTCACTATAGCAGACGATCGCCTGCACTGACGCCGAAAGAGAGGGAAGAAAAGAGGAATGTAAGAGAGCAACGGCTTAGAGACGTAAGAGCCATGGTTGCCGACACGCCAGAATTGACGATTCCTATCTACCTCCGAGGACTCCGGATACTCCTCCAGAAGACTTCGGCCCGATCAAGAAGGCTCGCCGACTTCTCCGAAAAGTGAAGATCCGATATTCTCGCCGACGATAATGAACCTCGATGGCCGTGGGAGGACCAAATTCCGAGGTAACCTCCAAACCTCCTTCGCTCGGCTTCTACACTGCCATCATTAGCACAGACCCGGCCGAGAGATCGACCGGCAAAATACCGAAAGCAATTGCTTGAAGATCTCTCCAATGCGGAGAAACTTATGCTATTGTGGAAGCCGAGAATGATAAGTCGAGGATCGAAATAATCGCCTTGGTCAAGAAAATGCTCAAAAAACCTCAACTTAGATCACTAAACCGCCGTAAGGTAACCGAGGAATTCAAAATTCTCGGTTAAAGCTTCGATCAGAAAAGCAGATCAAAGATCGATGGAAATTAACAGAAAAGCAAGCCGATGACTTCAAAATCTTGCAAGCAAAATTCGATGAGCTATTCCGAATGCATGAAAGTCCAAAATCCTCGAGGATAATCATGAAGAAAATAGATGTTTTTTCAAAATCATCTCAAACCGTTAAAGACATAAACGCCTATTTTCGAGTAAAGATTGATAAGGAGGGACTTGGCTATGAGAAACCCTCCACATCCTCAAAAAGCCCCGACCGATTCATCTCGTAAAGGTGTAATCGCATTTAACTTCAAAAAAGATACACCAAAAGCTAAACTTGTATCTAATAGGGTAAGAGACCACTTGAGCGGTGTAAGCAAGTGCCCAACCGTAAAGGAAATGTAAATGACCCCAACTGGTAAAGCATCGGTCGAGGAATCAACGGAAGAACCCGTTCTTCCGAAGAAACCTCAACCCGATCAATGATCGAAATCGAAAAGACAACCTACAAAAAAGGAAGTCTAATCTGAGACCCAACAAGGTCACCGCCTAACAAGCATGCTTCGTAAATCACGAAAACCATCCATGCGAAAAAGGATATGAATCTTTTGATGGTAGCGAATGCATACTACCCCTATAGTCGAAAATTTAGGCTATCAGACCAACCACACCGATAAAAAGAAGACAAACCGAAAAGGTAAATCATAAGTCTTCTAAGTCATCCAAGGTTCACACTAATAATCATACAAATCGAAAAGCATATAAGGATAAGTATGATTATGTTGATTGTATATGGAGACAAATCGGGCCTTCGATCCGACCGATCACCATAGAAGTGTTTCTGTTTGTATGGATCCCCAAATCCAAACCTAACCCCTCAGACCCAATCCAAAAGGGTACCTAAAACTGATCCGATTGCGAGGTTCGCGTGGTCCGCCAACAAAGAGGTGTCAAGCAAAACTATCCGGTACATCGATAGTGGATGCTCAAGGCACATGACCGAAGCAAACATCTCCTCGCCTTACATAGAAACGTAAAGGCCCCGCGTGTACTCTTTCGGTGATGATAACTTTGGTTATACCAAAGGGTTCTAACCTTAGAGAATGATGATGTACAAATAACCGGAGTCTCGCTTTGTCGGGCTCCGGGCACAACCTATTATCGGTTTCACAATTCATGCGACAACGGATTCGATGTTGAGTTCTCGAATCGATCAATGCACTATCAAGAATCGAAATCACTCAACAGATTTTGCTAATCGGTTCAAGGAAAGGGACGATCTACACAAATTGATTGGAAATGAATGTCCAAGAAATGCATGCTGATTGTTAAGAGTTCCAAAAGTAGCGCTTGCTCGCACAAAAAGAATGAGCCATCCGAACTTTAAAACTCTTAATAAGATAGCAAGGATGTCTCTAGTGGAAGGACTCCCTCGAATGAAGTATTCTCAAAGGATCGTACATGCATTGCGGTCGAGGGAAAACAGTCAAAGCTTCATTCAAAGGAATTTCTGACCAAAGATCCAAAGAGAGTCTCGCACCGCCTTCTTCATATGGATCTGTTTGGGACCATTACACCAAATCTCAACGGACGAAAATACACTCGGTAATCGTGGATGACTATTCCAAGTTTACGGGTTATATTCTTACATAAGAAGAATGAGACGACAACCAAGATACCCGAGCTACTAAGAAGATTACAAAATGAGAAGAAGGTGTCAACAGTAAAATCGGACGATATAAAGGTACGCAATTTACAACTCCTTTATTACCGATTTTTTGCTCTAAGTTTGGTATACAAAGATGAAACATCACCGCGAGGACGCCACAAATGTAATGGAGTAGCCGAACGGAGAAACAGAACTCTCAAAGAAGTTCGCCGAACAATGTTAAATTTAACATGCGATGCCAAACCGCTTTACAAGTGCGTAAGAATCAACACCGCACGCCATACGCAGTATGATGTCTCGACTAAGGCTCACTACAAAACACCTTATGAACTGCGGGAAGGGCGTAAAACCTCGTGTTTTTACTTCCATGTTTTTGGGTGCAAGCGCTTCATACACAACAATGGGAAAAGTCATTGAAGACCTTTGAGGCCAAGTCCGATGAGGGTATATTTCTAGGTATTCTCATCTAAAGCAAAGCCTTCGTGGTCTACAACAAACAAACCCCTCGCTGTGGAAGAAACACCCCCATGTAGCCTTTTGATGAAGCATCTTCCGATCAAGAGAAATCGCCTCGAACAAAAAAGTACTGATCTACCGTAACTCGATATTCGTAAAAATGAATCGCCTAACGATCAAGGATAAAGGATCAAAACAGTATCAATTTACATTCCGGATCTAGGCGATTCACCGATCAATCGAATCCTAAGGTACGAACAACTCGCCGATGAAAAAAAGCCGATTCAAATTTGAGATAAGAAGAATCGAACCATCCTGGTTCGAACTTCGGTTCTTACGAATGACATCGCCATTACGATGATTCCAACATCACCGAGACTTGTTCTTATCAAGTGGACCATAACCCCGCACCACTCCCAATCACTAGTAATAAGATTTTATCGAAACGGACGATGTTCTTAAACCGACGCCAAATCGTAATGTATGACCTCGATAACCACCATCCAACCGACCGATAATTGGAGACCCGTTCCGATAAAATTAAAACTAGACATCGATTGGTGAAAGTGCCATGTATCTTTATTTGTTTACGGCGAAACCTACTACAATCGAGGAAGCTTTTACAAGACGAAACCGGATTCTAGCCATGCAGAGAGAGGAAATAAATTCGAGAGAAATGAAGCATGGGAACTAGTAGACGTATTTCGTGCCAAGCAAGGATGCAAATGCAATTGTCGGCTCAAGAAGCCTATCCGAGAAATTTGCATCAAAAGGACGAATGTAGAAATCACGCTGATCGATAATTGGATAAATTTACTATCGTTGATTGACATATCGAGAGATTCGACGATATTTACGCATGTCAATCACGCCTACTTAGGAATAGAAGCTACTACTCTAGACTAAGTTTTGGCAGTAACACTTATCCCAAGAATTGGCTTCATCCGAAAAGAATCGATATAGGTCAACCAAAATCGATTACATTTACTTGTTAGCATGATCGACGAGAGAGATCTCATTGTTTGAAACTCCAATAAATCGATATATCGGGCCTATAAATCAAATATCGGTTGAAGGGGGAACTTCAATCGATCAAGGCGCGATAAAAAGGAAATCGACGTACTCATGAAAGATCACCAAGCCTAAAGTTTCAACAAATCGGACGAATCGAGAAGATCGGTTAAAAGGATCATAGTTGGGAAATTTCTTAAGGCTTAAAGCGTAATGATTAAGATCAACAAGTGGAATCAACATTGACAAGTAATATTTGATCGATAACAACATCGACCAACCATCTGCGATCTCTCTTCTCTTGTTCTTTATTTATTTATCGGATCGTGATCGATTTTATTTGCCTTCATCGTACCCACTATCCTTGTGACGTGTACTCTGCAAATCATTTAATGCGACGTAGGTACATGTATTAACCGCTACTTGATCGTGCTTTTTAAATCCAAAAGTTTTGTGTCGTCGCGTTTTTCCAACCCTACGATCAAAAACCGCTAAATCGAGGAGCGTACAATCTTTTCAAAAAACGATTGATCTTCAAAATCTTGTCTTATTGTACCTCCCTCTATATAAAGATTCATCAAAACTTACCGAGTTTTTCTGCTTCACAAACTTCGCATTACTCTCATTGAAAAACTTCAAATTTTACTTCTACGTTTCAAAATCGCCTCTCGAAAATTTGAATCGTAAATATTTTCTTTCAAGCTTAATGATGAATCTTTCTTTCCGTTAAAAACATTGTTTTCAAAAGTTGTTTTTCGGAAATTATGCTTCATTGCCTTTTGTTTTCCAAGCAAAGATGATATTGATATTGATTATGCACAAATTTAATGAGTCTATCTCACATGTAGATGGCCACTCATGGACTTGGAAAGATCATGTGCAATTATCTTGAATCGCAAACGAAGATCTTCGAGGATAAGTTCGTTCGGGCCAGAACCACCGAGGATTCTCAATCCATGGAGGAACAAATCTCAAGAAAGCCGGATCGAAACATATTGCTTCGCTTTCATCGCAATCCAAAGATGCAAGATGGGCACTTCAATTCTTGCAAAATTTGAGTGTGGATACGGAAAAAGCCAGAGACGAATCGATGTCGCACCAACTGGAGAAGAAATCGACCGACAAATGCGCACATCACTCGTCTGCTCAAACTTTGCCAAAAGGGCGAATCTCTCCCCGCACACTACAGGAGAATGAGGATGAAGAAATCGGAGGAGCTCTTAAGAGAGGCAGACAAACATCGACAAACGGATTCATCGTGCCTATGCTCAAAAGAAAGTATTGATCGTTGTTTGACATTCTCACAAGAACGATCATGGAATCTCTTTTAGCCCGGATGCTCTCACATCACCAAAATGTACAAAGATGATAAAGAATAATTGATGGAGCTCGTAACATCAATTGGCACGGCTTCCGAAAAGCCATCTTGCTCCAAGAACACGAAAAATTTGGAGTCAATGAATCCAGCAGTGTCTTTCAAAAAAGAGAGTCAAATCTCAACAAGGTTGCGCCATATTAAAAGACAAACCGCCAAGCCGAATGGAATCGAAATGGATCAAGTCCTACAATGCCTTCTCATCAACTTCGCTTATATACGGGCCACCGACGATGACACGAGCCCACTACAACAAAAAATCAAGAAAGGAAAGAGCAAAGAACCCGCCCATCCACACCCGGGCCAGCTCCACGTAAAAAGAAACGAAAACCGGTGAAGGCCCGGAGAAGAGGCCAAAGAAAGCAAAGCGGCCTACCCCGACTCTAAAGACTAGAAGATGAGTCGAAGAAGAAAAAGCGCGCTGAATATGCTTTATGAACAAAGAACGTAATCGACAGTAAGCTTCAACCCGAGGGCTCGCCAGAACGATCCGAGGTAGAAGCACAAGCGATAAATCTACTTCTCCTCAACCTCAAGTCGATTCACCGCCGACTAAAGGTCGCAGAGCATATCTCTATCGCTAGTTCACCGCCATGAACCTCAACCGGAGATATTAACGCCACTACAAAGCAGTAACCCATCGCAGTTGAACCAATCGCATAACTTCCGCCGATTCAAGCACAACCGTAAGCTTCCACATCTCATCCAATGTAGAATGCAGACGGATCATTCCTCAGATCCAGATCGGCCAAAGACCATCACCGGAAAAAATGGTCGGACTAAGAATTGAACGAGAGATTGATGAGAAGTATCCACAACCGGTCGCCCATCCTACTATAAGAGAAGAAGTCATGGAGATCCTCACCGAGAGATCTCGATTAAAAAAGCTTCTCGATCTTATCTTTACTTGTTGAATGTGATGGGTGGCGCGATGAGTTCGCAGATTTTGACTTCGAGCATGAGGAAGTCCGCAAAGTGGGTTCACCAAATGAGCTCATATCCGATAAACTGCGGAAAGCTCGATCAACAAAAGTCGAATTACCGGAAGAAGACAAGGAGATCGCTCAGAAGCCCGGTAAACAGACGCCGAAATGGTAAATGCCGAGTCGCCGATGAAAGTGGAACCGGTCCCGCAGCAATTTCCACCAACCACCGAGGCACAAACAATCGAACCCGACAAGTGATGGATCCAATTCCTACATCCCAAATCACCACCGATCAACTTCAGAGATCGATTTGTCTCAAAGATCTCCGAAAGAAGAGATCGAGGGAGTGTTAACGATCGAGACAAAATCGCCTCAAACAAAAAACGGCAATCGAGATCGCCTTCCCAATCCATGTCCACCATATCCGCCGAGCTTACAAAATCGCCTGATGACAAGTCAAACAGTGGATGAAACTCAATCTTCTTTTTTCGACGCCACCGAGAAAAGGCTCGAAGTTATCGTAAGAGAAATTTGACAAAATGATTTGGACGCCTTCGCAACAATGGAAACCGCCAAGAAAGAACCGATTATAACCGGCCCGTAATCTAATAGCTCAATCTTTCGGTTTATCTCGCTAATGATCTAAATCGAGCATTGTCGATCAACTTTGGGTCTCGACTTCCCACTCAATCGCGCTTTTGATCAAACCAAAAAGGGGAAGGATTCGAGAAACCAACCGACACATCGATGACAAGGCCCATGGACAAAGCTCAATTGCAAGAAAGGTCACTTCGGTGCCTTTGGGACATCAAAATCGGACCGCCACTCGCACCAGAAAGTCACCGTAAGATACAAATGAGTCGACTGGTGATAAGAGCTAGTCAGAAAATGTCCGAAGAACAGATAACTGAAGAAGAAAGAAGGACAGAAAAACGGGCACAAGCAGAAGGGTTGAAAAAGAAGTTCAAATCAAAGGCTAAGAAAGGATTAACTGGAAAATCTGCACCAGAACCTCTGTTGCCAGCAAGAGTCGACGAGATTATACCAAAAACTGCTGCACACGCCAAGAGGTTTGAGGAATGGAATAAGATCAGAAGTGAATGGCTTCTAGATGCCTTTGTCCTTGATCTTGTCCCAAAAGAAGAATCACCAGATGATGAGTTCCTCAACTGGTTACAGAATAAATATCCAGACTTCCTGAAGTATCTGGAAAATGAAGCCAAGCTTATAAATGTAAAGATATCTCGCCAAGAGTATGATCTGTTAATATACTCAAAGAAGGCAGATGGCTCATTTGACAGACTGGCATTTGAGAGATTCTACTTTGACATCTTGAGCAAATCACAGATAACTGATCAAGAGCAGACAACTGATGTCAAATGGAAACTCTATCGATTTTCAACATTCCACAAGACCAAAGAGAAATGCCGTAAGATACTGAAGCCCAAGGAGTGAAGTTTCGTAAGATGTCTAGGATCGCTAGCTTTTAAATTCAAAACTTTTCTTGATGTAACATGTAATCATCATATATAATGAAAAGTTTATTTTTTCGATCCCAAGACAAAATCTCTTTGTTTTCCGACATTTGCTTTTTAATCGCTTCTATACTTATCAACTGCTTGGTTTCTCAAGTGTTTTTGGTTTCATCAAAAAGGGAAATTGTTGGGAAATTTATAGTTTTGATGAAAGTTCCAAAAACACATGTAATAGGACCAGTCAGACTGCAAATGATCGATGTTTACATTATTGCTATAGGAGACCAATTGATAATGATTGTATAGAAAAAACGATGTAATAGATAGGTCACATATCGAGGGGGAACTCAATATGTAAAGGTCGATCCTGAAGATTCGTAAGAAAGTTCGATATCCGATAGAGCGAACGCTATACCGTAACGGAAGATCGATCTAACCGATCTTGTCGATAACTTCAAATGGAAGTCATGAAGCTCAAACCTCTATACTAGAAGATCGATGACTTCCTCAAGATAAGACCCGAAGACCTACATCGGCTGAGTCACCCAAATTGAAGCTAAGTCAACAGCGCCGAAGACTCCATCGAAGGGATCGATTGATTCAGATCGACGATCACCATAAGATGAAAATCGATGTTTCATCTTATCATACGCTCCGCGATCCGAACAAGATGAATACCAACCTTAGTTGGAGGAACAACACCGCAAAGCAAGGCTTTCATCCAATAAGGAAGAGACACGATGAACAGAAATAGCCGATATCGCGGATTCGATGTTGCTTTCTCTCAAACGGTTATAAACTTTTCGGCCATGCCGCTTCTCCTCAAGACGCGTCATCAAGCCCGCAACTCTACTAAAAAATAAAATGAGATTCAAATTGCTCTCCAACGGCTCTTTGATCTCAAGGTCTATAAATATGGGATCACACTTCGAGTGATACACGGAAATGCCGACAAACAACATAATCAAGAAGCTCAAACTATAGTCGATTTCATACATCGAAGAACACAACTACAAGCTTATTTTATATTGTGTTCATCCCATAAGTTCTTAGAAGAAATCTTTTTCATCTAATATCGTCGCTTATAATGCAAAGAAAAGATTTCATAGTTGGAACCTCAACAATCTTACCCAAACCCCCAAGTTAGGATAAGTTGTTTGAAGAAGATTTCATCTGGGGTTTCTAGCAATCGATTTCTCGATCGCTTTGAGTGAGAACTCTTAAAACATCTGTTGGTGTCTTGTGTTGGACTAACACACTAATCTAAGTCCAAATCGGTTAAGTCGGTTAAGTTGGTGCCTTGTGAAAGGGAAGAGTGGATGTAGGACCGGTTTGTCCGAACCACTATAAATCTTGTGTGCCTTTTTTTGCTTTGATTAACGCTTCTCACATCGCACAATATTAAAGCGCATACATTCTAAGTTAAGATCGACAAAGACCAAGCTTCCGACCGACGGACCGATTTCTCACATCCGATTAAAAAGATAAAACTTGGAATCGATTTATTCAAACCGGTTTTTTCACGGGTAAAACTTAAGCTTCGCGACGACGCTTAATCGATAGTTACCGAACCAATCTGCTTTCCGGGCGCTTGAAGAAGTTGGTTATCGATCCAAAGGCCCGATTCACTCATACTCGATCGAAGTATTCGCCGCACTTTTTGATCCAAGACGAAAAAAGTTTTTGAAGTCTATTCACCCTCCCTCTAGACTTCCCTCACTTAACCCGCTTAAGGGACCTACACACACTATGAACCCTAATTCAATATGACCCATTTTGAGAATGGGTCAATTCGAATTTTTCGTCCCACTCTCATTCTCGCGTTGTTCTCTGCCGTTAACATGCCAACGCTCCTCCGCGAACCCATCGCCGTTGATTCTCCTCACCACATCAACCAACAACCTCGACTCCATAACTGGTCGTGTCTTAGGAGAACACATCGCGGTTTGCCCACGACAATGTAGCGCCCGGCGATCAATTTCAACGATCGCTTTCAAGGCGTCAGTATACCAAGAATCCATGCAATGAAGATGAAGGTGTAAGGGACATTAATAGCACGATTGCGAAAAACTCTCACTTTTACGCATAAAAACTTTCACTTTTACTCAGAAAAACTCTCACTGTTATTAAAAAAAATTCTCACTGTTACGCTATAAAACTATCACTCTATAAAACTCTCACTATTATTCAAAAAAACTCTCACTGTTATTCTATAAAACTCTCACTGTTACGCTATAAAACTATCACTCTATAAAACTCTCACTATCATCTTATTAAATTATCAACAATATTCTATAAAACGCCACAATTATTCTAAAAACTCTCACTGTTATTCTATAAAACTCTCACTATTACGCTATAAAACTCTCACTATTACGCTATAAAACTCTCACTATCATGTTATTAAACTATCACTGGTATTCTATAAAACTCTCACTCTTATTCAAAAAAAACTCACCGTTATTCGTAAAACCAATTAATTCTTCACCATCTTTTCCTCTTCACATTGTTAGTCTCAATGCCACTCATCACCACACCACTCCGTCACTCTTACGCAACTTCATAGCCGCCAACGCCGTGCCAACCACCACACGCATAATCCCCATCAACCACTTCTTTTCTACCGAAAACACCACACTCCGTCATAGATCGGTAAAAAATCGTCGAGTTTCGTCATGGAGTCGTCATCGCGTCGCAGAGTAGTTGCCGTCGCATGAAGAGTCACAGAGCAGTTATGTGGAGGGTTTTCGCATTACGCGGAGTGGGAGAGAGAGAAAGGAAATGACGTGAAAAAATTGATTGAAATGAGCTTGAATTGTATATATATGACCCGTTTTGTGTGTATGAGTCTGATTTGACCCGGGTTCATAGTATGAACCAGGTCTACACAAGTTTTTGTATACTACTATTTCATTTTCAAATTAACATTTTCCTCCAAGATAAAAAATAAAAAATCAATTAATCAATTGGCACCGCACCGGCTCCCAAAACTTATTTTAAAAACTAGAATTAATTACTATATATTTTAAAGTTTTCCATTAATGCCGATCCGACCCCGTGAGTTGCCCTACAAAACTCGAGGCAACAAAATTGTCTGCAAGTTTCACTGCGCTTCGCTTTCACCAACACCAATAATAAACCCCAAAATCTCACATCACAAATTACTCTCTCCCTCTCTCTCTCGCGCTCGCATAGACGACTGGAGGAGTTTAATGGCGGACATCACTGACAGATGTGGGGACGCGGCGGAATTACCAGAACGCCCTTCAATCCCTTCCGCCAACGACACCGTTTGGGTTGATGTCTCCTCTCTCCTCCACCTTGCCCGTCGCGGTTCATCTCTCTCTCTAATTCCAATAGTTTTTTGTTTTCGCTTTATTTTGAGTTTTAAATTGGTTTAATTTAATCTCGGAAAGTAATATCCACTGTTTGAAGTTTGTTAATGTATTTTGTTAATTTAATTCGATTGTTTTGTGGAGACTGTTCTTACATTTTCTCTATATGCAAGCAATGTTGAGGTACTACAAACGAGATAAGTTAGTGGGGAGTTTCCATTTTACATACAACTCACATCATTTGATGTGAAATGGAAGTTTTTCGTAGCCATAGATATGTTTTAATGTGTAAGACGTTTTTTTAGAGATTTTCTTCTGATGGTAATCATAGTGTTTTTGTGAGTATAGACGAATTTCATGAATATTAGGAGATATTTATATGTTCTACTTAATTTGGGATCAGGGCCTGAATCGAATTTTAAAATAGACCCTTTCTCCCTCATTTTTTAATTCTTTGTGGGCTTGTTTAAAAATGTGAGGTTTTGTAACTAATACAGCTCGAATTTGGGAGATAACTTACTCTTAAGTAAGGATGGAAGAATGGACTAGAACATTTATATATAATTTATTTTATATGTGTGTGTATATATTATATAATGTATTAAATAAATCATAAATGGGCCCCTAAAAACCTAAAAAAAAATTGGACCTGAATCAAAGGATTCGCTGGCCTCATAGAAGGACCGACCCTGTTTGAGGTATGAAATATCGGGAAAGCTTTCATCAGGTCATTTCCATAAAAACCGCGATCTGATAAGGCTATTTACTTGCTACTTGCTCCTGTGGTTAATTTGGCTTTGCAAACATGTAAAGTCATGTGTGTTGATTAATTAGTGCAAAATTTATATTTTAGTAAAGGCTAGTAGAAGTGAGAGTCATAGTGCATTTTCATTTTGGTTTCATTAGCAAAAGGGGTCGAGTCCTCTGGGGAGTAATTGTTCAAGCGTTATATCGGTCTCTTTGGTTAGAAAGAATAAGGAGAATCTTTGAGGAATCTGAGGTTCCTGGAATAGTTGTGGGATAGGGTGAAGTTCATGTTCCCTCGGTGGGGTTATAGCCATAAATTGTTCAAACTTTCCTTGCATATGATGTTGCAAGAGATCGGAGCAGTGCGCTTTGGATAGTATGTCCGGTTGGGAATCCTTGTCTCTATGTACTCATTGTACTTTTTAAGTAATAACCTCTGTTTCTCATTAAAGAAAAAAAAAATTTAGATTCAAGGTGGGGATTTTTTTTTAATACAAATATCTTGACTTCTTGATTTGTCATTTAAGTTTTGGATAGTAAAGGCTGCTCAGTTTGACTTGTGCATCAGATTTCACTTGACATTTTACAGTTTTAGGAATTATGGTTGCTTTAGTTCTTGTAATGTTTTTATTGCTCAAATGCAAAATTAAGTAGCTTAATGATTCTTTTAATGTAATTTGGCACAGATCTTCAAAATGATGAGCTCATAAGTGGGGAGAATTTCAATCTTTTCGCCGCGATGTCTGCTTTAGAGGTAATGCTGCTTTTCAATCCAAGTACGATAATGTAAATGCTATTTAGAGCTCAAGTGATTGAATGATTAAAATAAAAAAAATTGCAAATAATTGTCAATTTATTTGGTGAGTAGGAAATGTATATTAGTTTATGCTCCTACTTCTTGAATAATGAATTCTTTATGTGATAACTAATATCTTCATAATTTGAAAGATATGTGAAAGAAAAGCTTCGATTAGAGGTAGTGAGAAAGATATTGTTTTCTAGGAAATTAAAGTGGCCCAAAAAAGAGTGTATCTTCAGCTCTACCCTGTTATTCATTAAGGCTGGAGGTTTTTATGATTTTTCGGGAATCTTTGGCTTTTTCGACTATTTCGGTCTGTTTAAAGATACTTGGTGGTATACTAAAGTTGGTCATGAACTCTGTTGTATGATAAATGACTCATGTATTTGTAAAGTTTGACTAAAAATATGGTGATGATATCATTCTTGATAAGAAAATCAGAAGTACTAAAATTGATAGCAATATCATAATCTGTTTCATATTTTAAAATATTGTCAAGAAAACAGAGTACATGTTGAAGGTTAATGAATGATTATCTATATTTTGGTAATCACATGTTTGACAAAGTTCATTGTTTTAAAATTTCATAGAAAATGTGATTTTTATTTTTATTTTTATATTGATTTGTGCAGTAACGAGTTATTGTGTTTACAAAGGAACAACTCCATACCTATGTAAATCCATTTAGAGTAAATAAATTTGGAAGACAGAAGACTGAAACTTATTAACGCCTCTTTTATTACTCGATAATTGTAAACATTTTCATTATTTATTATAAGTTTCCAAAGACGGATGACTTCACAGTGGAACAAGTTAAAGAGATTTTGTAGGATGGATTAAGCATATACCACCAAAAGAGAGTTGCTTACTTGTTGCTTCTATATATGTATTAACTTTCTTCATGCTTTGGTAATTAATCTGGTGGGAGCAATATCATGAATTTTCAACCCTTTTTGCAGTCTTAGTGCATAATTATTTCTTCTTTGGACATAAAAGAATAAAAGTTTCTATTTATTTGCTACTAAAAAGGGTTTGTATTTGTGATACACTCTCAACTCTTATTTGGTATTACTTTACTCCTGTGTGTATTTGTTATTTTAAGTTACCCACCGTCTCTACCACTGCCATGCCAATACTTCTACCCAAACCAATGCACCAATAAGCACATCATCTTGTCTTTGCTATGCAGAAACTTGACGTCCTCCAATTTATTAATATAATTATTTCCGTTTTCATGTACAATGAAATACAATGCATAAATTATCTCACTTCATAATCCACATATTTGTTTCGTCCGGATGTGTGTATAATCATTTGATTCTATGATAGTTATCTTCTACATTCTGTTTGTATGATTTGCTGATGAAGTTAATCTTACCAGATAATGGACCCAAAGATGGATTCAGGTATTGTATCTACATATTATTCTGTTGACGAAGGGCTTATTGAGAATGGTGCTGCTCCTATTCCATTGAGCTATGATAGAACACTTGATATTCAAAGTGTTATTGATATAATGGATCGTCTTCTTGCTTGTGAGGTATTGCTAATGCAACTTTTAGAAAACAGTCCACGAGTGGCGAAGAAAACCTTTTCTAACTTATTCATCTTTTACGCAGGCAACATGGCATAAAGGAGGGTCATTAGCTCAAACCGTCTTTTCTTGCATCTACCTTTTGAGGCCTGAGAGGATGTCGTCTCATGCCCTGCTGCATTCATTCTGCAGAGTTATACGTACGACTTGCAATTCTATTGTTTCAGCTGTTTCAGATGCACGCACCAATGAAGTAAAGTACTTCAACGAATCTTAGCTTTGTTACTTGAGTTCTTGTCTTTAATATTGCAATCAATTGTTTTTCTAAAGATGCTTTTACATTATAATACTTCATTGATGCTTTTAAAGTAATGTGCTTCCATCAAAATTAGCTATTGATTCATCAATGTCAAATACACATGCAAATGAATATGATAGGTATGTAACATTAAAAAGGATGTGATAACATGTCGCAGTGGTACTTTTGTTCACTTTGATTCTAATCTATTGCTGTCTTGAGGCTAATGGATGAATTAATAGACAAGCTTGAATTATATAGACATACTTTGATTTATTCTAATCTATATAGACATGCTTTGATTTAGGCACTTCAAATTTGAAACTCTTTATTTTTTCCTTGCTTGCCAAGTTTGTTTCCTCCATTTTACGTATCTTAACACAATTCATTTATAAACTGTCATTATATCTCCAATAAAAATGAATGATTCTACAGGAGGAAGATCTTTTTACTATGGCTTATGGTCTACCATTAAAGGCCGATGGGGATGACAAATGCTTATCCATGCTGCATGCAGTGGAGGAAACACTTTCTCGGCAATTGAAGGCTTGTAAAGCGCCATTATCTAAAAGACGAATTATAGAAGGTTCTTACCCAGCATTTTATGTGTTTTATGATATTTCTACATGTCTGTCTAAAGAAGTTCAAATATGGTTTGACGTGGCCTCTTTTTATGCCATGAAAAGAATGATATACATACCAAGTGGGAAGGCAAAATTACTTTTTAGCATCAAGAGTTATATTTTGGAAATATCATGATATATGCCTTTGGGATGGCAGTACTTTATCTTTTACTTAAAGACTTAATATCTCGATATCAATGTTATTCTTCCTTCTTTTCTTAAGATATAGAGCCTCTACAAACCAATCTCGATCTTGAAGAAGGGTTCTGCAAAGCTGTTTTGTGCCGCTTACGTTTCCGTAAGGTCTTATCTTTAAACTTTTGCTTGTATAAGATAAATGTAGCTAATTCCTAAGAATATACAAATTAGATGCAGATGCAATTGACGTGTTTTCATAAGTTTATTCCACTACAATGCTTCCTGAAGTAAGGAGATTAAAATTACACAATTGTTCATGTGAAATACTAAAAAGTAAACCAATTCAATCAATCTGAAAAATTTCTTACAATTATATTTCATGATTATAGCCACAATAAAGGTTCCCATAATCTGGAAATTGGTCCTTGTTTAATTTCGACTATGGACATTATAGCATGTTATGTCCTTTTCTCTTCCAATAATATTTTAGGAACTTTCTGTGTTCTCAGCACTTTTACCATGTGTTAACATGCTTGAGGAGACCTCAAGGAAAAGGGTTGGAGCTAGCAAAAAAACATATTACTTCCTGCTTATCTGAGCTCGATTCCATGCTCAAATCTGAAGAATTTTTAAAGCTCAACTCTGCGCATGGAACTTTAGAGGATAAAGAAGAAAAAACAACTGCATCGGGTTGTCAACCAATTGGTTTTGATTCTACATTAAACAGCAGGTCAGCAGCCCCAACTCCACCCCGTGCAATTAAACTACTGAGTTGGAAAGAGGTCAGTTTTTGGTTATTGGTAGTGGAACTTCTAATCAGTTGTTTCCGTTAATGAAATAATTATTTTCTCTTTTTTCTTTTTGTACCAGGCAATTAATTATTTCCAAAAACTTCTTCATGATCTACACATTATATGTTCCTACTCTCTGGATCCTGCTTATGAAGGTGTCCTGCGCTTTGTGGTTGACATTCAGAAGTTCCGACCTGATTTAGTTGCTAGAGCTCATATTCAGGTTACTTCTCAATTAGAATTTCTAATCAATTGCTAGAAATTCTGATCAAGTGTTCAAAGTCCTTTTGGGATTTCTTTTTTAGGATATATTTCTTTCTCTTGTTAAAGCATAGATAATATTTTAGAAGAGAAACTCTGATTGATTGGTCACCTTTTGTGGTGGATAAAGGTTCTTGTCATTTTTAGTGAGATTTTTCTCAAAATCACAATTTATACCTCATGTTCATTCTCTGAGTGAGACCTTATTTTGATAGAAATACAGAAATGTTGGATACTTAAACTTTGTAGAATCTTACTGCTCTATGTTCGTTATTGTACATGTGGCTAGTCCTTAGTAAGGATTTTCTCTTTGTTATTTTACCGATGAAGGATTTATGTCTGTGTTACGGGTTGGTTCTCATGCAAATAACTAATGTACAGCTTCTGCTGGTACAAGATGGGAAGCTCTATGGTCGAGAACCTATGTTTGCTGTTCTTTGCAAAGCTGCCTTTCTACCTGATGGAGCAAAGAACCATGACATTCAAAAAAACGAGACTGTTGCACAAATAGGACAGGTGAAGTAGCATGTATCTTCCTGAGACCAAAAGGCTTCATGTGCATTAAATATCCCTTACCATCTGAAGTTCTAAATTATTGAATTGATGAGGACTTTTTCTTTTTTTTGTCCCTGACTAAGCATCTAAATCATCTTGTGGCTTTACAAACTAGCATCATATTTTCCAATAGGACCTCTTTCTTTTTATTATGGCTTGCATTAATCAAGAATGTTTTGCCGTACTCTGTTTAGACACTGAAATGAAATAATATGTATGTGTTTTGGATGCAGTTATTAATCACTTTGTTTAGAGTCCTATGTACTAATACTGCATGGCAACGGCGCAAACTAGGGAAGATCTTACAGGATTGGCGCATAATATATGTACAGGTTTGTCAAGATTATTAATTATATTATACTGGTTATAATTTTTAGCATTGTGTTATAATGGCATTGCTAATATTAAAAAAATACACTTATAAATAACTAAATGATTATTAAAAATACATAAAGATTAGAATTTTTTTTTAATGAAATATTTTTAGTATATATAATATACAGTTGCTGTGGGATTTTTAATGTTTGTACTATTTGCATTCTTCTTAAACAGCTCGAGTTGGCATTTAGGAAAGAGTTTGGGGACACTGCAAATTCTTCAAATGAACAGGTTAATGTTGCAAGTTTCCCCATTTCCATATCGCGTGCTGTTTTCATCCCCAGTCTGTGGTTTCCAATTCTCATAATTATATTTATGAGACATTTTGATGTCAATATGCATGTTTTCCAACTGTCAAAAAAAATATGCATGTTTTCCCTGATAATATATTTTATTTCCTTGTTGCAGAACTTGCGTTTAAAGATCTGCAAACACATCCTAATTTGGGTAGAGGAGCAGACATATTGGATAGCTTTGCGTTTCCTTGTGCTTGGCTTTGAGTTGGAGCTTTATTCAACCAGTGAATATTGCATGGTGTATTGGTATATTTATGTTATCCTGATCAAACTTGCTGAAAAAACTCATCTCAAAATGATGCTAAGCAATGATTATAGTGAGTATCTAAAAATTCTCTCCTTTTCCACGTCACTTTAGAAGATTAGTGCATACTTGCAAATTTTCTCATGTGTAAATGTAGATGATACTTGTAGTTTTAAGAAGATTTTTCCATGTTGCTTGTGAAGTTTATCAGCTCTTTTGCTTCCTGAGCAGGTCGGAGAAAATCGAAAAAGAAGAGAGATGTTGTGAGGGATGGGGGAAACGACTATCAGATTCCACCTCTAGTCTTATTGCTTCAGTGCTATATCTACGTTGCAGAAGGTCTTATGATGGTAATTATCTTCTAATGATAAATGTCATATTTAATTTCTCAACTTATAATGTTTGATCACCCTCTTTTCTTTGATGGCGTGGTGGTGTTAGATGCAACAAGATTTGACTTAATTGGGAGGCAATTAAATTAATAGTTATGGACTATAGGGATAAGTGATAGACTAGAACGATGATCGAGTAATAATCAAATGATTCTATGCTTAGCAATTGCATGTAGTTGGGCAGAATGGCAATTTAATGGACTGAAACTTAGGCTAAATTGAATGACCATATGTTAACTATATTTTCAGAGCTCTAAAGTGAATAACAATCTCTAACCGTTGTCACTCTTATTAAAATATTTCAGATGCTTGCTTCGTTAAGGAATGAAAATAAAACCTTATTATGTCTGGGGCCTTTCAATAGTGAGCACGAGGTATCATTCTTCTACTTGATCTGCTTTCACTTCAGCTGTCTAATTTTGTATTTGTGAGTTTAATCACACAGATGATTTCAATTTCATGATGTTGATGATAATCACCGTTTTTTTGCAGAGATTTATGCAGCACTTTGAGCTGTTACAGAAGGCTTGCCTTCCTGATCATGCCTCTTACTTTACCTTCAGGGAGACTGTAGCTCATGCTCGTTTCTCCGTAAGTATATTTTTTTTTAATTTATTAACTTCCTCAAACTGATCTCTTTTTGTCAGATTTTTAACCCCATTTAATTTTCCAGAGTTTCTCCGTGCACAATTGCTTTAAGGATGCACAGAGGATTGCAAAAGAGCTACGGAGCAGTTTTGCAAATGATCCCGATAAATTGGCAGAGCTTCGACAGATAGAACAAGTGGCAGAACATAATTATGTTGCCATAAACCTTCTTTGCCGGTTAGGCACCCTCGAACCGTCCCTTAAAATCTCATTTGATTTTATCCACCATCCACATTTTGCCTCTGCTTCTGTCAAGAGGTCTTGATTCTCTCATCCCAAAGATTTTTCCATCTTTTATAGGTCTATTGTGCCATTTTTGCTGTTCGACTTTGTGTCTGTAGCACAGGTTTTCATGTTACACCTTCCCCCTATAATTATGCAATTCATTAAAAAAAAAAAAAAGGATGGTAGAGGTTAATGAGTATTGAACTACAGAGCTTGATATATATAGAAGCTTCTCTTTATTTTTCTTTTTTTCAATTGAAATCCAGGGTTTTTTTTAAAAAAAAAACTTATATAAAAGCTTCTCTTGCTAGTAAATTAATTAATTTGTGACACTGGACTTGCTTCTTGTTCATCATGATTCTCATATATAGTACATTTCCAGCACATCATTCATTTCACAAAAATTAGCATGACACGGTCTCATGCATGAGATAGGGTACAATTTAGCACAAATTAGCACCCACTCCTTCTAAAAGTGTTTGTGTTAATGCCTATATTAAGCGCGATCTCATGTTAAATGTGCCTCTATTTTTAATGGAACCACTATTTTCAGTTATCTCGCCCTTAAAACTAAGAGACCGTTTGGTATGATTAAGGAATGATAATGGTAATGGGTATAATTGAGGGGTTAATCACTAAAGATTATTAATTGCATTGTTATTGTTTTGGTTAGAACATTAACAATATGTATTATGTGAGGTGGGTTGAATGAGTAGGGTAATCAATTACTTACTTTTATTCACATTACCTGTGCATCAACACTATCAAGCAACATCAATAAAAGTGATTTTCATTACCCACTTTCATTATTCCCAACCAAGTGGACTCTAAGTATACATGTTTACTGAAACAAAGAAGACAAAAAACGTGATATAATATTGTAAGCAAACCACAGTTTAGAGCATATATTTGTATAATTAAATACACAATAAGCAATTAAATTGATCTACCTTTAATATACAATTCAATTAATTAACCTTACCTAGTTTACAAGAGAAGGTATCATGTGTTTTATATTTATCGTACACCATTATTACTATTGTTAGTGATTAACACTTTAATGGTAAAATGTTAGTTCTCATTTTTATTATATATTTAACAATTATAGTGTTATTTTTTGGGATATTATGTAGTCTTTATGTTTATGGATGATAAATTTAATTTATAGGAGGCTATATATATGAATTGTTATGGTTGATTAGTGGTGAACTTCAAAATATAAAAAATTATAACAATTGCGATTAATGAGTAATGAATTTTGTTTGTACAAAAAAAATTATTATATTTTTTTATGGTGATAGAATCCAACATAAATTATTTGATTATATTTGATTTTGATGAGTTTAATATATTAAAGCTTTAAAAAATAAAAAAAATAAAATACTAAAAAAATTAATAGTGGGTCGGCCTGCCTAAACCCTTAGCCCGTCAATTAGTGAGTTAGGTTGAGATTTTATAACCCACCAATTTTTTTATCTGTCCCGCCAAAAGGTGGGCTTTTGCTGGTTTTTTTGTCTGTCCTAGGGGCCCGCTTGACAACTCTAATTTATATTTCTTGGAACACAATACATATGTCAAATGACAAAAAAAAAAAAGCAAGAAATGTTTTAGTAAAAGTTTCATGATGTGGGAGAAATTCTCCGAGAACGTGGTTCGAACCCCGTGTGGGACAAATTATTCATTGAAATATTATGGGGGTTTGTCCTGATCAATCCGCATTGGCTTTCTCCCACAAATGTCTGTCACTTGGGACATCCTTCGATTTAAACCCCCTACCGGGACATCCTTCGATTTATAACCCCCTACCGAGGGGTTAACTGCACGCGATGTGGAAGAGTTTCTCGTCTCTTCCTCACAAAAAAAGAATGATAAAAAAAAAAAAGTCAATTATGATGCGGTTCAGAAGCTAGCACTGAATTTTTTAAATAGTTAAAAGTATCATCCTAAATTATGATGCCCCATCGCATTGTGAATGCAAATGTTTGTTGCACCCAAGATGATATGTGCGGGAGAGAAAGTGGGAGAAGTAGCAGGAATTGTGAATATCTTATCATGTGAGACCGATGCATGAGGGAATGAGCTAAGAAACCCCAGATGGATGGATGCATGCAGTAAAGATAATTAAAGCTGTTACAGCAACAAAAGTTATGAAATCAGAGACCAAAAAATAGAATGAAGCTGTTACCTGTCAACGTCTTCCTCCATGTATTATTTTATTCAATTTCATATGAAATTATAATGCTACTCATATTTTTTATTGAGATACACTTACATGAGACGATATTTCTGTGAGACATAACATAAGTTGGGTATTGACGTTTTAACACTTTAAAAGGAATGTATGTGATTTGTGCTAAATTGTACCCGTCTCATATGAATTTTTATCTTTCTATTTATTAGGCTTTCCCACTAAATCTATCCTTTTTTTTAATTAGCTAATGATAACCTATTGAGACGGTCTTACAATACAAGAGGGTATATATATCTCATTAATGTGAGATCATTACATATTTCTTTTCATTAAGTTTCACCAACTTAATCTACCAATTAATTTATCTTTTTGTTATACAAACACACAATTAGTGTACCTTTATACATAAAATTAATAATTATACACCTTCCGTCCTGATTTAGATTATTCAAATACTATTTGACTCGTGTTTTAGCGAACGTGTTGTGTATTAGTATTTGAAATGATAAAGAGGTTTATAAGGTTAAATATGATAATCTTACCCCTCATTTATCCTACGTCTCCTTAAAAGTTACTTTACATTTCATATACTAATAAACAATTCGCTCGCTAAAACCCGAGCCAAAAGTAAAATGGTCAAACAAAATCAGAACGGAGGTAGTATTATTTTTTATTAATTTACTGTATGAAATACGAAAAGCCTAATTTTTTAATTGTTTACCTCCTGTCATTGGACCGGCTCTGAGCTAGATTCCTCGGTCCCCTTGCTACAACGGATTTGAATCCTTTACATTTCGTTTCCGTAAATTTCTTATAAATTTCGAAAAGAGAAAGACACAGAATAAATTAATATAAAAGAATATAAAGTGTGGGACACCTGCATTATGTCTTTCTCTCTCCGAAATTTATAAAAAATTTACACAAAGAAATGGAAATGATCCAAATCCTGTCAGAACTCTGTGAATTTTCGTTTTTTTGATTAGCGAACCACTGTTTGTTCGTGAATTTATACTTCTTGGCCGATTTTTGACCACATATTTTTCGTGCATTGGCCGATTTTTGACCGCAACTCAGAAAATTTTGATGAAAAAATCACTATTCAATTTAGCTGGAGGGCATAAACGAGTGAGAAAGTGTTATGACAGACTTATTATGCAACAATTTTAAAAATAATAAGTAGAACATAAATCTTGAGAATTTCTATGTGTTATTATTTTTATAAATTGGGCACCCCAGCTAAGTAAAATTCCTGAGTCAGTCTCTGTAACATTTTGTGCATTGTAAATCTCTAGCAAAATTATTAGTTTTTACATGCTAATATTATAGTTTTTATAAACAGTAATATAAGTGGTGTATGGGGCACAATGTGCGCAAACTATTTTGCTAAAACAATTTGGGAAAAATTGAAATTTTCAGCAAGAGATCCAAAATTGATTTTGGATCCCTTCCTACACAATTAACACAGTGTTGTGTAAGGGAGGGATCGTTGAATCACACACGCACACCCACTTAGGTATGTGTGTGTTAGATACAACGCCCCTCTTGCACGATAATAAACAATTCAATCCAACTTAATCCATTAATAAACAATTCATTTATCTCTCCTCCACTTATACAATTTACAACTCAATCCAATCTTTTTCTTTTTCATACTTTATCAACAACTCAATCCAATCTAAAATAATTTTTCTTTTCTATTATTTAATAATTATATTTATTTATTGTTGGTCCCGTGGTGCTATCAGTCTCACACGCGTGTATGGGGGGGAATACACGTGTTCAGTGATTTTTAAAACTTTTCTTTCACTGAGGTCAGATGGGTCAGGTTATCCTGATAATTTTACCCTGAGAAGCACGGATTGCCCTGAGTCAAAGTCTATTGAGACAATGATTCTCGAAATATTTTAAGCTTCAGAAGATTAGCCCAAGCCAATCGATCCTGAATTTATCAGAGATCCTATCTCTGAACAAATTCAAGCATCACAAAATATATCCATAAATTTGTTCCAAAATACCACTTCAACTATGGAAAAATGGTCTGTAAAAGAAGATGTAGTCCTAATGTCTTCTTGGGTTCAAGTTAGTGAAGACAAAACACGTGGCAAAAATCAAAGAGTTGTCTCAATTTGGGTGCGAAAAGCATAAATTGTAAGAAGAAGCTCGAAAAAGAAAATTCACTAGGGTTACGTGAAAGAAATCGAGATGCACTAAAAAGGTAGTCATCAACGACTTAATAAAAATGGAAACAAGTGGGTTGCCGCCAAAAAGAAGCATATCGCCGAAAAAGAAGTGGAATGAGTCAACTGGATATTGAGAGAGAAACTCATTCCATTTATGAAGCGGATGGCAAAAAAAAAAAAAAAAAAATTCGGGACTTGAACGTGTTTAATGAAGTTATGTGTAAACATCCCAAGTGAGAAATATATTTAGATGATTTAACACGTTATCGTGTTGAAGATGACGAAGGTGATGATGAAAGCAGTGGCAGCTCGAAGAGATCAAGGACCAGTGAAGATGGAGCATATTCCATCCCCACTAATCCAAAAACTCCAGGCAGTGGCGGTTCATCTATTTCACGTCCTATAGGTAGAGATAAGGCGAAAAAAAAGGGAAAATGTAAGGCATCACAATCTCACGTTGATAACTCAGAAATTGGTGAAGAAATTCGTGCATTGAGACTCACTAGAAATGCTGAGGTTGAAGTGATTAAGGACCTGGGAAAAGAGAGAATTAATATGGAGAATAGAAAAATGCAACACACACTTTTGTTGGCATTAATGGAGAAAGATCACTTAACCCCAAAAGAAGAAGAGATGAAATTCCATCTAATGTCAAAGTTCATGTAATTTTATTTTATGTATTTTTAGTTTTGTCTTGGAAGCTTTTTATTCGTGTGATTTTAGTTAATGTCATGTAATCGAATTATTTTAATTATGAAGTCGAGTTATTTATTTTTGTCCATTATTTTGAGTTCACATGTACTTTGTCTAATGCTCCTTCATTATTAAAGTTCACATGCACATGTCTAATTACATGATTTCAATTATTACAAGACATTTATGCTTTCAGTATGATGAGAAGTCACATGCATTTGTCCATTATTTCAATAATTTCACCCACAATTACCTTTTTTCACATGTCCATTGAATCAAATCTCATGACATATTATGACGAGTCATATCAACTTTTTTCACATGCACTTGTCCATTAAATCAATTCACATGTCAAATAGTAATTAAATCATGATCAATTTGATTTTGTTTTTCAATGAGAAGACGTTAATTAAGTTCGGTTTATAGTAGCTAAACATTGAATAATGTCACTGCATGTTTTGCATTGACTTAATTAACTAGTTATGTAATCATCACATTTTCTTCACGGGTGCTCCTGCCATAAAATGTTCAAAGTTTTAGCTAGTGTCATGAGTTGATAACATGAGTGCTCCTGCCATCAAATCCACACTTTCATTTTATTCACATGTTATATCTCCACTACAAAGTTTTAGCTAGCTAGACTTTCATTTTATTCACATGTCAAATAGTAATTAACATTATTAAAGTTGTATCTCCACTCTTCATTTTCTACATATATCCTCTCAAATCACTTTTTTTTTTTTTGACAGGATCTCTCAAACCACATTAGACTAACAATTAATCCCTATCTTTTTCTCCAGCTTTCTCTCAAACATAATTTCTTCCAAATAATTCCTTCCATTTTTCAAATGTCTCTCACTAAAAATCAAGCAACAGATAACGATTCGAGTTCTGATTCTTTTAATTTCATCGAATTTGATGAATGGCAAAAACGGGTTACTCATCAAAATCATCACATGGATCGCATCATAGAGGATCTCCTCTTAAATAATCTTAATTTGAACGAAGGAGATCCCACTCCTAGAGATAGATTGCTACCAACTACGGGACAAAAAAGATCAAATTTTCAATCTTTAATTACTTGTTTGTGTTACTAAATACTAAGTCACACTTAAACTCTATAATCTCGATATATTGGTGCACAACACACTTATGTGCATTTTATAATCATACAACTTGTTGTATTAAAAGATGCAATTTGTTTATATTGAAATGTACAATTATTCTTCCATATTAATAGTTTCACGATTCAGTATAAACAAGTTACATATTTCAGTATAACAAGTTGTATAATTCTATAATACAATATGAGTGTACGGTGCAATTGAATGCACATGAGACCAGCTCTTTCAACAATTGGGACATTGGTGCATGTGCATCCAATTGTCCACGAATATTTGGAGGCCCAATATAACAATTCAACGAGCAAAACAAATTAAAAGAAATAGGCCCAAAAGAAAATAGGTAGCATCTCAACTTTTCAACTTTCCTATGCATTTCCTGCACAATGTAAGCACCCAAAAATGAAAATAAA
Source organism: Stenogyne calaminthoides (assembly GCA_037126765.1). Taxonomy (NCBI): domain Eukaryota; kingdom Viridiplantae; phylum Streptophyta; class Magnoliopsida; order Lamiales; family Lamiaceae; genus Stenogyne; species Stenogyne calaminthoides. The sequence goes on from JBBCBC010000007.1 coordinate 9,806,498, forward strand.
ATCACTGGCCATCTTCTGAAATTCGGGACCAATACATAACTTATTGGGTCCTGTTATATACACCCTCAACATTAGGACATACACACCCTAAAAATTTATATTATTTTATTATAATTATTAAATTACTCATATACTCTTAATGATTAAAAAAACAAACTAACTAATACCTCACACACCCACCCCTTAGTGAATATGAAAAGTTTATTCTTTCTTAAAAAATTTGAACAGTTTTTGAAGTTGGTTATCCTCGGGTGCTTCACCATCGCCATAGCAGTATCACTAGGACTTAGTTTTTTTTTTTTTTTTTTTTTACAAATATGATCAAAACGCAGGGTCTCTTACATAAGCATTGCTTTGTTCTTTATTTTTGTAGGTTTAGTATTGTTCTATGTATATATTACCCATTTTTCAAAAAAAAATCTCGTCATTGCATTTCAAACCTAGGTTGTCGAAAATAGACCACTTTTTCAACGAATTTTTGCCAAAATTTTTATAATATTTCAATACATTTTTGTCGAAATTTTATGTATATTTTACCAATTTTTTTTTAAAAAAGTCTCGTCATCGCAATTCCAAACCAGATTTGTCGAAAATATACCACTTTTTCAATAAAAAAAATTGAAACTTTGAAAATATTTTGATATATATTTGTCGAAATTTTGGCCGAAATTTGGAAAACCAGTTCCGAAAATCTGCCATACAATATTTCTTCAACCAACGTCCGTTTTGCCACAAAAAACTAAAGACACGAACACTATCATCATAAATTCTAAGCACAATCATCAAATATGTTCACGAATTGCATAAGCATTCACCTCGATTTTCTAAAACTCACGGTTTTCATAAAAACCTTATAGTAAGAGTATGAAAACTATCATTTGTTAACGTCTACAACATTGTCCAATGACTTCATGGTCATCGTTGTTGTCGTCGTTCGTGGAAACGGCCGAATTGTGTCTAAGAGATGGGGCTTGCTTATATTTGAAATGAATTGAAAAAAAAGGGTAATTTTAGTAATTTATGGGGTGTGTATCTATTAATATCTAAAAGAGTGTGTGAGTGAAGTAACAGGGGAGTGTATCTCCTAATATTGGGGGTGTGAATAACCGGACCCTAACTTATTTCAGTCGCCAAAAATTGACCCAAAAACGAATGAAATATCAGCATAGTCCAGTTATTAACACCCCGAACTTTAGGAGATACACCCACTAATTAAACAAAATTCAACAAATATCTCATACTACCCTTATCATTTTTAATTAAAATATCAAAACCCTAATCCCTAATTCTCACCGCCAGCCACCCACCCCATCCGCCGTCATTCGCTGCCCCCGCCAGCATTCGCCACCCATGCCAGCATTTCTCCATCTCTTAAATTTTTACCTTCTTTCCAGTCATTTGCCCTGCTTCCGCCGCCCGTCGCCATCATTTCATTTGCCACAACTTCCCATGCCCGCCGCCGTTTGCCGTAGGCATCTCCCTCTCTTAATTTTTACTTTTTTCCGGACCTTTAATCAATTTCGTAGAATCTGATCGAAAATCACCACCTTTTACGACCGTTTTTTCTACCAAAATATATCTATATGATACTTTTTGACATAAATTAATTGAAACAAACAATATTTTTAGAATTTGATTTGTCGAAAAGAAAATGAAAAGAATATTTACCTAGAATTAAAATTATTATTTTGGGGAAGGAGTGATGGAGAATGAAGAATTTGGGAACAGATGTGGCCGGGGTTGAGCAACTGATGGGTGGAGGGAGGGCAAACAGAGGCGTTTTTAGAGGGGAGAGAAAATGAAGAGAGAATGAGGGGTGGTTTTGCAGCGGCCGACAAAAAGTGAAGAAACAAGGCGGAAGACAAAAAAAAATTAATTAATTTTTTTTAAAAAAAAAGGGTAAAAAATAATAGGTAGTCCATAATTTGTTTTGGTGTATCTACTAATGATGGGGGTGTTAATAACCGGACCCATATCAGCAACATGCAGCCTGGCCCAACCCTGACTTAATTAATGCAAGAGTATGTTTAGTGTGAAAATTTTCATGTATGAAAATCTATAAAATTGTCCTAAATCAATTATTTATATCCTAAACACTAAATAATGAACCCTAAATTATGACTTATTCCAGTCGGGTGAACCATAAAAATACTTGGGCCGGTAATCGCTTAACCACGAATTTTATCTACCTTCACCAATTCTGTAATTTAATTATAAATTAAAATTTTTTTCATATATGAGAAATTTTCATTCTGAATTTTGTCTTTTAAAACAATATATAGCGATGACAACTACTTCAGTGCAAGGAACAAAATACTCCCTCCACTTCCCTTAAAAAAAAAAAACAACTCCCTCCATTTCCTACTTTCATCCATCTCACAGAAATAAATTTATTACAATGTTTAAAATATCATTAATTTTTTTTTTCATTTTTTTCCCTATTTAACATATTTTATTATTAATAAATTATTTTGAAGAACAAAAGATCAAAACTTAAAAAGAAAAAAAAATATTATTTTAATTATAAATTGAGTTGAGTTTGCAAAACACCCATTAATAAAAGATATGAGAAAATTACAAAGCTAAGTTTTGTATGATTTAATCTTGATTTGTCTTGATCGATAGTCGTTTTAGAACCATGAAATTTTTTATTCTAAAAAATATTACTTGTTTATACTGAATCATGCAACTATTAATATGGAAAAATAGTTGCACAATTTAATATAAATAAGTTGCATTTTTCACTATAACAAATTATACGATCCTAAAATATATTTTGAGTGCACATTGCATCTGAATGAATATGAAATCCTTTTTTTTTTAAACCGTCTCTCAAAACTTTTGACTTTTAAAAATGTTTCACACTATTTTATGGCAGATGGAAACATCCCTAGATCGGTTTAATTAATTTTCACTAATAGAAAAACGATCCATGTCCTAGCCACTGACGTCCTCTTCTTCTTTCCCTAGTTTCTTGTTCCCTACTATTATTTTTATATAATAAAAACAAGATGAGTAGGTTTTCTGCATATTAGGCGTAATATGCAACTTAAGTATATTTTTAAAACGTTCAATTTATTTATTCTAAAATATTCCAACTTAATTTCACTAAAAGGTTGAGCGTTGTGTAAATAAATTGAACATTTTAATAAATAAATTAAATATTTAAAAAATGAACTTGAATTCCATAATACGAATGTGCATATAAAATTTTGCCAAAAAAATATTAAAACTAGCCTAACCAACTTCTTACATAATCAAACCGAAAATTACAGAACATACGAAAATTATAAAACATACTCTATCCAGTATAGTCGGCTGGCGGTCACCGCTATGCCTATTTGAGAGCAATTCAAATAAAATTCAAACTACATTTAATATTTTTTGTTAGAGTCCGAAATCAAGAATACCTGCATCTAGTAGATTAATTTGCAAAAAAAATTGGAAGATAAGGCTAATTAATGAGAAAAATAACAAACTTTTATTGAATTTCGTTTTGAACGGAAGTGGTATCAATTGAAAATTGACTTAATTATCAATAAAGTCATGACTTTTTTCAATTGAAATTTAATTTAATATTTTCTATTTTGATTAATAAGACCTTATATTTATATTTTTTTTTGCAATTTGAGAATACATGCCGTATTTTTCTTTGAGTCTTGACCATGAATAACGTGGCTTTCAATTTTAAAAAAAATATATTGTAAAAATGAAAAAATATATTGTCTATAAACTCTGCTACATCAGGTTAGATGCCACGTCATTCACGATCAAGAGTTGCAAAAAAAATTATAAAGATGTAGTTTATTTATCAAAATCGAAAAATTCAGATTAAATTGCTATTTAGAAAAAAAAAAAAAAATAAATGATTTTATTCACAATTAAACCTTTAGATTTTGCTATAAAAAATTTCAATAAAAATAATATTTTCGGGAATAATAAAATAATGGACATGAATATAAAATTTCATTATGAAAAGTATCAATTCATATGATGAAAAATATTAATTATATATTAAAAACGTGCTAATATTATTTAAACTACAAATTAATATTTTATTTTTATATGAACTAGTATTATTCTTTATATTAACTAATACATCTAATTATATTTGACAACATTTTTTTTCGACTGAGTCAAACTATAATCTAAATTGTGTCAAAATTAAATTATTGTATGATACAATTAGTAGGCCCTTATGTTTTTTCCCATGTAATTTGAAAGGATATGATATTTGTACAAAATAGTACCAAGAAACTCTTGTTATGTTCAAATGCAGACAAAAATACATTCGCCTAAGTTTGACAACATGGGACCCAGGCATCCAGCCACCGTCAGATCCGACGGCTCAGATTGACCCTTCCATTTTTTCGGGTGTACGCTTCCGCATAAGTTTGAAATTATAAATCGAACGTTTTGATAAACTCAGTGGTTAGGTTCACCACCCGAGTTTTTTTTGGTCCCAGGTTGAGATCTGAGAGAAATATTATTCCTTTTTGAGGTGGTCCTCTTTTTTGGGGTGGTGGTCTCACTGTTGTTGGGTTCTGATTCGGTTGCGCTTTTGAAATATTGGTTTGGTGGTCCCCTCTTGTGGTGATTGCGATTCCGGTCTACAACAAGATGAAATGATTTTACCACGTATCTTACGATGATAGAATTATTATTGAATTGATTATGTTTAAAAACTATAATTGATTATCTTTTCAAAAAAAAAGTTTGAAATTAAATTATGCAATTCTCTTGTTTTCTCTAATTCAATTGGTATCTAAAATATTTAAATCATCTAATTATAATAAATACCAATTTCACTATCAATCTACTATATAAATCCATTAGATAAGTAGGTTTAGTGTGAAATTTTTCACATGTGAAAATAACATAAAATAAAAAAAGTCTATTTTCGCAGGTTAAAACCTATCTCGCGAGTCACCCGCCTAAGCAGTTCGCGGATCCAATCCGAAATATATATGTTGATGGGGATATTCCTTCTGTGCATTGTTGTGTCCAACTGGTTAAAGCACTAGTTTATTTTAATGAGAGGTCATGGCTTCAATTCCCATTCTTTCACCATTTCATTCTTTTTAAAAGAATTTCTTTGTAAAATAATGTAAAATCTTTTAAAAATTTTATCATTTTTTTGCAAAACAGAGCATCATTTTATTCTTTGTTAAATATTTGCTTTGTATCATCTAAAAAAAAGTATTTACATTATGATAAATGTAATAGTACCACAACTTTTATAAAATAGTATTACATAATTACACTTGATAATACTACGTCATTACACAATACTACACTGAATTGCATTATATTCAAAAATTACACTTAACAATACATAGTACTATTTTTTTCCACCTTTAATACCATCAAAATAATCATCAAAATATCATTCCCCTCTTATTCTCCAACCACATTATCAACCACTTCATCAGCATATATCTCATTCTTCTTTGACTCAGTCTTTTCACTCATTTCCAGTCATTGTCTTTGCCACCCATTGGTGTCACATTTTCTTCACGGTATCTCACCTAAAGACACATAGTATTACATTATAAGGAACACAATGTGACCTAAATTAAATACATAATTACAGTATTACATGTTCATGTTCGGTATTACATCATAAGCCAAATAATATTACATCATAAGACAAATAATATTATTTCAAGCACATAGTAAGACAAATAGTTACATTTTGTGATAATTGGTTTCCAATTAAACTTCATAAACAACAATCATAAACGTCTTTTACTTTGATTTCAAATAAGAAAATGAAACAGTATTACAAGCAAAACATAACAGTGTTACATTGAAAATATAACAGTATTGCATTTAAAACAAAACAAAAAAGTAAAATTCTGAAGGGTATTCAACGCAAAAACTAAAACAGTATTACATGCAAACCATGATAGTATTACATGCAAAAACATTACAGTATTGCATTCAAAACATAAGAAAACGTAGTAAAACATAACTCGTTCCTCCGAAATTCATTGGAAAAACATACAAACATAACTTTGTGAAAAGAAATCGCAAGAATATAAAGAAGATAGAAGGAAGAGTGAATGACAGAGCAAAAGAAGAGCATCACATTTAAGAATTAAAACTCACTCACAACAATTCACCATACAATTGAACAAAAAGACTTAGTTTAATCAATAATTCTACCGAAAACGCAAATTGAACAAAAATAATGGTGTAAAGACAACTGATACTGAGAATGAATACAAACACATGCATTCTTGTCTGTTGATTCATGATCCACAATTTTTGCTCATTATGCAATTAAACTATGGGAATTATGTATTGGACCAACGCACATTCTCACTATATTTCTAACAAACATGATTTATTATTGAACTCATAATACTATTCCAAGAACAAGTCATCAGAAATTACAAGATAAAGCACTGATGTTTGTGTTAAATGATGAATGAATATGTGTACTTACATGTATGATTCTAGAATAGAATATAATTCTTAAATAGATAAATATATACAAACCTAATAGCAAACTGAATAACAATCGAAATATGATATTATTCACATCTAATTCCTGTCTTTCTACCTAAAAGTGAAACAACTACTGATTTTCAATTTAGATTGGTTTTCAATATATAACAGAAAGCCAATCGCAAGTTCAGTTCCTAAATTTAAATTTTATAACAATTGAAATATAATGAAATGTTATATGCTGAAACTACAGTTTAGAATATAAAATAACAAAGAATTGCTCAAACTGACTGAATCCAATTAAAAATCAATAAAACCTAAACTATTCATCAACAATCGTAACAAGAAAACTTTAAAAAGAAAGGGCTTTCCCAGATACCTTGTCAATCACGAACTTCAATTGTCGAGCCCGTGATGTGGACATCGCATTCGATGGAATAGATAACAATCTTCTCAATCAATCGGAGATTCTCAATACGGAGGAAGTGAGGCAGGGATCAGGTGGAATACCAGGCGAGAGGAAGGGGAGTCAGATAGATTTTTTTGCAACGTGAGCGAGATTTAGGAGTCTATTAAGGTTTTTGGCAAATTGGCTATGGCAGCATCGCAACTAATTTGGTGAGGATGCGATTGAATTTCAGAGAGAAAGAAGCGTATACGCCATTTTAATAGAGAGAGAAAGGGGAGGGCTGAAAGATAGAAAATAATATCTGATCCGAACATAGAAAGTGGTAGGGTTTAATTGAATATGATTTTTTTCATTTTCATAGTAGACTTTGTCCCATTAGTATAGTTCTAATTCGTATGTAATCATTTGTTGATTTGATTTGACTTGGAGAAATGTTCATTAAATTAAAACATAGTTAATTTAAGAAAATATCCTTTGACATAATTCAAAGATTCACCAAGTAATTTTAGAAAATAAAACAAAAAATATGTGTAGTTTTATATCATGCTATATATTTTGTTGAATTGTAAATATAGATTATAAATTTGAAAATTGTTTATAGGAACTTATATATGAAAAAATAAAATTTAATTTTAAAAAATTGTATCATATTATAGTAAATTATACATATTATTTTTAAATTTATTCTACACGTTGTAATAAATTGTTTACGGCGCACATGGAAGAAGAGTGCATTCAATCATTTTCCACCTCAATTTTCTAATTTTTTACAAATGTTGAATTTTGTAAAGTGAGATTTTTTAAATGCATATATAGAAATTTTATGAATAAATTAAAAATCTTAAGATATCTTATGACTTACTGCATCTTAAAAAATATCGAATTTATTGAAATTTTCAAGATCACCAAATTTTCAAGATGCAGAATAACAGATATGAATATAGAAATTTCGGTATACCGCTATATACCGAAAATCCTATATTGAATTTCATATATTTTTTTTAAAAATAAATAATAATTATATTATATATATATATACACACACTAACACACAAATCACAAAAATGAAACCCTAACTTTGGTCTACACCCCGCCTCTCCTTCTTCCCTTCTCCAGCCTCATGCCGTAAATAGCCCACAACTCCATCTACATCCCCACTCGATTAAACTCACATACATTTCTCTCCTCCCATTGTCGCCCTCCCCTCTCATGGTTATGCCCCCTCCTGTCATTGCGCCGTCGCCCTCCCCTCCCACCGTGTCGCCTCGCCTCCTCTCATGATCGTCGCCATGCCTCCCTCCCCCACCCGCTCTCTTCCTCCATTTCCAGTTTCTTCAATGTGGCGTAAAATCGCCCAAGCCAAACCATCCACCACGTGACCACCTTGCATGAAATCGCCGTCGCCCAAAGCCACCCCATTCTCTTTCTCCCTCCACATCTCTAATAAAGTTATGCTCTTTTTTTTTTTTTTTTTTTTTTATGCAAGAATCGAAATTTGTTAAATTAAAATTGTTGGGGGTGTTAAATTAAAGGATTGTTGGGGGTGTTAATATCTTGAATTATCTCGGTTTGAATTGCATACCAATTTTTTTTGGTTTGGTTTTGGTTTTGATTACATACTAATTGTTGGGGGTGTTAATATCTTTCGAATTTTGGTTTGGTTTGGTTTGATTTGAAGTAAAGCAATTTTTCGCAATTATGCGATATCGGTATCAATATTGGCGTAATTTAAAATTCGATATCTAAAAATACCAAAATTTTCGATATATCAAAATTTTTAGATATATCTTGTCATCTAAAAATTTAGTTATCTTTTTCTTTTCGATTATGACAACGGTATGAATTTTTTGGTATCTAAAATTTCTAAGATTTCAGAATTCGTATGATGAAAAAAATTTTGTATGTCGTCTTCCACCACCTACTATGCATATATCAACATTTATATAAAAATTAGTAAGTCATTTTTAATATAGTTACATTAAATTATAATTAAATTTAATCACATTTATTAACTGAGGAATTAATAAATTTTACCACTAGTTTAGCTTTCTTCTCCTTTTACGTCTCTTTCTTACCGTTTTAAATAGCTAGCAAAATTTGGTTCGAAAAAAAAAATTTGCTAACAAAATTTTACCAAAACGACAAAATTTCAAAAAAAGTAGAAGCAACAAACAATCTTATACACAGTAATGTCCAAGAAAAAAAAAGGGTGCAAGAATATAAAAATGGCATTTTTTCTAAATAGAGTCTTGATTTTTAAAATCCCACTAAACAAAGAAAACTACAGCGCATAAAAAAAAATGGCGATGGAAAGTAAGTATAGACAACGACAGAATATAGAAGCTGTACAAACACAGAAGAATTGCCATTTATAAAAAGTGGGCTATTATTTTGTGTATGTATATGTGATAGCTGTATGTATAGGTTTGAAAATAAAATAAATGTTAAAATAATTGACGCCGACGGCCAACCAGAGCAAAATTCATTCAGTCTTTTGAGACTATTCTTTCTTTTCTAGAGACAACCAACAAAGAAAAGTACCCCTTCTCTCTCTCTCTCTCTCTCTCTGTTTTTTTTTCTTGAATTTTAAGGTGAAAGTTGGAGACTTTCTTGATTTCTTGATCTCTATTGTGCTTTGTTCTGTTTATTGGGAAATTGTTTGTTTGTTTCTCTCTTTTTTGATTTGGGGGTTGTGAAAGATTGAGTTGGAAAGGGTGAGTGTTTATGGAATGTTGTGATCTTTGTTGAGATCTTTTGGGTTTTTTTGATTCTTGGTGATTTGTTTTGAGTTTAATTTATGTGGGGTTTGTGTTGTTATGTTGAAACTGTGCCTTATTGTGTGGAAATATGCTGTCTTTTTCTTGTTTTCTGAAGTGTTTCTTGAGAGGCTTATTTGTGGTTAGTTGTTCTTATGTTTGGACTGTTTCAGCCTTTTTTGTGTATGAATTTTGTTTATAGATTGAATGGATGTTTAATAAGGCCTTTGTGCAGGAAGATCAATCAGCTCATGATTTAGGGTTTGAAATCTTGATTTTGGTTGGTATTTATTGAATTCAGGTGATGAAATGCAGTAGGAATGTGATTATATATTTGCTTATTATTGATTAGAAGTTCCTTTAATTGAATTTCTTGATTTTTGTTTCCATTTTCTGTTTGAATCTGGCAAGCTTTGTGTAATTCTGTAGGGTTCGTCGTCTCGATCTTTACCATCTTAAATGTACTTCTTTATAGATGTGGTGAATTGAGGTCCTTTGTTATGGATTTGCTTATGGTAAAATTAAGTAGAAGTGAGATATATTTAATGAAGTAAGCCTTGGTATTTACTCGTTTTATGATTGGTTTTGTAGAATTTGGATCGAAAATGTCGGGTGGGGGTACACAGAGCAGTTTACGAAAAACTCTTGGTGCCCTTAAGGATACCACCACTGTTAATTTGGCTAAAATTAACAGCGACTATAAGGTATTACTAAGTTCTACTTTAAGGTACTATTAAGTTTCTCATAAGTAGCCCCGATTTGATTTTGTTCTCTTGTTCAGGATTTGGACATTGCCATTGTTAAGGCGACTAATCACGTCGAACGCCCTGCCAAAGAGAGGCACATAAGAGGTAGATCGTCATCAAATTTGGCTTTACGTATCTTCATTTTGTTACTGTTTAATTATTATTGTAATCTTTATTTTGCATAATTTTCTTTAAAAGGAGACATCTTTAACTGTACGATCGAACAAAATTACAGCTGTCTTTGCTGCCATATCGGCCACAAGGCCTCGTGCGGACGTTGCATACTGCATACATGCACTCGCCAGAAGATTGGCGAAGACTCATAATTGGGCGGTATGTGATCACGAGTATTGATAAAATATAATTTAATTTCTTGGATTAATCTCATTAGTACTAATTATTCATCATTGCTGTTATTTCTGATTACGTCGAGTTAATAAGTATCCTCGTATTCATATAGGTCGCCTTGAAAACATTGGTTGTTATACATCGAGCATTGAGAGAGGTGGACCCCACGTTCCAGGAAGAAGTTAACAACTATGGTAGGAGCAGAGGCCATATGCTTAACCTAGCTCATTTCAAGGATGATTCGAGTCCTAATGGTATAGCTTTTATTTTCGTTTTCTTTTTTTAGTCAACCAAATGCTGCGGAAATGAAAATATTCAGTAATAATCAAATTGCATTTTGTCTCATCGTTAGCTTGGGATTATTCGGCTTGGGTGCGTTCTTATGCACTATTTTTGGAGGAGAGGTTAGAGTGTTTCAAGGTGTTGAAATACGACATAGAGACCGACCGGCTGGTATGGCTTCTTCTATATAGTAGTCATTTAGACTTTATTTTGGAAAATTTATTTTCTTTTTTCCATAGTTATTAATGGCGCAAGGCGCCACAAGGCGCAAAGCAGCGCCTGGTGCCTTAGGTGCGCGCGCCTTGCATCCCTGGAAAAAACAACATAAGACCTTGAAAATTTCTTAGTAAACCTAAGTTAATCATACTAACATATAATTAACTAACAAGTTGAAGGTTAAAAACATATAAATCACACAAAATAAAGAGTAAAGACATAAACTTCAAATCATAGAAGTACGATAATAACAAACAGTAAATATCCAGCTTAATCACGAAATTAAAGACATAAATAGCAAACTAGTCATCTCCATCAACGAATTTATCATAATTCATAAGAGATAGTATTTTTTATAATTCTGATGTTATTTGACAAATAAAAAAATATTTTTTTTTATTTCAAACCCTAGATGTACGCAAGGCACTCCTTAGGCGCGCCTTTTGTCCCAAGTCGAGGCGCCGAAAGGCGCTCCCAGGCGAGCGCCCAGAAAATCCCAACCGCCTGGACCTATGGCAGGCGAGATGGCTGTTGCCCCGAGTGCCTGGCGCCTTAGGCGCGCCTTTAATAACTATGCTTTTTTCACATTTGTATTGGATATAATTTTTTCTTCGTTCTTCATGTTATCTTTCTCACTCAATTTTTGTCGCAGAGAACGAAAGATCTCGACACGCCGGAGTTACTTGAGCAACTACCAGCATTGCAACAACTGCTTCACCGCGTGCTTGGCTGTCAGGTAAATCTATATCCGATAAATCCAACAGTGGAATTTAAAAAAAAAAAGTTGTCTTATCAATATTAGGTTGCTATGGTCCATCATTTACCTAATAAGTTGAAATTTATGATACTCAGCCTCAAGGAGCAGCGCTTCATAACTTTATCATTCAATTGGCCCTTTCGATGGTAAGTCCTAGTTTTATACCGCTCTCAAATTATTTGCTACGTCGTCTATAATAATCGTATAATTTTATTTCTTATAGGTTGCTACTGAAAGCATTAAAATTTACAATGCGATAAGTGATGGTACCGTTAATTTGGTTGACAAGGTACGTAGACTTGCAATACTCCGAAACGTCTTTTGCTCTGATACTGATAGTGATAGCAATAACTTGAAGTTTCCATTTTTGATAGTTCTTTGAGATGCAAAGGCATGATGCTATGAAGGCTTTGGATATATATCGTAGAGCCGGTCAACAGGTATGATCTTTAGAATATTTTATGGTGGGGCTATTCACACCCTCATAACCCACCCAAATACACCACAATTTGGTCAAACTTGTAAAAAAAAAAAGGTCTAAAATGTCTAATGTTTTATTATGATTATATTTTTCATTTTAAGTTCGTTTTCCTTCTAATCTTTTATTTTGAAAATGTAGTGAATAAATCTATGCTCTGATACTAGTCTCAAGATTAAAAAATTAGAAGAAAAATGGGCTTAAAATGAAAGATATAACCTTTATATAATATGAGGGCATTTTTTTTAAATATAAAGTCAATTTTTGGTGTACTTTTGACTTTTTGATCAAGTTGATTTGATTTGCCTAAGTTGGGGTGTAAATACTGAATAGTCCCACTCAATATTTTATTATGTGCATGTAGCAGATTTTTCGAAAGGAAAGCTTTTCTCAGATTAATTTATTTTGTTTATATGTGAAATCTTTAGGCTGAGAGATTGTCAGAGTTCTATGAAATATGTAAAAACCTTGATGTTGGGCGTGGAGAACGATTTATCAAGATTGAACAGGTTTGACCTCTAGATACTTTTTTTTGGTAAATCTTGCTTCTATATACATTGGTTACGTTTCTCATTTACTTGTTATGATCGTAAAGCCCCCAGCATCATTTCTTCAAGCTATGGAAGAGTACGTACGAGAAGCACCACGTGCTTCCACAGCTCGCAAAGATTTGGTACTCGTCTCTTAAACTTAATATATTATACACACACTATATATATATAGTTGAAGTATTGGTGGTTCAGTATATATATTCATGTAATGTATCTAACATTTCACCAACAAATGAAGCAGACTGATGATAAGCCTAAGACAATCTTAGCAATAGAGTACAAAAAAGAATTCAGGCGTGAAAGAAGAGCGTCCACAATCCCCGCCTCCTTCGAACCTGAACCGGAGCCTGTCAAGGTGGAAACCCCTGCTTCAGTACCACCACCCGATTTGCTGGTAAAGTATTCAACGAACTAGATTTGTCGTCTTAATATTTGAGACGCTCGATTAAGTTATTAACTAGATTTGTCATCTTAACATTTGAGACGTTTGATTAACTAGATGTGTCGCCTTGTAGGGCCTGCACGAGCCTGCTCCTGCTGCATCAGAGTTAGACGAGAAAAAAATGCACTTGCTTTTGGCCATTGTACCTGTCGGTAAGTTTTTTCTTGCAACTTCAGTAGTATTTGATCTACTCATGTTACGTAGGTCAAGGTAGTATCTAGCTTCCTTTAATTCGAGATAATTGCAAAATTGGTCCCATAAATCCGATGCCCCCGAATTCCGACCGTTTATGTGAGCCTCACTTGAAGTTCGCAACATTATTATCGTTATAAGACTAGGATTAGCGCTTATTTTAGAAAGTTATGGGAATTTATTGCTTTTTCATTTGGGACTTAAATCACCAAGATTCAATAAATTTGAGGCCAATTTTGCAATTTATTCTAGGGGTGACAATTTGTGTTTTTGTGTTGTGTTTCGTGTCAACACGATAACGACATGATAAGACTAAACACGAACACAACGTGATAAAAATCTGCTAACAAGACATGAACACGAAAAATATTGTGTCGACACGACATGATATGATACGAATATGATAAGAAAAAAATTAAAATAGAATTTATGTTGTAATAAAACATGATAACAAAAATACAAATCTCCAATAAAATTACAAAATATCAAGGCATATATATTATAGAAACTTTTTCCAAGATCCACTGGTCGACACAAACATGTCATGAAAATTTCGTGTCTTTATTGTGTTGACATGATAACTACACGAACACGATAAGCTTAAACAGTAACCCACAATTTCTGTGTTGCTTTCATGTCATGTTATCGTGTCGTATCCGGAATTGCCACCCCTAATCTACTCCTTAAGTTCTCAATTTGATTTTCGGTGTTTTTCAGAACAACCCGTTTCCGCTGCGCCAAACCTGTCAAACGGAGGTACCGGCTGGGAACTTGCACTAGTTACTGCTCCAAGCTCCAACGAAACTGCCGTTGCTAGTAGCAAATTGGTACACTTTCACCATCTAGCTACATTATTTTTCATTTACAATCAAAGTGTTGTTTGATTACTAACAAAGCCACACGTTTCCTTGTTTATACTCAAAAGGCTGGAGGGCTGGACTTGCTCACTCTCGATAGTCTATACGACGATGCAATCAGAAGAAATAACCAGAACACGAGCTACAATCCATGGGAACAAGGCCCGATGACCCACTCGATGGCCCCACAAATGGTGCATGACCCGTTTTACGCATCGAATGCAGTAGCTGCACCGCCATCTGTGCAGATGGCCGGGATGTATAACCAGCAAAACGCTTTCATGTTTCAGCAGCAACAGCAAATGATGATGATGGGCCCACAACAGACGATGAACCCGTTCGGAAACGGATACGCTACGAGCGGCCAGGCCCACCCGTACGGCGCAGGTATGCCGGTTCAACCCCACAACCCCTATTCAGGCCTCATTTGAGCAAAACACCATTGTGCAAATTTTCAGTTCTTGGAAAATACTAGGATTAAAGGATGGAGATATTTGATAGATTGTATCATATATTGTGCTGAGTGAGTGAAGTAGATGAGATGAAATTCATTCTTGAATAATGGAGTACATATTTTCTTTTGTTTTTTTTGGTCTATTTTTTTTAAAAATTGTTATTATTCTGGGACTTGCATAAAATTTGTAGATCTGATTGAGTCATGAAGAAGTATATTTGCTATTGATGAATTTTTGTACAATTCCATTAATGAAAAAGAGTTTGACAATTAATTATTGTCAACAAATTGCTTATTGTTACAGCCTTTTCCATTTTCAAATGTATTTATATTGGGTCATTAGAGTTGGGGCATATTTTTCAGTTGATACATACTCTATTTTCTTGTTTCAGCCGTATTTACCAGGTGATTTATTCTTATGTTAAAAATGATGCATGTATAGTTTTTTCTCTGTTAGAATGTGATCACAAGATTCACAACCGCAGTGAACATGTGTTTCAAATTTTGATTTAGCAATTTTGAGGTTTAATTCAAGATCCATAATAATTGATTCATAAAACTCCCTCTCATGACCGTAAAAAAAAAAAAAAAGATGCACACTTATATGAGACTATTTCACAGTGAGACGGGATATAAGTTGAAATATTGACGCTTTAACACTTTGGGAGGGATGAATGTGATTTGTGTTAGGTCTCATATAAGTTTTTGTAAAAAAAAAAAAAAAATCTATAAAAAAAGTGGTGCTTTAAGGTTGTAAACCTATTTTACGACAGTTTTGTCCCTACTTAATTTTATAACTTTTGAACCCTAGATTAATTAATTATCAAAGCATTATTAACTTATAATTTATTTGAGTCCCTTGATTACAAATATTGGCTGCTAATCTCCAAAAATATAATTGACCTCTCAACTTCTATCTTTACAATTTATATGTGGAATTGCAAATTTCAGGATATTAATGAACTTGATATAATGTACTGAAGATTATTGCAATGTTTCCCGTAAAAAAAAAAGGATTATTGTAACGTTGCACACACACGCAAAAAGTCATTCTCTTCTCCACGTGTTGGCTGAAAAAATTATATGTTAATCTTGTTAAAAAAAATGATAACTAATATTTACTTTAAGCTATTAAATTTCACATTGTTTATATGTTTTGGGGTGTATGTTTAAGATTCTCCGGGGGCAAATGATATGTTTGTTTGGATATACATAGGCCCAGTTTACATTGCATGATTGATTTGGATAAGTTAGGGTTTGAATTTTAATTACAATTAATTTATCGTTTGGTTTGTGGGATGATGACCCATGATATACTTCAAGCTCGGATAAAAAATATATTAAATCTCTTTATGGAGGGATATGTTAGTCCCATGTGAAAGGTGCGATAAAACATATCACAAATGCAATATTATAAATTGTCTCATTTAATCACTCAATTCAATCTACAATCCAAACACATATCTTGATTCAAATAAATCATATCCAATTAATCTAATCTTACTCAATTCCACTCAATCCTATCACACATAATCAATACAGTCCCGTGAACCAAACACCCTCATAATGGATTGGATGCCGCCCAACAATACTTGCACAGTTCAAAGAAGGAAAATTCTTCGCAAACTTCGTATCATAATATTCACAAATTTACACAAAATGTCATTACTTTTGACTTTATACAAACGCACAATTTAATTTTTTACTTTACTTTACACATAAAGATTTACAAAATTACCCTTTAAATCTATACACTAATTTTTATTTTTTTTAATGTGTATGATTGCACACGTGAAAGTAATGTTGGGACGGAGGAGGAAGTATTTATACAGTTAAATTGGGCCTAAAAATTGCAGACCCTTGATATCCGAAAATTGCCTATTTGGCGCCTTATCGCTGAATCGAGGGGTGGGATCCTGTGTTTCGCAGTTGCTCACCCGCCAAAGGAAGGAATCTCCTACCGATCTGACACGTGTCCCGTCTCCCACCGTCCTAAAGGTGCCATTATCAACATTTGGAAAGAAGTGAAAGAAGAAATAGTACCATTTTTTAATATCGGAAAATCTGATTACGAATCAATAAATTTCATTTCGTAGTTTGTTATTGCAGACGCATAGATATACAAATATTTATACTCGCTGAATGCGCATATGCATGATTGTGTAATCACATAGGTATAATCGTTTTTCAATTTCTCATAAATACAGAGAGATTGAAAACCCTTTCGCTGGAATCGCTGTTTTGTGTACATAATATCTAGGTTTTTCTCAATGGAATCGGATCAGCTCGATTGAATTGATCTGATTAGGTTATTTTCTGAGAATTTCATTTCTCTGTTTAGAGATTATTTTGGTTGAATCTGCATGAGAGAAGTGTTGGCAGAGGGATTGTAGAGAGAGATAGAGAGATAGAGAACATTTCTTTTGAGGTAGCGAAACATGTCTGCCGTAGTGTGTGGAAAGAGATCGAACATCTTTGAGGAATCGCCGTCGTCGCCGCCCGTCTCCAAGAGAATTCGCTGTTCATCTTCTTCATCTCCCGGCCGAAATTTATCTCCCCCCAGGGCCGCCGCGTCCAATTGCTTGTCCTCGAATTCTGCTATCGATCATCTTGTCGCTCTCTTTCCTGACATGGATAGACAGGTTAATTTTGTTCTTTATCTTTATAGTGTGAATTTTGTTCTCATTTTATAGTGTTGTATCGTGTGTGTATATATGTTTGATTTTTGAGTTTTTGGTTATAGAGTTTTGCAATATTATGAGAAAATGACTTGTTGTGTAGTTTGTTCTGAGTTGCCCTTTGTTTGCATTCTTGTTAGTAAATATTGAATGGGAAGAAGTAGAAATGTGTATTTTGTTGCAGATTTTAGCATACAGGACATATTTTCACACTGCTAACTTTAATTTCTGATAACACTTGTAAACACTTCTGCAGATATTGGTTGCATAATTAAATCTCAAACTTGCAACTTAGATTTTAAATGGCTTTTTTAACAGAAGCGGAAATAATATTTTGATGACCCTCATGTCGAAGCTTATCCACCTGGGAAATGTTGAACTTGCTAAATATTAAAAAATCATGTTCTGGTACCTGGGAATATGCTGTATCAGTTACATTCTATACCTCTGCCAAGTTTGCGTTAAAAGAGGCAAGGTAGCTTGAAGATTTGTTGCATAGCATATTTAGCATGTTAGATCTGAATCCACATATTATGCAATCAAATTCAAGTACCTTCTTTTGGTATAGAAATTCCATATTTTCTAGTGTGGGTTCTTGATATTTGATGACAGATCCCTTTCTGCTGGTATATAATTCACGAAAAAATAAAGAAGGTTGAGTTATTGAATTCACTTGAAAGCTCCATTGACCTGTAAATTAGCTTAATATAATATTCCCTTATCTTTAGCTACATATTTCCATGTTGAAAGTAACCGTTAAACCTGTGGATTTAGTATCTCCAGATTAGCTTGTGTTGATGCATCTTATGGAAATTCAAGTTTATAGTTAAATTATAGCTGGTCATTCTTTCCATTTTGTTGTTTTATTAAATTTTTAATGGTGAAGTCTTATTCTGAATTTAGTTTCAGTTCCTTCTATTCATCTATTAAAGGAATCCAACCTTTCTTCGATACTTTGAACAAAAGAATGTAATACTGCAATGCTTTGTCGTGTAGTAATGAAGGATTATGCTGTTGATTCCTCTTAGAGATGGTAGATGTATCATCTTAGTTGTAGTAATGAAGGTTTATGCTGTTGGATTCCTTCTATTCATCTATTAAAGAAATCCAACCTTTCTTCGATACTTTGAACAAAAGAATGTAATACTGCAATGCTTTGTCGTGTAGTAATGAAGGATTATGCTGTTGATTCCTCTTAGAGATGGTAGATGTATCATCTAAGTTGTAGTAATGAAGGTTTATGCTGTTGGATTCCTTCTTAGAGATTATAGATGAATCATCTAAGTTGTAGTTATTCGTAGCTACCATTGCGACACCAGAAAAAGATGGAAAAATTGGAGAGAATTAATCCCGTAATTTTGCAAATGAGGGCTATGGGGTGATACCATTTTTGGATATCTTATATTATTACACGCAAGCGTAGGGTTTATTTTACGCTGGGCATGGCTCTTATAATTTTTCACCTGGATGTCTTGAATATTACTCCTAAAGTAAAATGTAACATTAATTACCCCATATTTGCATTCCATATTTGCATGTACTACATTCCATATTTGCATGTAGGGGTATCTTAGTAATAACTGATATCGATATATTAACAGATCCATTTATGGATAATTTCTGATATTAGCAGTTTTACATTATTAGGTGCCTAGGTGGTATCATGGTGACACCTAGCATTGAAGACTTAATAAGTTAGTGCATTTGTCCTTGCCATAGCAGTCATTTAAGAGAACAAGTTGCTCAAGCGAGACACTATATCGTAAGATAATCTTCAGTAAATAATCATTCTATTGCATTTTATTAGGAAAAAGGAAAAGTTGATTTTATCAAGTGCATTATGAATACACTTACTACATGTTTTATTTTGAATATTAGTCATTTTGCTTGCCTAAATGGAGAAAATTTTGGGGATCTCATCATACCAATGCCATTTAGGATTTTTTATTTAGTATTGTTACTCTTGTACACCGGTTCTATTGTGCAGCTCTATACAACTAATACTTTTAGTAAAACAACTACTAGCATTTGAGAATACACTTGAGTTTCACAGTACACCCTTTTGCGTACAAGTTTTTGTCTGGCGTTAATTACTATGTGTTCTCTTCTGATGGATTTGCGGGAATCCCGGGCCAGCAGAACGCCTACCGCATATAATCCAAGGACAATCATTATGGCTCATTTACTACATTCCATATTTGCATTTAGGGGTATCCTAGTAATAACTGATATCGATATATTAACAGGTCAATTTATGGGTAATTACTTATATTAGCAGTTTTACATTATTAGGTGCCTAGATGTTATCATGGCTAGCATTAAGGACTTCAATAAGTTAGTGCATTTTTCCTTGCCATAGCGGTCATTTAAGAGAACAAGGTACTCAAGTGAGACAGTATATTGTAAGATAATCTTCAGTAAATAATCATTCTATTGCATTTTATTAGGGAAAAGGAAATGTTGGTTCTATCAAGTGCATTATGAATACGCATACTACATGTTTTATTTTGCATATGGAGAAAGTTTTGGGGATCTCATCATACCAATGCCATGTAGGATTTTTATTTAGTATTGTTACTCTTGTACACCAGTTCTACGATGCAACTCTGTACAATTAATATTTTTTCAGTGAAAATAACTAATACTTTTAGTAAAAACAACTAATGCCATTTGAGAATACTCTTGAGTTTCACGGTACACCCTTTTGCATACAAGTTTTTGTCTGGCGTTAATTACTATTTGTTCTCTTCTGCTGGATTTGCGGGAATCCCGGGCCAGCAGAACACCTACCGCATATAATCGAAGGACCATCATTATTTCTTCGACTCACGACTTATTGCCAAAATATCTGATGCCCAAGTAATTCTCACACTGGTGTGTGGCTGCCATTACAGTGAATCATAGTTCTCATTTTCTATTAAATATCTGAATATGGTAAGAAATTGTCCCTTTTAATTTCTGAGAATGGCTATATGATGAATTAGGTCTTCGATATACTGTCATTGGAAGTTCTGTTCAGCGTAATCTGAAATATATTATTCGTATCTCCTTTTGCTTGAGATGTTAAACATTATAATTAACTGTGGATTGTTTTCGCTTGTAGTTTCTGGAGATGGCCCTTGAAGAGACCAGTGATGATTTGGATTCTGCAATTAAAAGATTGAATGATCTTCGGTTGAGTGTTGCTGCAAGTTCATCTGATCTTACCCAGGATATTAGCGCGCAGTTTTTGGCTAAAGGTGATTCTGTCAATCTCTCTTTAGGTTTGTCTCTGTTAATCTATGCTTCAGATGTTTGCGTATGTTTTATGAAGCAACATTTCATTCATGTTTCTAAGTTATTGATACATAACAATTAATAAGTTCTAAATGTCCTGAAGATGCTTATTATGTAGCCTACTTCCATTATCAATATATGGAACTAGGCGAATAAGGTTTCCAATTCTATTAAAGCTGTTTATTTACCCATTAAATTCTGCTGCCATTGTTGAATACTCGTACACAATATCTTTCACAGCCTCATAACCTCTCGATTTTATTCATTCTTTATGATGTTTTATGTGTGCGTACATATATATATATATATGTGTGTGTGTGTGTGTGTGTCTATATTGCTTTTCGTTTTGCACATTTGTTGTTTTAAATACTTGAAACCTTTGCATATTTGATCTAGCACCTTCGAGATTTCACGTGCCATAAATATCAGGAATATGTTATTTCCTGCTCTGTTTACTTTAATTTATGGTCCGACATATCAAATACAGCACCTCACCTCCTTTTATGCCATGTAACTTCATTTACTGTTAAATGATATATTTCTGCCATTTAAGTATATATTTGAGCTATAAAAGCAACAGCCGACATGCTAATTGAGCTTTATAATATTTTTCCTTCTAATTATTTAAATGAACTATTCCAGTTAACAGACCTTCTAGGTCGGATAAAATTTACTATACAATAAAATCTAAGTTGTCCTTTACTGAAATGGGTGTCATTTAACCCCTTCGATCATTGCAAACAATCTCCTCTGAACTGGCTTTGCATACTCCGTTTGCCTATCTCAGCTCTTTCTATTGAAGGAAAGGGGAGGGAGAAGATATGCTTCCCCCAGGGGAACTATACATTTCTGATAGGCACTTTGAGGAAGTACACGAGATGTTTCCAAATAATTAGTGGTTGTATTTCTTGGATGAAATGTTACAAGTGCAGATGAAAGTTAAAGTGGTGGAAATGCTATATCTGTTGACTATTTTACGACTTCAAGTCGGAATTCTTTGTTTTACCATAGTACATATATGTGGTGGTTCAGAAGGCCAGTTGCTTCGTCGAGCTCATGATTGCTATTTATTTCGAGTACTTGTGTGTATTCTTTCTAGAAACTTCTCCTGACACGTACTTAATCGTTTGGTTTATCATCACTTGTACAGTAGGGGATAATGGGGGCCCTGCTCCAGGAGAGGAACCACCTGACCAGAACGATCTTCCTGTAGATGGAGCAGAGTGGGTGGAACTTTTGGTTAGAGAAGTCTTAAGTGCATCAAATGTAGAAGATGCTAAAGCACGTTTATCGCGAGCGCTCGAGGGATTAGAGAAGTCCATTTGCGCTAATGCAACTGCAGAGGCTGCCAAAAGCTTTCAGCAGGTGTTTTTTTTTTTTTACATTCATTTTTTTAGCGTAATTTTTTATCATCATTATCTGTAAACTGGTGATTTACTTGCTAATTCTCGTGTTGAATTTACGTGTATGCAATGGTTTGTAGGAGAACATAATGCTGAAGCAGCAGCTAGAATTGGTGCTACAAGAAAATGCTATATTGAAGCGAGCTGTTTCAATCCAACATGAACGACACAAGGAATTTGAGGAAATGGGGAGTGAGCTGCATCAGCTAAAACAGCTTGTATCTCAATACCAGGAGCAGCTGCGGAATCTTGAGGTCAGATTTCACGAGTGCAATAACTCACTAAATTTGCCTAGTGCTAAATTGAAACTATATATTGAGTTAAATTACATGATTTTGTATTGCAACACAATCTCACGTTACTTTGTCGTGCAGGTTAACAACTATGCCCTTGCGATGCATCTGAAGCAGGCCCAACAAAGCAGTTCACTTCCTGGGAGTTTTCACCCTGATGTCTTTTAGTTTTAATACTAATAATAATAATAGCCCCAGCGTGTTGTAGTATTGTATTTGTACCTGGAGCGTAGAAAATACCAGTGTTACAATAATGAAATGACGTTATTCTGCTGCGTGTAGTTTCTTATCTGAGAAGACATTGATTCGTTTCGTGAGTGTGTTTGTGCTTTCCTCGTTGGAGGAGTATCTTATCTTTAAAGTGCAGCTCTTCCTACACCACATGTACAGACAAGGACGCTCTTCTAACAAGTAAAGTAATAGGTGCGTGGTGAGAATCATATTCTGTGCTGCACCTTTTTTTTGCCTTTTACAGATGTTTGTGGTTTATCATTTATGCTGCAATTGACCAAAATTGGCGAAATGATTGATGTCTTCCATCCTGCATAATTTTTGTTTTTTTCTATGGGACGTTAGTCGTTGTTATGGTGATTTTAGATTTAATTACGACTATTTTTGCTAATTGTTATGGGATTTAAAATAAAAAAATCGGTGCAAGTCTTATATTATTACTACCTAGGTGGGGTTTGGTATATCAATGATGCCTAAAATCAAATTGCGCATGTCGTTGATAAAAAGGAGACAGGTTTCATGCATCGAACAAAGTTTTCTATGCATGCATCGTGTGATTTAAGTGCATTTTTTTAAAATATGCAACTTATTTTACTGTAACATACAGTTTGTTTGTATCAGTAAAACAAGTTGTATATTTTAAAAATGTGTAAGTTGCAAGGTGCAATTAGTGTACAAGTTTTACCCTAATTAATAGTTAGTTAGTATCAACATAAATCATAATTCCTCTTGCACGCCTTGTATTATACGCAGAAAAACAAATTGTTTCATTTTGTTTGTTTGGATCTAAAATTAAGGAAGACATAATTCACAAAAAAAAAAAAAAACCGTATTGCTTAAAAATAGAGCCGGCGAAGCTTAAATTCTGGGTTTGTGGCTTAAAAATTCCGAAATAAAGATCGGTTGAATAATGGATTCGGACAACGGGATGCACCAAGACATGGTTTAGCATAAAACAAAACTTTTAGAACAAATCTTGTCCACATCCTGATATGAACCTGCAAATTCATATATATTTTCAAACGATATTAATTGCTTTCGATGCCCAATATTAATCGATTTATTGAATAATTAATTGTGCAATTAGTTGTACGGTGTTACACAATCTTAAGTTCATGCATGTTGAATTATGCTCACACTCTCTTGAGATCGTCTCACGTATATTGCTTGATATTGTGTTAACCCTAATATTATACAAGTATTAATGTAATATATATATATATATTCAATATTATTGATTAACGTAATACGATATGGACAAACAATTAATAATGTTATAGTAAACCACTAATGTTGTTTTTGTTGTTTTATGACTAGATTGAAATCGATTTTAATTCGTGGTATTTATATTTTCTCTAAATATTGCACAGTGTATTAATATGTATAAATCTTTGTGATTATTCAAATGTATGCAGTATGCTTATAATTTGAATGCACTTTTGATTGCACCGATACAATAGGAGTAAAATAGAAATTTATAACGGAAGGTTCTTCTCAAACTTACTCGAGATTAAAATATGAGTTATTGACACTAATAATAGCAAGGATCAGATTTAAACTAATTCCTCACCAATTTCAAGCTCTTGAACCCACCACTTCATAAACTTGAGATTTAAGACATGTCGGATCATCTGTCTGGTCCACATGATTCGAAATCATGTGTACAACTACATATTATATCTTGAACACACAATAGTCAACTGTGAATACACAAACATGCATGGATCTCAATACAATAAACAAGAGGTTAATTGTGTCAAGTCTTTTACCCTAATCAACAACTAATTATTTCAACACCTTCAATGCTAATGTATACACAGATTCTACTCCATGGGAAAATTCATCCACTAGACGTAAATCGGAATTCAAAAATTAGTGAAAAGAGCAGTTAGCTAGATGAGTATAAGGCATGTTGTAACAATGGCATGAAACAACAACATCATACCAAAAAAAAACACCATTTGTTCAACCTTTAATCATGAAATCGGAATTATCCGGCGTTCATCATCACTTTGAATTCATCGAAATTGACCTTTCCATCTCCATCCACGTCCACTTTCCTGATCATCTCCTGACAATCGTCAAACTTCTTCCCTTCCGTAAACCCCAGCGAAGAAAGCACCAGCCCTAGCTCCTCCACTGTAATCAATCCGTCTTTGTTGCCATCAAACACATCGAAAGCCTCTCTCAAATACCCATCTTCATCTCCATTTTCCCCAATCCCCTGTTTCTCCCGATCTAAACCTGAAATCGAGTCCAAAAGCTTGCAGAATTCATCCAGATCGATCAATCCATCGCCGTTAGAATCCACTTTCTCCACCATATCCGCCACGTCCTTTTCCCCTGCCGCAATCCCCATGTTCCTCAGCGATTCCCGCAGCTCCTGCTTCGTTATGAATCCGTCGTCGTTTTTGTCGAACGTCGCGAATACGCTTCTCAGATCCACTCTGCCGGGGGCGGCGGTGGCGGCGCCTCCACCGGCGCTATTGAAGGTAACCGCTGATTTTGGTGAGAATTTGGGATCGGGATGGAAGGATTGGAAAAATTGGGCGAGGAATTTTTTGGTAGGGGGAATTGTGGAGATCAATGTGAAGATGAGGGCGAAGAGTAACAGAGCTGCAATCATTTTTGTTTCAGCAGCTCCGAAATGACATGAAAGTTGAAACAACAGATTTTGTGAGGGTTTTTTTGTTTTTGTTGTTGGGATTGGGATTGGACTTTTTGGAGTGATGAATTTTAACGCGTATTTTGGTGGGGGCCACAAACCGCGTGAAAACTGTCATAACTGCAAAAAAATGAAAATTCGTTCGTTTACTTTAGTAAAAGAGCGTCACTAAACACTAAACAATCCTCTAAACACACTCCAATAATTAAACATACCCAATAAAATTTAAAAATTAAAATGCATTACTAAACACACCTAATATGATTATATCCTTCCTCTATAAAAATAAAAAAATAATATTTTTTTACCTTTTCTTTTCTCACGAATGTTTCTCTCCTAAAAAATCATTTAATTCTTTTGAATTCATTAAATTTTTTATTGAAAGACTCTTAAAATTTTAAATAAAATCATGAATATAATACTACAAAAAAAGCAACTACTTTTTTTAAAACATACAATAAATTCAAAAAATTAATTAGAAAAAAATCTTCAAAATTATAAAAAAAACTAAAATATCAACTAAATTTTAAAAAATATTTAAATTAAAAAAATTGAAAAAGTTAAATAAAATGTGTAAAATATTTTAAAAAATCTACTAATCTACTAAATAATTAAATTAAAAAAAAATCAGTAAACCTAAACAAAATCTGAAAAAACTATTTAATTAAATTAAATTTATTTTTTAAATATTTAAATATTTTATTTAATTTTAATTTGTTTTGAATTTTTTGAATTTTACTTATTCTTGATGATTTAGTTGATTTTTTTATAATATTTTTAAATTTTAATTTAATTTTTTTCTATTTTTTATATGATTATTTTAATTTAGTTATTTTAGAGATATAGTTTTTTTTTTACTTATTTTTAGATTTTAATTTAATTTTTTCAAAATTCTCAATTATTTTTTCATGTATAAATTTAAAAAATTGACAAAAGATCTATTCAAAGGGAAAGAAAACTTGAAGGACTAAAATTAAAATAAACAAAATTTAAAAGATAAATTTTTTTTAATCGGACAAAGTTAGTTGTTAGTAGTTAGTACACCAAGCACCCAAATATTCCACGAAATCATTAATCCACCTTATAACTCCTATAATTCCAAATTCGTTCTCAATAGGAATCGAACCTGGGTCTCCCACTCAAATGAGGAATTCAGTGACCAGGTGGGCTAAGCCACCTGATTAAATTTAAAAGACAAATAATACCCCATATTTATATAGGGTAATTTAGTCATTTTTCATATATCTATTTTTATCTTTAAAATTATGAGATATGTTTAGAGGATTTTAGGGTGTGTTTAATGCCAGGAAAAACCTAAAAAATCATTAGGCGTAGAATTTTTTTTCTTCTTAAATTAATACTACAAGTCATCACTTGAGGGAAAAAAAATGAGGCAAAGTTTTGACCAATAGGCAATTCAAGTGTTTCTTAAAATATGTAATAGTGGTCGAAAAAAATAATATGTAATATTTTTTTCTTTCAAAAAAAGTATACATTTTTTTCCTGGGATTTTTTTTTTTTTTTATTATATATGAAGAAAATTTTATATTTATAACTTAAGATCGTCAAATTTTATCATTTCGCCTCCATTGGGATACTAAAATTTACCGCTCTTACTTAAGCCTTCTTGAGATGAAATCCTTGACGCAAAATCTTGTATGCAATATTGCATACAAGTGATATGTGTAATTAACTTAAATTAGAGCTTTTTTATTTCTCGCGGGTCAGGCCCATCCCTTTCGTCGGATCCGCGTTCACTGTTTAGGTTCTCCTTCTTTCACGATCTACCAGATATTTTCCGACGAGATGCTCAGGTTTACCATCGATCTCTTGTTCGTCTCCGATATGATGAAATAAATATGTGTTTCTAATTAGTTTGTAAGATTTGAATAAATTAATATTGCTTCTGATATTTTTGTTGTTGTTGTTGTATGGAATTTGATTGAATAAATCTTCTCTTCTCACGCTGTTTTTTGATCTGTAATTTGGAACTGATGATTTTTTTTTTTGCGTTTGTACTGGTTTTTGTTCATGTAGTAACACTATTTTGTTCATAGGGTAACACTCTTTTGTTCATGTAGTAACATATCAAGTTGTTGTTTAAATATGTAATTTTGGACTGGAGATTTCTTTTTGCACTTGTACTGGTTTTGTTCATGTGGTAGCACATTATTCTTCATAGGGTAACACTTTTTGTTCATGTAGTAACACTTGTTTTTTTAGTAATATGTAATATTGTATACATGTCGCAATACTATGTGAATACTCATGTGTTACCATATGAACAACAATGTGTTACCTTATGAACATTTATGTGAAGTTATGTTTTAATACATGTTACGTAAGATATGAAGTTTATGAAGTTATTTCAATATAACAATGTAGTAACACTTAAACATAGATGTAGTAACACACAAAAACCTGATAAAAAAATTAAAAATTATGTGCTCAGTAAGAATTGAACTTGTGACCAAATACCTTAACAACAGACCTGAACCACTAGGCTACAACACATATTTGATAATCATATCCTTCAATAAATATATATTGGTCCGCCAGACCCGCGCCCCGACCCGCGCCTCGACCCATGCCCGCCCCGCCACAGCCAACCTGCGAATTTTCAATCTTTTCTTCTTATTTGTATGGTATTGCACATAACACTAATGTGCAATATTTCACACAAAACCTTCTCAATCCTTGATCCGTCCCTAGGTCTATTTATTTTATTTTGGTTGGGAAATATCATGACACTTAGGTCACATCTTTTATTCTATTTTTACTTTTTATTATATATTTTATTTGAGTGGTCTCATGTGCATCATATACATCATCTACTCTATAGTATATTTAAAAATTTACAATTTATTGTGTTTAAAATTATGACTTTTTACACTTAAACGTGCAAACTGTGTTTCTAAAACATAGTTACATTTTTTAGTATAATAAATCGTAAATTTTAATGCAATGAATCAAGAGTTTCTAAAATACACTATACAATGCACGGTACACTTGGTACATACAAGACTTAGTCATTTTATTTTATAATCTAAGGGCCCATTTGATTGGGAGTAATGGAAGTGAGTAATGAGAATTAATTTTATTGATGTTGCTTGATAGGTTTGATACATTGGTAATGAGAATAGAAGTAAACAATTGATTGTCATCACCTACTTACCTAACCTCACATGATACCCATTGTTGATGTTGTAATCAAGCAATAATAATACAATCGATAACCCTTAATGATTGACCCCTCAATGATACTCATTACCATTATCATTTCTTAGTCATACCAAGCGGACCCTAAATTGCAATACATATACATGTAATAAATAGAGAATATTGGAGCAATTTATCTGTCTTTGTCCCCATTGCCCTTCCTTGCTGGCATATTTATAATGATTTTGGATGGCTTGGCCGCTTGGGTCAAGAATATTCTTTTAGATTATGACACTGATATTTTCTTTGTTGATTGCAATTTGGAGTCATTTTACTCTCATTTCATTTATTGTGAGTGAGGCATTTCATAGTGTGTACATTTGCAAAAATGCACATTTTGGTCCTACTTTAAAAAAAAATATATTAAGTTTCTGTGATTTTTATTTGTAAAATTGACTTTTTTTTTTAAATGAATAGCAGGTGTTTATGTATATGCTTTTGTCTGTGACGTACTTAAACTCTCATCCCCTCAATTAAGATTGACTTCCTCTTCATAATTGGCATAGTCTTGGTCTTGCAATATTGGGTGACTTTGAGTTTGGACCAATTAAACATTAAATTTTCAAACTCTACATAAGTCCAAATGAAAATTTTCTAAATATACGACGTGCCATACAAGATTATTTACTCAAACATCCATATTTGAATTGACGTTGACTTTATATATGGAGGGCACAATGATCTTATGTAAATTCATATACTCTGCGTTTGTTTTGGGATTTAAGTATGCGGAGCAAGTCAATATTTTAGAATTATTAATGAATAGTAAATGTATGTGTTTATTTTGTGATTTGAGTAGGGTGTAATTTAATTTTATGTCAAATTAATATTTAATAGTAATTGATATTGTATTATTATACTATATTGAGAAGAGTAATAAAGTGTATAAAGTGTGATGTATTGAAAAAAGTAATAATAGATTTTATAAGTGTTTGTATGTGTGGATTGAATGTGGAATTTGAAAACCAGACTCTAAATCTCAAACTCATATGAGACGGGGAGCGCAAAGTCCTAAGTCCATCTGTGTGAGTCCCAAAAAAAACACAGTCATATGATTTTAAATAAAAGTTGCAAAATCATGTTGTGTGGAAGAATTTCATTTCATCTAAAAGTCTAAAATTGTAAATGAGTATGAAATTAATTCGTTTATATAATTTGTCTAATATTTTTCTCGTTCGTGAGCTGAATTTTCTTATTCCATCATTTGCAGGAGGCCACCGAATGAACAATTTAATATGAGTGAAATTGCTACTTAATCAATAGAAATCGAGCCCGAACGCATTAGGCATGAACATTTTAACTTGATACCATAAAAAATTTCATCTCATCTAAAAAATCTAAACTTATAAAAATGTGATGATTTGGTATGGTGGAATTTTAAGAATGTAATCATCATTTATGGATCTATTCCTAATGCTATGATTGATACGATTTTTTATTTGGAATCATGATTCCTTAAAGAATGGTGATTCCAAAAAATAAAGGAATTGACATTCCTTCCAACCCCCTTGATTTTAGCGATTCAATCATTTGATGAACCATTTTTTTAAAATAATAATAATAAATATAAGATAACTATGTTTAATAAAATATAAATATAATAATCTCAACAATATAAATAATGAAGAAGAATAAATTTATAATATACCAAATTTAAAAAATATAAATAATAATATAATGATTTGAACAATAGTAATATTTCTCAACAATATTAATAAGTATAAAAATTAAAAACATATAAAAATTGTATTTTTTATTTTCAATAATAATATTGTTTTTATAAAATATAATAACAATATAAAATTCTCAAAATTGTAAATAATCATATTATTATTTAAAACTAATAAAAATATTTAACAACAAAATATATAAATATAATTTTTATTTAACATATATTTTTATATCATATATAATAAAAATAATAAGATCAACAATAATATAAATATATATATCAATATTCAATAATAATAACGCTTCTAAGTCCTATCCATAATTATTGTTATTAAAATAAAATATTATTATTATATTTTTAATAGTACACGTAATAAATATAATAATATTATTATATTTTTATAGTATACATAACAACAATAATCAACAATAATAATATTATTAAGTAATAATTTCAACTCCAAATAATAATATTAATAATAATAAATTAAAATAAATTTACACAGTTATATTTCATTTCTTACCAATATCAATCATGAGAATGATCATTCCTATGTTATTCCATTCACATCTTCATTCCATTCATAAACTCATTCCATTAAATCATAATTTCATTCAATCATACCAATCATGCCTTAAATATTATTTCCCAAATAATATCTAATAGACAAAGTATAGGGTGAACAAGTTTCACGGTGAAACTGGTTAAGGAGTGTGACTTATATTACTCCCTTTGTCATAATTTTGATTGTCCACTTTCCGTAAATAGCCGTCATAATTTTGTTTGGCCATTTCCTAAAAAGGAAATAAAACAACTTTCAATACTATTTAATACTATTATTTCTCTCCACCAAACCCACTTTACACCATTTAATACTATCATTTCCCTCCACTTTACCCACTTTACCCACTTTACACCATTTAATACTATTATCTCCTACTTTTTCTTAATCTCCGTGTCTACAGTAACCGGATAATAAAAAATAGGACGGAGGGAGTACTAAAGAGTGTGACTTTTTGCTATAAAGGGTGTGACTTTTTACTATAAAGGGTATTACTCATAAAAGTGAAGGGTGTGATTTATATTATAGCAGAGGGTATCGTAGTGATAACTGAAGGGTGTGACTTATATTACTAAAGGGTGTGACTTATAGTACTAAAGAATATGCCTGTAAAAAAAAACGTGTTTCACGATGAACAAGTTTCACAGCATACCAACTCTATCTAATAATATGTATCTTGGAAACATCCAACCACATATACAATTACAATGTTATAATGAAAAATAATTATACGTGCATCTTGCAAAACACCCAACCGTATATATAATCCGACAGAGTCTTGCATGTAGTAGGTGCATCATGCAATCTTAATACTATATATTGGTAAACCTGATTCAGTTTATGTGGTGAAACCACGCCAGTCTGTGTAAAGATCAATTCAACCAATTATTTCTTTTTTTAAAATCGTCTTATTTCTCATTAAAAAGTTATTTGAGAAGGTCTTGTATGAAATATTACATACTAGTATTATGTGCAATACAATATAAATAAGGCA
The DNA here is from genome assembly GCA_037126765.1 of Stenogyne calaminthoides. Classification (NCBI taxonomy): domain Eukaryota; kingdom Viridiplantae; phylum Streptophyta; class Magnoliopsida; order Lamiales; family Lamiaceae; genus Stenogyne; species Stenogyne calaminthoides. The sequence continues at coordinate 9,838,432 of JBBCBC010000007.1, forward strand.
AAAATGGTCCAAATTTTATGGGTCATTGGGAGTGGCGGGTGGGTGAACGCACTGATGCAATGGGCTTCAGTTGTACGGGCTCATATGTATTTATAGAAGGATATTTTTATTAAATATGTGTTGTATCCTAGTGGTTCAAGTTTGTTGTTAATGAATTTGGTCGCAGGTTCGATTCCTACTGAACACATAATTTTTTATTTTTTATTTTGTCAAATTTTTTGTGTGTTACTACATACATATATAAGTGTTACTATATTGTTATATTGAAAAAACTTCATATCTTAAATAACACGTAATAAAACATATCGTAACACATAAATATTCACAAGGTAACATGAGTCACAAGGTAACATATTATTGTTCATATGGTAACACATGAGTATTCACATAGTATTACGACGATATATGAACATTGTTACATATTACTAAAAAAACATGTGTTACTACATGAACAAAAAGTGTTACCATATGAAGAAAAACATGTTACCATTTTTATTTTGTCAAATTTTTGTGTGTTACTACATCTATATATAAGTGTTACTATATTGTTATATTGAAAAAACTTCATATCTTAAATAACACGTAATAAAACATATCGTAACACATAAATATTCACAAGGTAACATGAGTCACAAGGTAACATATTATTGTTCATATGGTAACACATGAGTATTCACATAGTATTACGACGATATATGAACATTGTTACATATTACTAAAAAAACATGTGTTACTACATGAACAAAAAGTGTTACCATATGAAGAAAAACATGTTACCATATGAACAAAACCAGTACAAGTGCGAAAAGAAACCCCCAGTCCAAAATTACAGATTTAAAGAACAACTTGATGTGTTACTACATGAATAAAAAGAGTGTTACCATATAAGCAAAAGAGTGTTACTACATGAACAAAAATCAATACAAACGCGGAAAAAATCTTTAGTCAAAATTACAGATTTACAGAACAACGTGAAAAAGAGTCGAAAGGATCTGAATTTCATCACACACTTTGTGTTGAGGGGTAATCCAAACACCACACACATATTCTCTCTTCTTCTCTCAGAATCCACACCAAAACTCAAATTGAACAACCTTATTTCATCTAATGATCGGAGCGAAAAAGAAAATTAGGGCACGAACGAGGAAGAAGAAAGCCCGCGAGATCCGCCCAGAAGAGAAGAAGAGGAAGAAGAAAATTTAACAAGCGTCCATTTTGCAAGACGTGATGAAAGAAGATGAAGAAGCCCATTGGCCCACCAACAATCTGCCCTAACCCGCTCCGCTGACCGCAAGAAAAAAAAAACCCCAATTGCACATATCATTTGTATCCAATATTGCGTACAAGTTTTTGCCAAATTATTTAAGTTAAATTTTTAATCTTATCATATTTATTTGTTTATTAAGATATGCTACGCCTAAGATATATGGTACGTTTATTTATATCATATTTATTTATTTATTTGTTAAGATATATGCTATGCTTATTTATAAATATATCTTATCATATTTATTTGTTTATTAAGATATATGCTACATTTGTTTATTTATATCATGTTTATTTATTTATTAAGACATGTGCTACACTTATTTATAAATATATATCTAAAGTTATTTAAATTAAAATTTTAGTATATTCAATTAAAATAAATCTTTAGTTTATATCATATTTATTTATAAAGATCCTTACCCCATCTAAGGGTTTCTTAGGCCCACAAATCAAATCTCTTGATGAAGGTGAGTTTTTACTGCATTGAGTTTATCATAGTTAATGACATTCCTTTTCTTCTTTCTTCTTTACTAATTTACGTGTTAATATGTACCTGAAAGATGTTGAGATCATGCAATCATTTTCTCCTTTCTTTCTATTAACCTTTTTATATTGCAGGGCTATTGAGGTAAGTTATTTGAGTTTTAAATTGGTTACGAATGTTTATGGCAATTGTATATATGATCAGCAATATTCGTTTGGGAATTCATTTGGGGTTTCATCTTTACAGTTAATAGCAATTTTTCTAACTTAAAAAATTTGTTAATTTAATTTTGTTTTGTATACTATTGCAGGTAATATTGAGGTAAATACTTAATTTGAGTTCTGAATTGATTATGAATGTTTATGAAAATTGTGTATATGATGCAACATCAGTCCTAATTTGATGAATTTGTTAATCTAATTTTATTTTGTATATTGCAGGGATTATTGAGGTAAATTCGTTTGTGAATTCTTCTGGGGTTTCATCTTTAGAGTTAATAGCAATTCTTCTAATTTAAAGAATTTGTTAATCTAATTTTGTTTTGTATATTGTAGGGAGTATTCAGGTAAATAATTAATTTGAGTTTTGAATTGATTATGAATGTTTATGAAAATTGTGTATATAATGCAACATCAGTTCTAATTTAATGAATTTTTTAATCTAATTTTATTTTGTATATTGTAGGGATTACTGAGGTAAATTCGTTTGTGAATTCATCCGGGGTTTTTGTGAATTCATCCGGGGTTTCATCTTTACAGTAAATAACAATTCTTTTAATTTAAAGAATTTGTTAATCTTTTTTTTTTTTTGCAGAGGTAAATAATTTGAGTTCTGAATTGATTATGAATGTGTGTGAAAATTGTATATATGATCTGCAATATCAGTTCTAATTTGATGAATTTGTTAATCTAATTTTATTTTGTATATTGCAGGGATTATTGAGGTAAATAATTTAAGTTCTAAATTGACTATGAATATTTATAAAAATTGTGTATATGATCTGCAATATCAATTTGTGAATTATAACATGATTTTATTAATTTGAAATGAAATTATTTTCCTTTGTAAATTCAAGGTGCTCCTCAAGATTAAGTAATTTCACTACAAACAGTGCTTAGCCTTACTTTACCTTTGTTTGGCGTGTGTATAGGATTGCAATGCACTGGGAAGCGTTTGGAGGTAGTTTTCTATTTTTCATGGAAGAATTTATCATGCTTATGTTGCAGCTTTGGAAAGATTAGAAACCATGAGGAGATGATTATCACTCTTCTTGGGTGGGGTAAATAATCACTTCTCTTATTGAAGTATTGAGTTCTGAATTGGTTATGAATGTTTATTGCAATAATATAATTAAATTAATAATTTTTTTTGGTATATTAATTGTAAGGATTACTGGGGTAAGTAATTTGAATTATGTATTGATTATTATTGTTTATTGCAAGTGTGACGATGAGGATTAATCTAAAATATATATTCTAAACTTGTTTTTTTTAATTCCACAAAATTCGCGGGGTTACGTGCTAGTTAAAATATATTTTTAAATATTATTAAATATTTATGTTGAACTATATAAATTATTTACGTTAAAGAATATTAATTGTGAGTTGTGCATCAAATATACTGTTCAGTGTAAACAATTTATATTGGACTAAGGAAAACAAATTAATTAATACTTTTTTAAAAATACATTTGAATTGCATACTAAATTTAGTGTGCAAATAGAACAAGAGGCTTACTCATATATATACATTGACAGAACTAGAAATTCGAGTCAGGAGTGCCCAACTTAATAGATAAAATAATTTTTTAAAGTATATTAAAAAAGTATATTACGTATTAGAATTAATTATTTATGAAGTTAAAAATATATTTGTACTGCATTAAAATTCTTAATATACTTAACATTTAACGAGTGCATAAATTGATCTCACTATTTAGAAAACTTCATATATACAAGTTGAATCATCAAATAAAAGTATGCAAATACATATTAATCATGAAATGCATCTAAAATCAATAAGCAAATTATATAACCAAGTAATTAATAATAATATAAAAAAATAAAACAAACAATTTGTATTAATAAATTTAGAGTTGTTGTAGAATAAAATAAAAAAAAAGAAAGAAATTGAGCTACATATTAGAAGTATTAAAAGATATAAAAAAGAGAAAAGATTGACTAATTGAACACTATGTACTTAAAGTGATAAAGAAAAAACATACTTAAATGAGATTAAAACTTGATTGCTAAGGAGGCCGGGACCGTTTCAACTAGGGTTGTTCATGGAGTTTGGAGATTACCGTACCCAAATCGAAATTCGAACCGAAAAAGAATCGAACTGAAAATAACTATTGACTTTTTGACTTTTTTTTAATCGAACCGATTTTTTTTTTTTGGATATGGACATGGATATTACTGAATTAACCGTATCGAAAAATCGAATGAAACTGCACCGTACCGTACTGTACCGAATAATCGATTTAAATATATAATAAATTTAATTATTAATTTATTTTATATTCATTAAATTGTATTATAGATTATTGATATCCATGTAATTTAATATTGAAAATATCATATGAATATTTTGGCGAGATATTAGAATATTTATTTACTTCCTTATTTGTGATTTATAATTATCGAGAATCCTATAAAATTCTCAATTTGCAATTACGCATCCTTACTCTCTTGCACCAACTTATCGCTTTGTAGTCTGTACCTCTCGTCAATTTTTAAATGTGTATTTTATTAGCCATGTTTTAAATACACCATTGATGATGTCTTGATTTATTTTATTATTTTTAATTAACTATTATTCTATCATGTAATGTGTTTGAGTCTGGAGGGTAGATGCATGAGTATGGTTGAAAATGTATTGAAGTCATGTGCATTTTGTGTAGATTGCACCAACAATCTTAAGAAAATTGTGAATAAAAAGAAAAATGAGAGGTGATATAAAAAAAAAGGAGAAAAAGGTTAAAAAAAACAGTTTCTTTGGTCCGATCCGATTCGATCCGATCCAATTCCGTTATAACCGAAAAATCCATACAGAAAAATAAAAAATTCATACCGTTCCGAATCGAAGTTTTGACACTCCAATTTTAAAATAACCGAACTTTTTGATACTGATTACAAGTAATTTTAAATATTCATTTTATTGCATCACTGACCCAAACTAAGTCCAACACACTAAAATCACTAAAACATCATAATAATTAATAATAATATTAAAAATAAACACATATATTCTACCCATCTCGTGTATATATATATTCCAATGATATATCCTCGACTGACTCATAATTTTTGTAGACCCTTCAAATGGTTAGGTAATGACTTTTACAAGAAAACAACAGGGCTAAATCAATGGATGCCTTCAAAGTAATGAAGCGCATATTGAATTTATAATTTTAGCTAGCGTTCAGTTTGTAGAAGTTTAACCAACTAAACATGTCTTTTTCATATGGAAATTTGGTTCTACAACTTCTTAAGTCGGGTCAAGCCGCATGTGTTTCTCCATTCCTTTATAAGAAGAGTGAGTTTTATTTGCGTTTAGATCTGTGCATATTCATAATCCATTTTAAAATTGTGTAATTTTTTTATTAATTAGCCCCCATAATTATACATCCTAGCTCCATCTCTGAGTACAATGAATAATATTTGTTAATACGTGTGAAAAATGATAGCGCACTATCTTTGTGGCTGGGGGAGTAATTGTTTTCTTATTTAACCTAAATATATATTTGGTTTCCTCTTTAATTAAACAATTAAATAAGTTATTATTGACTAACGAAATTACTCCAAATGAATTATTGCCTATTGGTGTAATTTGTGCAGTTTCTTGCTGCACTAGAGTAAACGCGCGCACAACTAGTTAATGACTAATTAATATGGGGTAATGCAATGTGGGGTGATACACCCTAAAGTGATAATGGTATTTTTGAAATTTCGAGTGATGCATTGACTGCTTTATTCTTAATAAAATATTTTCATGAATTAGTGGAGCTCACTATCATTAAGGGTAAAATAGAAAAAATATAAACTCATCCCGAAGTGAATTTGACAAAATAGCAGCATTTACAAATAAATTAGTGTTACTGATTTTTAAGTTTATTTATATTCGTGTGGTAATCAATGACAAGCACTTATATGAATTTTGAGTTTACGTATTTTTTTAAGTATTATTATTATGCAAATTTCGATTTAATTTTTAAATATAAATATTTCGTATGCACAACACTAACATTCAAAAAAGAAAATTTACATAAACTCGGTTCATAACTTGACTTAATGAATTAGGTTTAACAGAATATGCTAGGGTAATTACTGAATTTTAATATATGTCAGAGTAGTGTGAGAGATAAGCTACAGGAATTTTTTTAATTATATATGTTGCGTTTATTTACACACAAGTCTTGTATGCATCCAGATGCACTGTGCATTCATGATGCATTTTAAAAATATATAATTTGTTACACTGAATCTTGCAACTATTAATATGAAAAAATAGTTACACGATTCAGTATAAATAAGTTGCATATTTCTATATAATAAATTGTATGTTTTTAAAATGCATTATAAATGCACGATGTACCTGGATGCACATGAAACTCACTCGTATGATATATGTGTATCTCACAATTATGTAATTGTATCATTATGGTTTTAATGGCATTAAATTTTTTGAGTGTAGTTATATATTACTCTTTGTTTATTAAAAAAATAAATGGAAATAAGAATGATAATGTCAATAGTATGAAACTAAATGAGTATATGCTCCAAATAATTAAAATGATTAGTTTTCTCTAAAAAGTGGGATGAAAAATAAATTAAAAAAATATTATCAAGTAATCAAATTGTACCTTTCAAAATGGGGAGAATGGACCATTCCTTAATTTGGTGGAATGAGTGTACACTATTCAAGAAATAAAATCTATGTACCAAACACATTTTTTGTTTCATCCCCACCTCGAAACTCCCAAATTAAGCAAGCCCTAAATGTTTAAATTCAACAAATAAAATGGGCTATAGAATGGTTTTCCTACAATTGGTCTAAGAGCTTCAGCGTCTCTTTGCGTTATGGGCTATGCTGCTAAAAGTCCAGTAGCCCAAATTGATGCAGCCCATTTCATACTTGTATTCGTTTTCTTTTTCAGATTCAAATATCTAAGCCCAATTGATTGGGATCTCCATTTAATTAAATATATAAACGGCGTGTATATTATCCTCTTATATAATGTTAGATTTCATTTAAAACAAAATCTTGTATAGACCCAGTTCATGCTATGAATATTATTTTTAATTCATGACATTTGACCCTATTCAGGGTGACAAAAACTTGTATAGACCTGGTTCATCCTATGAACCCGGGTCAAACCTGACCCATACACTATAGATGGGTCAGATATATATATATATATATATATTTGAGCCCTTCGATGCGACCTCTCCCCTCTCTGTCGCGACCACTCTCCCAGCCCCCGCCATCATGACCCCTCCCCTCCCCACAGCACGACACGTCGCCGCGACCCATCCCCTCCCTCCACACACAGCCGGAAAGGTTGCCGCACATTGATAAACGGTCAGAGTATTCGACGTTACCGTCGCCCAAAAATCTGGAGAACAACTTTCTCCCGATTCATATACTTAGAAATCGGTGATATAAAACTATCTCTGTTACTCAGAAAAACTATCTCTATTACTCAAAAAAACTATCACTATTACTCAGAAAAACTATCACTGTCATTATATGCTATAATAAGTTTCACTGTTACACATAAACTATCACTGTTACTCAGAAAATCTATCAATGTTACTCAGAAAAACTATCACTGTCACTATATGCTACAATAAGTTTCACTTTTACAAATAAACTATCACTGCTATATATAAAAAATATCACTGTTGCTAAGAAAAATTACCACTGTTACTTAGAAAAACTATCACTATTGCTCAGAAAACTATCACTGCTATATATATGAGCGTGGAATGACTGCGAGACGGAGCGACAAAACGGCGCGTGGGCTGGAATGAGCGCACGACGCGACGCGAGAGAGACCAAAGTGTGTGGGTTGAAACGAGCACGCGACGGCACGACGCGACGCGAAAAAGATCGAAGCGCGTGGACTGGTATTGAAATAGGTCATATTGAATTAGAGTTCATAGTGTGAACCTAGTTCACAGGAGTATTACTCATCCAGGGTATAATAAGGGTCAAGTTTAGTGGTTTAGAAAAATGTGTTGAAAATTAATGAAATTGATCAAATAATCCAAGTTCATGGCATGTACTTGGTTCATGGGAGACCAACTCTCATTTAAAATATTCTAATTATAATTTATTAGATAAAATAGAGTGATGAAAATAATTAATAATTAAAAACACTAATAATTATATATTTAAAGTTAAAGCGTAATATTCCCGAAACGGAATTTTTTTTTTCTTTTTTCCAATATACCAACGTTTTTTTTTTTAACGCTTTGATTGTTTTTGTTTTACCATCTTAAGCTTATCCTAGTTCATTCAAAGTATTTTTACCATCTTAATTAACCTGTTAAGATAAACCATTTTGATAGCTCTAGTTCAGCAGCGTTAATAAAAGAAATGTGCATTATTGGTTACAGGGCTAGTTCCAACTTCGCCTATCAAATCAAGTCATTCACAAATTATCTAGGACTCGATTGGTTAAAAAATATTAGTTTGAACTCGTTTGGTTAAATACAAATCAACTAAAGCTTAATAATACTGAATTATACTAGAGCTAGAGACAACATATCGTCTTAATAACTTTTTTTTCAAGGTATCGTCTTAATAACTTAAGAATGATGCTTGTGTGCACCAATTGCACAAGGTACAATTGGTGCAATTGGATTCAATTTTAATTTGGATGAACCATGAATCCTAAACCCTAAATCATGAACCCTAAACCCTAAACTATGAACCATTCGGGTTGGGAGAACCATGAACCACTCGGGCCGGGTTCGGGTTAGGTTGGGATATTTTAGTTTTGATAAATTATGTCAAAACATTATCAACTTGTGTTATTTAAATTAATCTACAGATAACAAGTTGAGGGGGAACGAGAGAACAAGTTAAGAAGAAGAAATCAGAAATCGGAAGAAGAAATCGAAATCGAAGAAGAAGAAATCGGTTTACGAATTGTCAGGCATCAGATTTATCTTGATATCTTCGATGCAAATTGGAGATGTCGAATCTTTGCAAGATCGATCTTGATATCGATGAAGCGATCGATGATCTTTGGTAATCGATGCTAAGATTAATGTCGAATCGATCAAAGATCGATATCTTTGAATCGATCTTGAACCAGACCGACCGGACCAAAATCTGCAGGACCAAATTTCAAAGAGACCGAAATATGCATACCGGATCCAATAAATTGACGATCCGTTAGACACACAAAAAGTGAATGACAATAAGAAGATAACAACACATATATGAATGTGACATAAAAGCTCGCAAACAACAAAATAATAGACAAAAAGAAAAAGCTAGAAGACTATTAGTATGGATTTGAATATTACTCTCCAACAGAATATTCAAATCCACACTATAAATACATTGCACTATCTTCAAAAGAAGATAATGGAGGATCTCGCAAAGTGAAATTAAAGCCAAATATTCAAGCAACTCCATTCATAGAACCGCGAGCAAGAAATACACACATATATTCAAAAGTGTTCTACCCTAGATCTAAGCACAAATGCTATATCCTAAAGCTTAGAGAGATTTTCTCATCCTTAGCATTGAGGGCTAAACAAATGTAAGGGAAAATCTCAACCTAGTTGAAACCAAACAAACTTTACCCAAATCGATCGGTTAAGTTTGTAGGTGAAGTGTGAAACTCGGTAAACATCTAGCAATCCCGAAAGGGAGGGTAGGCGATCCCGTGAGGGTGATAAGTCCCGCTTGAGTGAGAACTTCGGTAAACATCTAAGCAATCCCGAAAGGGAGGGTAGGCGATCCCTTAGAGGGTGATAAGTCCCGTTTGAGTGAGAACTTCGGTAAACATCTGTTGGTTAAGTTGGTGCCCCATGAAGGGAAGAGTGGATGTAGGGACGAGTTGTCCAAACCACTATAAAAAATATGTGTGTTCTTATTTGCTTTCATATTAACTCGTCATACATACTTTTTTTAAAATCTGCATAACACATTCGAAAAAAAAAAAAATTTAAGTCACCTCCCATTGAGATTTTACGAGTTTTAAATCGGATTTTTCGGGACCATCATATTCAATTAAAATAAATCTTTAGTTTATATCATATTTATTTATAAAGATCCTTACCCCATCTAAGGGTTTCTTATGCCCACAAATCAAATCTCTTGATGAAGGTGAGTTTTTACTGCATTGAGTTTATCATAGTTAATGACATTCCTTTTCTTCTTTACTAATTTACGTGTTAATATGTACATGAAAGGTGTTGAGATTATGCAATCGTTTTCTCCTTTCTTTCTATTAACCTTTTTATATTGCAGGGCTATATATGATCAGCAATATCCGTTTGGGAATTCATTTGGGGTTTCATCTTTACAGTTAATAACAATTTTTCTAACTTAAAAAATTTGTTAATTTAATTTTGTTTTGTATACTATTGCAGGGAATATTGAGGTAAATACTTAATTTGAGTTCTGAATTGATTATGAATGTTTATGAAAATTGTGTATATGATGCAACATCAGTCCTAATTTGATGAATTTGTTAATCTAATTTTATTTTGTATATTGCAGGGATTATTGAGGTAAATTCGTTTGTGAATTCATCCGGGGTTTCATCTTTAGAGTTAATAGCAATTCTTCTAATTTAAAGAATTTGTTAATCTAATTTTGTTTTGTATATTGTAGGGAGTATTCAGGTAAATAATTAATTTGAATTTTGAATTGATTATGAATGTTTATGAAAATTGTGTATATGATGCAACATCAGTTCTAATTTGATGAATTTTTTAATCTAATTTTGTTTTGTATATTGTAGGGATTACTGAGGTAAATTCGTTTGTGAATTCATCCGGGGTTTCATCTTTACAGTAAATAACAATTCTTCTAATTTAAAGAATTTGTTAATCTTTTTTTTTTTTCAGAGGTAAATAATTTGAGTTCTGAATTGATTATGAATGTGTGTGAAAATTGTATATATGATCTGCAATATCAGTTCTAATTTGATGAATTTGTTAATCTAATTTTATTTTGTATATTGCAGGGATTATTGAGGTAAATAATTTAAGTTCTAAATTGACTATGAATATTTATAAAAATTGTGTATATGATCTGCAATATCAATTTGTGAATTATAACATGATTTTATTAATTTGAAATGAAATTATTTTCCTTTGTAAATTGAAGGTGCTCCTCAAGATTAAGTAATTTCACTACAAACAGTGCTTAGCCTTACTTTACCTTTGTTTGGCGTGTGTATAGGATTGCAATGCACTGGGAAGCGTTTGGAGGTAGTTTTCTATTTTTCATGGAAGAATTTATCATGCTTATGTTGCAGCTTTGGAAAGATTAGAAACCATGAGGAGATGATTATCACTCTTCTTGGGTGGGGTAAATAATCACTTCTCTTATTGAAGTATTGATTTCTGAATTGGTTATGAATGTTTATTGCAATAATATAATTAAATTAATAAATTTTTTTGGTATATTAATTGTAAGGATTACTGGGGTAAGTAATTTGAATTATGTATTGATTATTATCGTTTATTGCAAGTGTGACGATGAGGATTAATCTAAAATATATATTCTAAACTTGTTTTTTTTAATTCTACAAAATTCGCGGGGTTACGTGCTAGTTAAAATATATTTTTAAATATTATTAAATATTTGTGTTGAACTATATAAATTATTTACGTTAAACAATATTAATTGTGAGTTGTGCATCAAATATACTGTTCAGTGTAAACAATTTATATTGGACTAGGGAAAACAAATTAATTAATACTTTTTTAAAAATACATTTGAATTGCATACTAAATTTAGTGTGCAAACAGAACAAGAGGCTTACTCATATACATACATTGACATAACTAGAAATTCGAGTCAGGAGGGCCCAACTTAATAGATAAAATAATTTTTTAAAGTATATTAAAAAAGTATATTACGTATTAGAATTAATTATTTATGAAGTTAAAAATATATTTGTACTGCATTAAAATTCTTAATATACTTAACATTCAAAGAGTGCATAAATTGATCTCACTATTTAGAAAACTTCATATATACAAGTTGAATCATCAAATAAAAGTATGCAAATACATATTAATCATGAAATGCATCTAAAATCAATAAGCAAATTATATAACCAAGTAATTAATAATAATATAAAAAAATAAAAAAACAATTTGTATTAATAAATTTAGAGTTGTTGTAGAATAAAATAAAAAAATGAGAAGAAATTGAGCTACATATTAGAAGTATTAAAAGATATAAAAAGAGAAAAGATTGACTAATTGAACACTATGTACTTAAAGTGATAAAGAAAAAACATACTTAAATGAGATTAAAACTTGATTGCTAAGGAGGTTGGGACCGTTTCAACTAGGGTTGTTCATGGAGTTTGGAGATTACCGTACCCAAATCGAAATTCGAACCGAAAAAGAATCGAACTGAAAATAACTATTGACTTTTTGACTTTTTTTAACCGAACCGATTTTTTTTATTTTTTTGGATATGGACATGGATATTACTGAATTAACCGTATCGAAAAATCGAATGAAACTGCACCGTACCGTACTGTACCGAATAATCGATTTAAATATATAATAAAATTAATTATTAATTTATTTTATATTCATTAAATTGTATTATAGATTATTGATATCCATTTAATTTAATATTGAAAATATCATATGAATATTTTGGCGAGATATTAGAATATTTATTTACTTCCTTATTTGTGATTTATAATTATCGAGAATCCTATAAAATTCTCAATTTTCAATTACGCATCCTTACTCTCTTGCACCAACTTATCGCTTTGTAGTCTGTACCTCTCGTCAATTTTTAAATGTGTATTTTATTAGCCATGTTTTAAATACACCATTGATGATGTCTTGATTTATTTTATTATTTTTAATTAACTATTATTCTATCATGTAATGTGTTTGAGTCTGGAGGGTAGATGCATGAGTATGGTTGAAAATGTATTGAAGTCATGTGCATTTTGTGTAGATTGCACCAACAGTCTTAAGAAAATTGTGAATAAAAAAAAAAAAAAGAGGTGATATAAAAAAAAAAAAAGAAAAAGGTTAAAAAAAAGCAGTTTCTTTGGTCCGATCCGATTCGATCCGATCCAATTCGTTATAACCGAAAAAATCCATACGTAAAAAAAAAAAAAAAATTCATACCGTTCGAATCGAAGTTTTGACACTCCAATTTTAAAATAACCGAAAGCTTTTGATCTGACGGGTAATTTTAAATATTCATTTTGGTGCATGCATCAGTGACCCGAATTTCTAAGTCCAACACACTAAAATCACTAAAACATCATAATAATTAATAATAATATTAAAAATAAACACATATATTCTACCCATCTCGTGTATATATATATTCCAATGATATATCCTCGACTGAGTCATAATTTTTGTAGACCCTTCAAATGGTTAGGTAATGACTTTTACAAGAAAACAACAAGGCTAAATCAATGGATGCCTTCAAAGTAATGAAGCGCATATTGAATTTATAATTTTAGCTAGCGTTCAGTTTGTAGAAGTTTAACCAACTAAACATGTCTTTTTCATATGGAAATTTGGTTCTACAACTTCTTAAGTCGGGTCAAGCCGCATGTGTTTCTCCATTCCTTTATAAGAAGAGTGAGTCTTATTTGCATTTAGATGCACCGTACATTCATAATCCATTTTAAAATTGTGTAATTTTTTTTATTAATTAGCCCCCATAATTATACATCCTAGCTCCATCTCTGAGTACAATGAATAATATTTGTTAATACGTGTGAAAAATGATAGCGCACTATCTTTGTGGCTGGGGGAGTAATTGTTTTCTTATTTAACCTAAATATATATTTGGTTTCCTCTTTAATTAAACAATTAAATAAGTTATTATTGACTAACGAAATTACTCCAAATGAATTATTGCCTATTGGTGTAATTTGTGCAGTTTCTTGCTGCACTAGAGTAAACGCGCGCACAACTAGTTAATGACTAATTAATAAGGGTAATGCAATGTGGGTGATACACCCTAAAGTGATAATGGTATTTTTGAAATTTCTAGTGATGCATTGACTGCTTTATTCTTAATAAAATATTTTCATGAATTAGTGGAGCTCACTATCATTAAGGGTAAAATAGAAAAAATATAAACTCATCCCGAAGTGAATTTGACAAAATAGCAGCATTTACAAATAAATTAGTGTTACTGATTTTTAAGTTTATTTATATTCGTGTGGTAATCAATGACAAGCACTTATATGAATTTTGAGTTTACGTATTTTTTTAAGTATTATTATTATGCAAATTTTGATTTAATTTTCAAATATAAATATTTCGTATGCACAACACTAACATTTAAAAAGAAAATTTACATAAACTCGGTTCACAACTTGACTTAATGAATTAGGTTTACCAGAATATGCTAGGGTAATTACTGAATTTTAATATATGTCGAGTAGTGTGAGAGATAAGCTACAGGAATTTTTTAATTATATATGTTATGTTTATTTACACATTAAAATCTTGATGATTCAGATCTGATCATTTCATGATGCATTTTAAAAATATATAATTTGTTACACTGAATTTTGCAACTATTAATGTGAAAAAAAATAGTTCTGCGATTCAAGATAAATAAGTTTAGATATTTCTATATAATAAATTGTATATTTTTAAAATCATTATAAATCTTGCGATGTCTTTGACGCATACGAAAACTCACTCGTATGATATATGTGTATCTCACAATTATGTAATTGTATCATTATGGTTTTAATGGCATTAAATTTTTTGAGTGTAGTTATATATTACTCTTTGTTTATTAAAAAAATAAATGGAAATAAGAATGATAATGGCAGTAGTATGAAACTAAATGAGTATATGCTCCAAATAATTAAAATGATTAGTTTTCTCTAAAATGTGGGATGAAAAATAAATTAAAAAAATATTATCAAGTAATCAAATTGTACCTTTCAAAATGGGGAGAATGGACCATTCCTTAATTTGGTGGAATGAGTGTACACTATTCAAGAAATAAAATCTATGTACCAAACACATTTTTTGTTTCATCCCCACCTCGAAACTCCCAAATTAAGCAAGCCCTAAATGTTTAAATTCAACAAATAAAATGGGCTATAGAATGGTTTTCCTACAATTGGTCTAAGAGCTTCAGCTTCTCTTTGCGTTATGGGCTATGCTGCTAAAAGTCCAGTAGCCCAAATTGATGCAACCCATTTCATACTTGTATTGGTTTTCGTTTTCAGATTCAAATATCTAAGCCCAATTGATTGGGATCTCCATTTAATTAAATATATAAACGGCGTGTATATTATCCTCTTATATAATGTTAGATTTCATTTAAAACAAAATCTTGTATAGACCTAGTTCATGCTATGAATATTATTTTTAATTCATGACATTTGACCCTATTCAGGGTGACAAAAACTTGTATAGACCTGGTTCATCCTATGAACCCGGGTCAAACCTGACCCATACACTATAGATGGGTCAGATATATATATATATATATATATATATATATATATATATATATTTGAGCCCTTCGATGCGACCTCTCCCCTCTCCACTCTGAAATCTGTCGCGACCACTCTCCCAGCCCCCGCCATCGTGACCCTCCCTCCCCACAAAGACCTTTGCGTCGCCGCATGACCCATCCCTCCTCCACACAATCACGGAAGGTTGCTTGCGCATTGATAAAGCTGTCGGAGTATTCGACGTTATCACGCATCCAAAAAATCTGAGAACAACTTTCTCCCCAGATTCATATACTTAGAAATCGGTGATATAAAACTATCTCTGTTACTCAGAAAAACTATCTCTATTACTCAAAAAAACTATCACTATTACTCAGAAAAACTATCACTGTCATTATATGCTATAATAAGTTTCACTGTTACACATAAACTATCACTGTTACTCAGAAAATCTATCAATGTTACTCAGAAAAACTATCACTGTCACTATATGCTACAATAAGTTTCACTTTTACAAATAAACTATCACTGCTATATATAAAAAATATCACTGTTGCTAAGAAAAATTACCACTGTTACTTAGAAAAACTATCACTATTGCTCAGAAAACTATCACTGCTATATATATGAGCGTGGAATGACTGCGAGACGGAGCGACAAAACGGCGCGTGGGCTGGAATGAGCGCACGACGCGACGCGAGAGAGACCAAAGTGTGTGGGTTGAAACGAGCACGCGACGGCACGACGCGACGCGAAAAAGATCGAAGCGCGTGGACTGGTATTGAAATAGGTCATATTGAATTAGAGTTCATAGTGTGAACCTAGTTCACAGGAGTATTACTCATCCAGGGTATAATACGGGTCAAGTTTAGTGGTTTAGAAAAATGTGTTGAAAATTAATGAAATTGATCAAATAATCCAAGTTCATGGCATGTACTTGGTTCATGGGAGACCAACTCTCATTTAAAATATACTAATTATAATTTATTAGATAAAATAGAGTGATGAAATTAATTAATAATTAAAAACACTAATAATTATATATTTAAAGTTAAAGCGTAATATTCCCGAAACAGATTTTTTTTTTCTTTTTTCCAATATACCAACGTTTTTTTTTTTTAACGCTTTGATTGTTTTTGTTTTACCATCTTAAGCTTATCCTAGTTCATTCAAAGTATTTTTACCATCTTAATTAACCTGTTAAGATAAACCATTTTGACAGCTCTAGTTCAGCAGCGTTAATAAAAGAAATGTGCATTATTGGTTACAGGGCTAGTTCCAACTTCGCCTATCAAATCAAGTCATTCACAAATTATCTAGGAGTCGATTGGTTAAAAAATATTAGTTTGAACTCGTTTGGTTAAATACAAATCAACTAAAGCTTAATAATACTGAATTATACTAGAGCTAGAGACAACATATCGTCTTAATAACTTTTTTTTAAGGTATCGTCTTAATAACTTAAGAATGATGCTTGTGTGCACCAATTGCACAAGGTACAATTGGTGCAATTGAATTCAATTTTAATTTGGATGAACCATGAATCCTAAACCCTAAATCATGAACCCTAAACCCTAAACCATGAACCATTCGGGTTGGGAGAACCATGAACCACTCGGGCCGGGTTCGGGTTAGGTTGGGTTCGACCGGATAAAAAAAAACTAAAAAAAAAACTAATTACACCAATTTAAAATTTATGTATAGGGTGCACATAAGTATTTGTCATAACTTAATTAATGCCAGGAAGGGATAATTGTAAATTCATTTATGTTTATCCTTAAGTGGTAGTTTTTATACAGGCAGGGGGTTGCCTAACTGGCCAACTACCATCTGACTCCTCCATTAACAACTTTGAGATAACTAAAGATGCATTGGTGAGAAATTCCTACGAGGTACGTATTTGACCTCTATTATTATCCCCTTATAGGGTAAGCTACAAAGAAATCAACTACATATGTAAAGATAGTTAGGTCTCGAATGCATCGGGTGCACCGTGCACTGTATAATGTATTTTAAAAAAATTGTAACTTATTGCATTGAGAATTGTAATTTATTACACTGAAACATACATTTATAAATATAAATTGCATATTTCAGTATAACAAATCTCAAGTTTCAGTGAAATAAATTGTAAATTTTTTAAATATACTACGAAGGCTTTGGAGATTCCTCTATATGGATTTGTATTAATATTTAAAATAAATGAAATTAGTTTGATTGGTGGGCAGGAAAAGCATGATTAAAAAGCAGAAACATTTGGAAGTAGGAGGAACTTCGCTTTCAACAGGTTGTTGCAATGTGGAAGAGGTAGACAAAAGAAATTGACAGCTTTTAGCACCACTTTTTTACTACCAATTAATTAATAATTGATTGCAACTCATAACCATATACACATAATAATTCTCACCTCTACAAAAGTTTGTGGACCCTTTTTAACTTTTCTTTTAATATATTTGCTAATAGCGAGTTTTCTTTTTTTCACTTTTGTTTTCTTTTTTTTAACTTTTAGACGCATTTTATTAGCGAGTTTTGTATTAGTAATTGAAATGATAAAATGATTTATAAAGAGGGGTATGATAGATGATGGACTTATCTATCATACCTCTTCTTAAAAGTTATTTTATCGGTTCAATTACTAATACAAAACCCGCCGCAAAAAACGCATGTAAAATCAATCACAGATAAGATTGATGGATGGAGGTTTCGATGAACTTATTTACTTAAATGAAATTAATATTATTACACTTGTAAATTACTCCCTCAGTCTCAGGATTATTGCAACATAGAAATCGGACCGCAAACCAAATAAAGTGGAATAAAGTGGGTTTGAGTGGAATACAATAAGGATATTGTGAGTGTATTAATATTATATTTATTTCTTTTTTAGGAGTGTTTCAGTAATGTTGTGACGTCTCAATAAAGCAAGTGTTGCAATAATATTAGAACGGAGGGAGTAATAACTAACACTTATCAATTAATACCATTACATATATAAATTAATACTATAACATTTATTTATGTATTAATGGTATTAATTTATAAAAATAGTAATATTATTAAATAAACGTTACGAAATTAGAATTGAACAAGTTTCATACGAGAGTGTCTTACGATTTAGAATTCTGACTTTATTTCACGAACAGATTGTAGTGTAATCATTCAAAATAAGTCAAAACAGAGAATTTTCAATTTACCAATATAATCATGAAAAGTTTATATTGCAGGTTGGGTTTGCGATTAATTGATGAAGTTATTGTTCCGTTTACAAAACGTGTAACTAACACGATTTTAAACACATGGTCTCGCCAAATATACATTAGAGTTCAAGTCCACCGTAATTTGCCAAATATATATATATATATATGTAATGATATAAATACAACTTTTACAAATAATGATAACACATATTTTTATGTCAAGAATATATTATGTGCACCATGTTCATCGTACACCACTATTATAATTGTTCGTAAAGATCAACACATTATTTATAAAGTATTAATTCGTACAAACAAATAATACTTTATCCTCCATATCAAAATAATTAAGATGAGCAAATTTGTTTAAAAGTAACAAATAAAAAAGGTTATCTGCAAACATGCATCTTCATATTTGGGCTCAAAAAAGGGTAAAGCACCTAAACAAATAATATGTTTGTTTCTCCATGTTCTATTATTCTTCCTTGTGATTATAGCTCGAGGTTTTTTTATTTTCCTTTTGTATTTCGTTTTTATCGGAAAAAAAATATCCATTCACCAATTTGAATTCAAGGAGTACTCAAATTTGTACAAAATTATCGTCCATGAAAAATTTGTAGTAGAAAAGTACCATTTCTAAATGACGAGAGAATGGAGATCAATACATCATAAACACTTGTAATCAAAACATTAGAACTTGCATCTTTTTCATTTTCATTGAACAATATTAATTATGAACCAGTTATATGGTGTACAAGAAATTTACTCGGTATGTGTATGTGTATGTGTAGACACGTATGAAATTGATAAATATATATACATTTTCGATCTCATGAAAGTTATGGTAAATAGTTTATAAGTCAACAAAAAAGAGTGTATAAGTTAATGATCAAACATTTTTACTACTAGTTAATGGAACCCTGCATGTTACTCTGTTAGACTAGACTAATACTCTATCTGATCCTAAAGGTTGTTTTAGGAAAGAGAGTTTGTTTTTAATTGTGTGTTATTTTAGACATTTTCTCTCATATTTTCTCTTTTATCCTACCCAAACCCCATCAATCTTTCCCATGACTAAATTAAGGAATATAAATTTGGCAAATAATTACTCCATCGATCTAATATTCGTCAATTTATAGCTTTTTTTTTTTTTTTTTTAGCATCCAACCTTAAAACATTGAGTGGGTCTTATGTGCATCGTGTACTCATAGTGTATTTTAGAAACATATAACTATACAAAACAAAAACGTGCAACTATTCCAAACAGAAGCATGCAACTATATTCTCATATTAACAACAGCATTTTTTTTACGTAAAATAAGTTGCACTTTTTCAACATAACAAACAGACGCTTCTAAAATACATTATAAATACGATCTTACTTAATATAAAAAGAAAAAATTTAAAAACATTAGTTATTTAGAATCATAGGAAATAATAATTAATGTAATCTTAATAGAGGCGTAATATAGCGACTTGCCAAATAAGTTTGCAAGGAAAAAAAGTTGTACTCGTATTTTAAAGGACAAACTCTTTTTTTTTTTTATATTGATAATTCAATTTTTTTTTATTAAAAATAAAAATTATTAGGTCCAAAAAAATCAACAAGAGTACTATTAGGTCCAAAATTCAAATTAAAGAACTCATAGATCCAAAAGGTGATTTTGAAAGTCCATTATACCCTCGCTCAAATTCAGCCGTCCCAATCATCTTTTTCATTTCTCTCCCCAATCAATTTATCTTGCTTCTCTCTCTCTCTTCACCTCTCCCCAAAAATTACAGCATCTGCACGCCACCACCATCACTTGCACGTCGCCGCCACCACAACCACCACCACCAAGCTGCCGTCGTCGCCACCGGAGCTCCTCGTATCCACCGCTGTGCACCACGAACAAATCTAAGCCGCCGCAGTCGCAATCGGAGCAAATAGGTTTGTGTTTTTTTTTTCCCTGGATTTGTGTTTTACACCGAAGCAAACGACGATGGGTCTGATGATTTTTGTTAAAGAAATATTTATTTGTGTTTTTAGTATGCGGGGTAGGAGGTATTGTTTGTGTTTTTTTTTTTCGTTTTTGAATTTTTTGAGTAAAGTTGCTGCGTTTTTTTAGAGTTTTAAATCTGAATTTTCTGATTTGTGTGTTTTTTTTTTAGATTTTATAGATCTGAAATTTGGTGGATGGAGGAGGAAGAAGAGTATCTGGATCATTTGAAGATGCATATGTTCATCAATTGATGAACATATGCATGTTTTAGTGAATATGTTCATCAATTTGGTGAATATGTTCATCTTATTTGTGCATATGTGCATGATGAATACAGACGAAGATATGTAATTTTTGAGATTTTGGATATGTAATTTGTAGATTTTCATATATGAAAATTCAAATTGTAAATGAAACAAAGATGAATCAATTATTTCTCCTTTTTTTCTGGATTGAAGCTTTCCCCACAGAATCAATTATGAATTATGAAAGAAGAAAGAGAGAGAAAAACAATGAAACAATTATCTCCCTAATTTTCGTTTATCATCAATATAAGAAAAAAAAAAAGAAAAGGAAGATGGATGTATCAAAAAATAAATTGGTGGAGGGGTTGTGGAGGTTGGAGTGTATAACCTGGTAAAAGTTGTTAACGAAGATGAAAATGGTAAAAGTTGTAGGCTTTTATGAAGATAAAATTAAAAAATGAAAAAAGGATGTAGCAGCAGTTTGCAGGGGTGAAATTAAAGAAGACGTCAACTCAATGTTGTTGCAGGTTGTGGAGGTTAGAGTGTTTGCAGCAGTGTTTGGAGGGGTATTAATGTCTTTTAACTATTAACTTTGGACTAAGAGTACTAAATATATATGTTTGGACCTATTAGTAACATAATCCTTTCAAATGGAGTGGAAAGTCATTCTCTTTTTTTATTATATTTTTAATAAAAGAATATTTTTTATCCTTTTATAATATTTGTACCTGTCGCGAGTCGTTTTCGTTGATGAATATTATGTGGCTAATTTAATTACGACTCGCAAACAAAACATATACGTGTAAAATAAACAGTAAATAAGATGGATTTGTTGACCCAGTTCGTCAATAAAAGACTACTCTGGGGGCATACCAAGCCAGGATGTAGTACTGAGAGCCTTACACGTACAGTTCTTGATACATCTTATGAAGATGAATCGATGCAGGTTATCGAATGAGTTTCAGGGTTTTTCATATATGTGGATGAACACTCTAATTTTTCTATTCCTCACCTCTCAGGGAATTTTTTGTAGGCTATTTCTCTGGGATTCTTTCTTCTGAACCAACCCTTTTTTTCCTCTTTTTACTTCCATTTATCGTACTTTGTCAAGCATGAGCTGGATTCTTTGGACCATGCAAGAACTCCGGTGGTGTTGCCACGTTTCTGACTTCATCTTCTAGATTGATCTTTGTATAAACGTCGTCTGTAGGACGCTCTTTTAATCGTCAGAATTAATCTTTTGTTCGGTTGGACTTTCTGTTCGTCGCCTTTAAGATGTCGGTTTTTCAGGAGATTTGAGTTCGAACATACTGACCTGGTTTCGTTTGTTCGATAGGCTGGCCGAGCAACTCTGATCGGTTGGCGAACAAAAAGTAACTCGCCCACCGGGCATGATTATTATATTCAAACATTACACGTGTCGCTCTTTGATGTTCGATTAATCCTGATTTATTATATCGAACACAACAGTACCCTTAATAAAAAGAGTTGTGCATTGGTCGCATGTAGATCGCGCATGAATCCGCGCGATCTAATGGGAGGGATAGATATTAATGTAGTAAGATATATATGTCATAAAAGGAAAAAAATATTTTTATCAAAAGTAGTACAAAAAAGAGTTTAAAGTTTGAAATATCAATATATACTACTCCCTCCGACCTAGAAGACTTAACACACTTTCTTTTTTAGTCTGTCCTATAAGATTTTGCACACACAAAAATGGACACACTTTTCTCAACTTGTAATCTTACAATACACACTTATTGTTCTTTATACCTCTCCCCATAAAGCATAAAACAAGTTTTCTTAATCTCTGTACCGAAAAATTGGCGCAGAGTCTTTCGGGACGAAGTGAGTAATATTTTTGCCAATTTTTAGCATATTTTGATGACAAAAACTCATATGAGACAGTCTCATGCATGACGGGGTACGCCCTAGCACAAATTACACTCATCTTTTCCAAAGTGTTAAAACGACAATGCCAACTTATGCTTCGTCTCACCGTGAGATCGTCTCATGCAAGTATGTCTCTATTTTGATATTGGGAAATTTTGGAAGTTGATATTATGTCTCAAACAAAACCAGTTTAATTATATCAAATTGGGAAAGAAAATTTCAGGGATATCAGCGGAATAATAAAGTATTATTCATACTGCCCTCCTGTTAAAAATAGCGACCCATCAGAACACTGACGTCACGTGACTTTTAACGCCATTTATATTTTTTCTAGCTCAGTTATCTTCAATTTTTACCGCCAATTTCTGAATAGGAAACGACGACGTCTTAATTGTACCTAACTTCTCCATAATATTTGGGCTTCAATGAATCATTTCCCTTCTTATTTCCCATTAAAATAATGTCTCGATTTTTATTAACTAGACGTGGCAAAGTGGCATATGTTGGGAGAAAAAAAAATTTGGTCTCATAATTTTTCTGTTATCCGTTTTTCATCTCAAAAAGTTTGATTATTCAATTTTGGTCTCATAACTATTTTAATTATTCAATTTTGGCCTTATTTTATTTTGGAAAATAGAAAACGATGTCGTTTTCGGTCACATGTAAGTCATGTGTCGATTGAAAGTAAGGATTTTCGAGTACGTAGATGAAGTGGACGCTAACTGTTAAAAAAAAAATCAGTTTAAAAAAATTAGAAAGAGCAAGAAAAGTCATCCTAAATTGCGCAAAACATAATTTTTTTTAACAGTACAACGTCAGCTACGAGCTCGAAAACCCCCAATTTAAATCAGTATGTAACTTGAGCCTAACCAAAAATGATGTTGTTTTATGTTTACCTGCAAAAATGAGACCAAAATTGGACATCGAGATAATTATAAGACCGAAATTGGAAAGTTAAACTTTTTAGAACGAAAAACGGATAACAAAAAAGTTATTGGACGAAAAAAAATTGTTCTCCATATGTTGTCTCCATTTCATCAAACTGGTCGGAAGATTGAAAATTCTCACATTAAAGAGGTTCTAAATTGTAAAATTGCGACGACAGAACATGTTTTTAGACTGCTTGTGGGCTAGGAAGGTCTTAGATCTGAGTTCGGTTCTCTTGAGTTTATATTCCTTTTCGCTTGAGATCTAGATCATTAGTTTGTTCTCGTCTCTGGATGATGGGGATTGTGTTTGCTTGTAACTATTTTGTGAAAGTTATGGTATGTTAGAAATATTTCTCTTTTCTAGGATATGATCATGCAGGCTAATGAAAATGTGGCGGCTATCGTGGCACATAAGCGTGATTTTATGGAATTTGTCCATTGCCTTTAGTGATTCCGATCCACGTTGTTTAGTGCTCAATGGGGAGGCACCAAGTCTAGGTTGGCTCAAGCCTAATACAGATGCTTCTCTAAAGGTCAGGTTGAGTATTGTTGGGGTGACGCGTGATTCGAATGGACGGGTTGTGTGGTGGTTTGGAGAAAAGTGTGATTGTAGGGAGATTGATGTGGTTGAGGCCTTGGCAATTAAGCGCAGTTGGAGAATGCCGGAAGAGGGGAATTGATTTGGTGGTTGAATTGGATGCCCGACTTGATCCTTTCCATTCTCCATCTTATGCATGATCTCAGTTACGTGGGTAGTATTGTTCGTGACATCTTGGACATTGTTAAGGAGTTTGATCGAGTGTGTTTCTATTAGACTAGAAGATCAGGCAGTTGTATTGCTCATAAGCTTGTTTTTTTGTTCTTTTTCTTCTAATTCTGGTGTTGTTCGATCCGTGTTCTGAACCTTATTGTTGATTTTGTAAAAGCCGAATATCCGGTTGTCTATTGACAATATTTTTTCCCTTAAGAAAAAAAAAGGTTTAACAAAGTTAGTCCTAAACAATGCAACTTTGCAATTTAGAATGTTTCCATTAAATTTTCATTAATTTATTTTCTTTTCGAAAAGTAAAAGTACTAGTTTGAAAATGCCATGTGTTGCTCCCAGAGTAAAATTCATTTTTGGTCTTACAGGACACGGGATCTCACGCTTTTGGTCCAAATACTCACCGCTTTGATCCCGTATTTTTTTTTTATGCAGTTTTGGTCCTTCCATTACGGAATGCATTAAGTTCAACTGCACTTTTGGTCTCATACCTTGTTTTGTGGGACCAAAACTGCAATTGACTTTAAAGAAAAACATAATAATAAAATCAAAATTGCATTAAAAATTAGTTTTTAAGACCAAAGTGGTGAGTGTTGGAATCAAAATCGTAAAATATCATATCATGTGGAACAAAAAATGAATTTTACCTATAGCTCAGACATGACTTTTTTCAGTTGGTTAATTAAATTCAATTTTACGGCAATTTGCATTTGAGGTGGGTAAATCAGTCATCACTAATGATTGGTTCATGTCACATGCAACTTGACGGAAAAAAAATAAAAATTAATTCGATCTTATTTGCGCTACACTTATTATTCTCCAGCAATTTTCTTTTACAAATTATGACAATTGACATGACTAGCCAGATCCAAAAATTACTAACGGGGATATATTGTATCAATTTACAAATTTTTTTACCTTTACAAAAAAAAAAAATGCAAACGCGAGACCAACTTTATCATATCAGTAAGCTAATATATGCATGTGATGATCAAATTTAAAGTGTTGAGCAAGTAGTTGGTCAAACTAGGTCAAGTGTGGTGTGGGGAGTGTGGAATCGGGTTCAGCTCATTTAGACCGGGCTAAATCGCTTGAACCGGACCCAACTTGCACCTGCAGCAGAAACCAGCTCAAGGCCGTTATAACTGCCGAAGCAGCAAAGCAGAGTCCATTTTCAAAGCTCGATTCACGTGTTCTCCACGTCGATTTCACCAGAATTAGTTGAGGGCTTTTACTTGCCATCATTAGAGGGGTCGATTACATATTTCATTATCCTTGATTGTTCATTTTATAGAGAGTACACAAAACTTAGGGTTCTTGAGCGGGTTTGAGTGAATTAGTTCAATCGAGACGAGTTATGAAGTGTAATATGTAATTGCTTATTCGTATAGTGAAAGTGAGGTACCCTAATCCCGTGGATGTGGGCAATTTAGCCGAACCACGTATATCTTGTGTTTTGCCATTGTTGATTTCTTTCGGTTTTTTTCAAGTTTTCATCAATTCTAGGTTGTAGCCATTGATTCATCTTCATTGTGTGATTTACTGGGTTTTTAAATCATCTCTAACAAGTGGCACCGTCTGTGGGAATGTGTTGAAGGATAATGGCAGCAGTGAAGCTAGATATTGAAAAGTTTACGGGTAAAAACGACTTTGGGCTTTGGAAAATCAAGATGAAGACACTTCTTACTCACCATGGGCTGTTGAATGCTCTGAAACCAGCTGATCAGTGGCCGGCATCATCATCAACAAATGCAGCAGAGAATCAAGCCAAGAAGAATGAAATTCTGGAAAAGGCTCATAGCACCATCATCCTGTGCCTTGGTGATAAACCACTGAGGGAAGTTGCAAAAGAGAAGACTGCTCTTGACTTGTGGAAAAGATTGGAGGATTTGTATCAAGCAAAATCGGCCTCTAACAAGTTGTATATGAAGCAGAAACTCTTAGCATTCAAATTGACAGGTGAGAAGGGCTTAAATGAGCAGTTGGATGAATTCTTGAGGGCTATGGATGATCTTAAGAATCTAGAGGTTAAACTGGAGGATGATGACAAAGCTTTGATGCTTTTGAATTCTTTGCCTAAATCCTTTGAAAATTTCGAAGATACTTTGTTGTTTGGAAGGCAGGAACAACTAAATTTTGATGCAATTCAAACATCCATCAAAACCAAGTTTCTGCAGATGAAGGATGCCAAGAAAAATTCAAAGGATGGAGAAGGCTTGAATGTCAAATTCAAGGGAGGAAAGAAGAAGTTCAACAAGAAAAATGATGGAAATTGTTTCTCTTGTCATAAAACAGGTCACTTGAAGAAGGATTGCCCAGAAAGGGAAAAGAACAAGGACAAAAAAGGCTCAAGAAAACTCTAAAGAAGCAGAAGATATTGTTGCTGAAGAGGGCTATGAAAGTGAAGCCATGACAGTAACTGATACCAAAATGCATGAAGAGTAGGTTCTTGACTCAGGATGTTCTTTCCATATGTGTCCCATAGCAAGAAGGTTTGAAAATTTGAAGATGAGTGATGGTGGTTTAGTACTGTTAGGAAATGATGATTGTTGTAGAGTGAGAGGAACTGGTTCTTACGAATGTTAGATATGTCCCTGGACTCAATAGAAATTTTATCTCTCTTGGATCACTGAATGCACTAGGATATGAGTTTAATATAGAAAAAGACCCAATACATGTCACTAAGGGTAGCAGGTTGGTGATGAAGGGAGAAAAGTCAAATGGCCTCTACATTTTGACAGGAGATACAATAAGTGGTACTGCAGATGCCGCCATCATTTCATCAGATACAACACTATGGCACAAAAGGCTTGCTCACATTGGAGAGAAGGGACTTCAAGCTCTATCCAAGAAAGGAGCATTCTCTAGAAACAGCCTGTCAAAACTACAGTTCTGTGAACAGTGCATTCTGGGGAAATCTAAGAAGCAACCATTCTCAAAATGTACCACTCCACTATTGAAAAGTTTGAATATGTGCATCTGATATATGGGCATCTGATATATGGGGTCCATCTAGAATATAGTCACATGGGGGAGGTGTTGGGATTATACTGGAAAATATGTTTTTACTTTGTATAATCAAACTGAATTTCGGTCTTATTTACTGAAATAAATTATTTATCACTGATGCTTTAAATATCATTGAATGTTACATATATTTACTGCATAACTGTTCAATAAATAGTACGTGTTACATTGTAGTTAATTTAGTAATACCAGATCACAGAAGATTAAATTAACAGTTCCTTGTAACCAAAAGTACACCATTCACGACCTAGATGGAAATGAACAATCCATCGTGAAAGGTTGAAGTGTAAGGCTCAGATTGACTTGTCTTGACCAAGAGATTACACTAGTGCATGTCTAGTGCACTGAATAGGACCTACATGAGGACAAATTCTTCAGAACTGAACTAGGAAGAATTAGACCTCAGTGGTTCGTTATTTCTTAATCTTCGTCCCTTAAATAGGATCGCGTGTGGTTAGTAATTATTGCTTTGACTTATTACGGGTAGAGAATCAACGAGATTCAATACTTTATATCTTGGGCAATATTATTGGTCACATGCGATTGCTAAGATTTAATACGGAGAATCGTGTGCAAGTACGCTTGTTCGATTTGCCCCCTTGGGAGGTTCATAAGTTTTATCATACCAAATCTTGCAAGTGGAACTAGTTTCCGATATGGATAATAATGTTGAACTGTTCCTTAACCAAGGACAAAAGATATTAATTAATAGAAAGCTATTTCAGTGGCTTGAATTAATTAATGGGCTAGATAATCTTAAACACGGGAAATAATAACCGGGGAGCCATATTAATTGTAATATGGGTTAAGATGGATAGTGCAATATTAATTATGTAGTGGGATTAATTAATATTTATGGGCTTGAATAATATTGTGGCTCAATATTGATAATTCAAGATCCATTGGAAGGTCCAATCTTAATTCTCCTAAAGGCCCTCAAGTAGCCCAACATAAAGTCCAATAACCTGAAAAAGGTGTTTAAAAATAAAATAATTTTTGTTGCTATTTTTTCCTCATTAATTTGAAAAATATAAATAAAAAGCGGAGAAAGATTTTCTTTGAATTTTGTTATGGAATGAAGATATGTATTCTTGAAATACAAGATTATCTCATTAAATTCAAGAAATCTCACACTTGGTTATTTATATGTTATTTTCGAAAATTTTAAAAGAATAAGGGAAAGAAAGATTTTCTTGATTTTCTTGAAAAGATATTATGGAAGATATGTATTCTTGCAATACATGTATATCTCATAAATTCAAGAAGATCAAAATCTTAGAATCTTTATCCTTATTTTTTCGAAAATAACCATAACAAGAGAAGGTGGGATTTTATGGAATATTTTAATTATGGAGAAAAGAATATATGAGAGATATTCAAGATTTCTTGGAGATCAAGAAAAGATTTTTTCCTCCCTATTCCATGACAAAAAATCGGCCACCACCTATCTATAAATAGGGGATGATTTCTTCATCCCCATGTACAATTCCATGTGCTGAAAAAATTAGCAAATCCACAAAGGTGGTGCAACAAATTTTTGTTTTCCCTTTTGTTAATTGTTCGCGAGCTTCCTTCCACCAGATTGACGAGCAAGGACTAGGGAATACTTGGGAAGACTTTTTGGTGTGTTCTTATCGACGGGACCATTGCCACTCCAAGAGGTTAGTTCACGTAAACCCGTAGCAATTCCGCATGCGTAGGATTTATGTGAACTGTTTATATGCATGATTTGTTGTTGAATTATTATTTGAATTAATATATGATTAATTCATGCTAGTAATAATTGTTAGAATTAAATTTGTATTTAAATATTCATCCTGAATAAATCCGGACAATTAATTCCCCAACGGGAGGTAGATACTTCATGACAATCATAGATGATTTTTCAAGAAAGCTGTGTGTGTTTATCTTGAAACAAAAGAGTGATGCTTTCAATAAATTTAAAGAATGGGCTATTGAGTATGAGAATAAGTTAGGAAAGAAGTTGAAACACTTGAGAACTGACAATGGGTTAGAGTACTTATCAGAAGAGTTTCAACAGTTCTGTAGAGAGAAGGGAATCACCAGGCACAAAATTGTTCCATCCAATCCACAACAAAATGGTTTAGCTGAAAGGATGGACATAACAATTCTTGAAAGGGTAAGATGTATGCTCTCAGATGCTAAGCTTCCAAAATTTTTCTAGGGGGAAGCTGTTAATACATCTTGCTACTTAATCAACAAGACACCATCTACTGCAATAGACATGAAAACCCCTGATGAAGTCCATGTTGGA
Source organism: Stenogyne calaminthoides (assembly GCA_037126765.1). Classification (NCBI taxonomy): domain Eukaryota; kingdom Viridiplantae; phylum Streptophyta; class Magnoliopsida; order Lamiales; family Lamiaceae; genus Stenogyne; species Stenogyne calaminthoides. The sequence continues at coordinate 9,868,176 of JBBCBC010000007.1, forward strand.
TTATATAGGCACATAAACATGTAATACATGCGCAGCGGAAATAAACAGTTCACCAACAACGAACAGTTAAATGCATAAACGAGTACGAATAAACATAGCAAGAAATCTTACAGTAATTCAAAAGCAGATTTCTCAACTATGGTATCCACGTAATCCCCGTTCACGAACTTGCACAGAATTGCCAGCTTTGAATCCCGAGATGATTTTGCTAGGAAAATTCTAACTCTAGATTTTATGGAGAAATATGAACACTTGTATTATGAATTCCCAAGAGCTCATATATATAGGGAAGACCCAGCTTAAATCTTAAGCTAACCCGATTAGGAAATAAGATCCCTAATCTTGTAAATAAATCTCTTAGATTTAATTCCCATATATAAAATCTCCGGATTTAATTCTCATGTATATCAAATCTCTACGGATTTGATCCCACATATATTAAATCCTATAATAATATTCCATATATTATTATTGGGAATCCTATTTAATTAAATCCAATTTAATTAAACATTAATAATAATTAATTCTAAATTAATCTATTATTAATCAATTCTCCATAAATTAAATATTAAATCCAATATAACATTTAATCAACCAACTATAATCCGTAAAAGGGAACTACTTGTTGTGTGACCCATAGGCCCTCATATATCGAGCGATTAGTCAAACTAAAGGTCATAATTGAACCATATACAATAAATCAGACATTCTCAATATATGAGGTACGTTGCGAGAAATGTGCAACTACCTGTAACTGAAACATGGGCTATTACGATTTTATCCTTTCATTCACGAATACTCGATTAGTCTTGAACATGATGAAGTGTCTATTCAAATAACTTAATCATATTATCTCTAATCACTAATTGATTACTTATGTCACACTTGGCCACAAAGTCCCAGTTGACGTGCATTGGCCAATGACTTTGATCCAATTATGATAAAAAGATGAGCATTCTCTCTAAATTCACTTTGAGGAATGAATCATATTCTTGGCTCAACTACCACACACATGCACTTCGTGATGTACCCAATCCAAGCCATATCTACTCATGAAAGGATGCAAGCGTCGGTCATGGTCAAAGTTCATCACTCCACATATGTCGTGCGTATTGACCTCAAGTCAAAGGAGTATCGCATCGCTCCCACTAACCGAGACACCCGTAGACACATATAGTGGAACTACATAAAACTATTTCTCGGATGGGTATACCAATACCCTCTAAGGTATTTGTGCATCCATCATGAGATACCTAGTATCTCGTAGTAAGTGAGATCTTACTACACTCTCTAAGAGTATGATGCAGATCGCACACCAATCTCAATTGCATCATTAATATCCCATTCTTGATGATCCTTGATCGAGGCTATTTGAGAATCATGCTTAAGTCATCTGAGTTCTCACACCCTCAATGACAACAATGACTCATGGGAACACAGATAAGAACAAATGCAAACAATCAAACATAATATTCTAATGAGTGTAATGTCATACATTTAATATTAAGTAAACAATAATATTAAACCAATACTGAATATTATCTTAGCATTATGTCCTTACAATGGATTGTCTCTAGGACACTAACACTAACAATCTCCCACTTGAACTAGAGCCAATCACCTACATGTCTAACCCCTAGACCATTGAAATGTCTAGTGTGCACATGAACACTCAAAGCTTTGGTGAAAGGGTTATCCAAATTATCTTCCATGGGAAAACACTCTAACTTTATCTCTCCTCTAGCGATTATCTCTCTTATCAAGTGATAATGCCTCTGTACATGCTTGTTTCTGTTATTGGATCTCGGTTCCTTAGCTTGCGCAACCGCACCAGTGTTGTCACAATATAACTTTATTGGATTGCTGGCACTTGAAACTACCCCTAGTTCACTTAAGAACTGTTTTATCCAGACAACTTCTTTGGCAGCTTCCGCCGTAGCAATGTACTCAGCTTTGGTTGTTGAGTCTGCGGTAGTCTCTTGTTTGGAACTATTCCAACTAACCGCCCCGCCATTGAGAACGAACACATAGTCTGATTGTGACTTGTAATCATCACAGTCTGATTAAAAACTAATGTCAGCATAGCCAGTGGCAACTAGCTATGGCTGTCCTCCGTAAAGCAATCTTTAGTACGTTTGAGGTACTTGAGAATATTCTTGATAGTAATCCAGTGAGGTTCACCCGGATTCTATTGGTATCTACCAGTGGTGCTGACAGCGAAGGACACATCTGGCCTAGTGCAAGTCATGGCGTACATGATGGAGCCAATTGCAGAAGCATATGGTATATCCTTCATGTGTTGGATATCAGCGTCTGTGGAAGGACAATCCTTCTTATACAGTTTTATCCCATGACATGTCGGTAGAGAACCTCTCTTAGAGTTCTCCATCGCAAATCGCTTCAACACCTTGTTTACATAGGTGGACTGTGACAACCTCCAACATCTTCTTGGATCTATCCCTATGGATCTTGATCCCTAAGAAGTAGCAGGCTTCACCTAGATCCTTCATCATGAAGGTCTTTGACAACCATTCTTTCACGGACTGCATGAGTGGGATATTGTTTCCCATAATTAGTATGTCATCGATATATACAACTATGAAGACAATATTCTTCCCATTGTATTTTCGTTAGACGCATGGATCTTCTGAGTTTCTGACGAAGTCAAATGATTTGACAGCTTCATCAAATCGGGTATTCCAACTCCTAGAGCTTGCTTCAATCCATAAATGGATCGTTTAAGCTTGCACACAAGATTGGATTTTGGCTTTGATATAAAACCTTCCCGTTGAGTCATAAACATTTCCTTGAGGAAAGCTGTTTTGACGTCCATCTGTCAAATCTCATAATCAAGGTGTGCTGCTAATGCAAGTAAAATTCGAATGGACTTGATCTTAGCAATTGGTGAGAAAGTCTCGTCATAGTCAATGCCTTCGCATTGACTATAACCTTTCACCACCAACCTAGCCTTGTAGGTTTGTACTTTACCATTTTCATCAGTCTTACGTTTGAAGACCCATTTACAACCTATGGGTCTAACCCCTTTCGGCAACTCAACCAAGTCCCAGACTTGATTGGTGTACATCGAGTCCATCTCGAATTTCATGGCTTCATGACACTTCTTTGAGTCAACATCTAATGTTGCCTCAGTGTAAGTTCTAGGATCGTCTTATCCGGGATCTCCATGTCATCATGTTCCTCCACGAGGAAACCATAATATCTAGTGGGTGGATTACGAACTCTAGTGGACTTATGGAGTTGTGGTTGGTCAGGCTGCACATTCTAATCGTGAAAATTTTGTAGTGCAGCGATTTTATCGTTGACCGGGGAGACCTCAAGAGCGACACTTCCGGATGCCTCTTGAGCGGGAGTTTGAACTATGTTGTTCTCAATGAGCCTACTTGGAGTTCGTTGCTCAGGCAATGCAACTCCAATTACGCTCCCACTGGCTGAAAGATGATCACTTAGTGATAAACTTCCACCATGTGAGTTGCTGAATGCTCCCACTGATTCTTAGTCATGTTGCTTTGACAAGACATCAGTCTCCTTGTTAATTTGTGATTCTTGAATTTCTTCAAGTTCTATCGTCTTACGACCTTGTTCCTTGAAGACATAATCTTCTTCAAGGAATTTGGCCTGCCTAGAAACAATTACTGTTTGTTTCTCAGTAAGATAGAAATAATATCCTCTAGTTTCCTTAGGATATCCCACAAAGTAACCCTTTTCACCTTTTGATTCCAACTTATCAGTGAGCATTTTCTTCACAAACGCGGGGCAACCCCACGTCCTTATGTGAGAGAAAGTTGGCTTCTTGCCATGCCATATCTCGTATGGCGTATGCTCAACCGATTTGGACGGAATCATATTCAGAATGTAGATTGAGGTTTGGAGCGCGTATCCCCATAAGAAAGTTGGAAGAGATGAAAAGCTCATCATGGACCTTACCATGTCTAACAGGGTTCGGTTTCTCCTCTCGGACACTCCATTCATTTAGGGTGTGCCGGGAGGAGTCCATTGTGATTGGATTCCATGCAACTTCAGTTAATCGATGAATTCATGGCTAAGATATTCTCCTCATCGATCTGATCGAAGAGTCTTAATACTCTTACCAAGATGCTTCTCTACTTCAGCTTTATACTATTTGAATTTCTCAAAAGATTCGGATTTGTGTTTCATTAGATACACATACCCGAACCTAGAGAAATCATCAGTAAAAGTTATGAAGTAGCAGAAGTGACCCCTAACTAGAGTGGGCAATGGTTCACAAACGTCACTGTGGATCAACTCTAAAACTTCTTTGGCACGAACCCCTTTCCCACAAAAGGGTTTGTTGATCATTTTGCCCTTAAGACAAGATTCACAATTTCCATAAGACTCAAAAGTCGAATGGGGTTAAGTACTCTAACTTTCTTAACCTTGCAATTATTTTCTCGTTTGCATGACCAAGTCTACAATGCCACAAGTAAGTTTGGTTTTCACGATTACTAAGTTTGAGTCTTTTATTTTATATATTAAGAACATTATATCCACAATGCAACAAGTATAAACCAATAGATAAAGGAGCATTTCCATACACATCACCATTAAGCGAAAAATAACAATTATTGTTTGCAAAATGGAAGAAAAAACCTTCAATATCCATTCCCAACGTGTAAAAAGCGACTTCCATTCCCAACGACCTAACTTCCTTTGACCTATCCTTGATCTCGAGACCTGACATTCATACAAAATGTGTGAGCCACAACCGGTATCTAATACCCAACAGTTAGTATCATTTGTGGACATGTTTATCTCAATAACAAACATACATGTTCCAGTGGCTGAGACACCTTGTGTCTTCTTTTCAACTGCTAGAACCTTGCAGTCCTTCTTCCAATGCCCCTTCGGCTTGCAGTAGAGGCATACATCATTGTCCACTCTCTCCTTCTTTTGAATTCCACCTTTGGGCTTAAGGAAGCTTGGCTTGGAGCCTTTCTTTGCCTTGCCCTTTTTCTTCTTTCCTTTCGGAGCAGAAGAAGTAAAGGCACTCACCATGAGCATAGACCTTTCCTTAGCAGTGGAAGACTCAAAGGTCTTTAGCATGTTATGCAGCTCGGTATTGGGATTATACTGGAAAGTATGCTTTTACTTTGTATAATCAAACTGAATTTCGGTCTTATTTACTTAAATAAATTATTTATCACTGATGCTTTAAATATCATTGAATGTTACATATATTTACTGCATAACTGTTCAATAAATAGTACGTGTTACATTGTAGTTAATTTAGTGATACCGATCACGTAAGATTAAATTAACGGTTCCTTGTAACCAAAAAGTACACCATTCACGACCTAGATGGAAATGAACAATCCATCGTGAAAGGTTGAAGTGTAAGACTCGATTGACTTGTCTTGACCAAGAGATTAAACTAGTGCATGTCTAGTGCAATGAATAGGACCTGCAGGAGGACAAATTCTTGAGCCAACTAGGAAGAATTAGACCTCGGTGGTTCGTTATTTCTTAATCTTAGCCCCTTAAATAGGATCACGTGTGGTTAGTAATTATTGCTTTGACTTATTACGGGTAGAGAATCAACGAGATTCAATACTTTATATCTTGGGCAATATTATTGGTCACATCGCGATTGCTAAGATTTAATACGGAGAATCGTGGTGCAAATGCGCTTTGTTCGATTTGCCCCCTGGGAGGTTCATAAGTTTTATCATACCAAATCTTGCAAGTAGAACTAGTTTCCGGTATGGATAATAATGTTGAACCGTTCCTTAACCAAGGACAATAGATATTAATTAATAGAAAGCTATTTCAGTGGCTTGAATTAATTAATGGGCTAGATAATCTTAAAAACGGGAAATAATAACCGGGAGCCATATTAACTGTAATATGGGTTAAGATGGATAGTGCAATATTAATTAAGTAGTGGGATTAATTAATATTTATGGGCTTGAATAATACTGTGGCTCAATATTGATAATTCAAGATCCATTGGAAGGTCCAATCTTAATTCTCCTAAAGGCCCCTCAAGTAGCCCAAACATAAAGTCCAATAACTGAAAAGGTGTTTAAAAATAAAATAAATTTTTGTTGCTATTTTTTTCCTCATTTTTTTCGAAAAATATGAATAAAAGGGGAGAAAGATTTTCTTTGAATTTTGTTATGGAATGAAGATATGTATTCTTGAAATACAAGATTATCTCATTAAATTCAAGAAATCTCCCACTTGGTTATTTATATGATATTTTCGAAAATCTTGAAAGAATAAGGGAAAGAAAGATTTTCTTGATTTTCTTGAAAAGATATTATGGAAGATATGTATTCTTGCAATACAGGTATATCTCGTAAATTCAAGAAGATCCAAATCTTGGAATCTTTATCCTTGTTTTTTTTCGAAAATAACCATAACAAGAGAAGGTGGGATTTTTATGGAATATTTTAATTATGGAGAAAAGAATATATGAGATATATTCAAGATTTCTTGGAGATCAAGAAAAGATTTTTTCCACCCTATTCCATGACGAAAAATCGGCCACCACCTCATTATAAATAGGGGATGAATGTTTCATCCCCAGGTGAACACGAAAATTGGTTTTTCGGAAAAATATCAGCGTCGATAAAATATCAAATATTTTGAAACGTCGACAGATTGTGTATTTTAAAAATGTGAATTTTGAGTGTACAATTCCATGTGCTGGAAAAGTTAGTAAATCCACAAAGGTGGTGCAACAAATTTTTATTTTCCCTTTTGTTAATTGTTCGCGAGCTTCCTTCCACCGGATTGACGAGCAAGGACTAGGGAATACTTGGGAAGGCTTTTTGGTGTGTTTTTATCGACGAGACCATTGCCACTCCAAGAGGTTAGTTCACGTAAACCCTTAGCAATTCCGCATGCGTAGGATTTATGTGAACTGTTTATATGCATGATTTGTTGTTGAATTATTATTTGAATTAATATAAGATTAATTCATGCTAGTAATAATTGTTAGAATTAAATTTGTATTTAAATATTCATCCCGAATATATCCGTGCAATTAATTCCCCAACAACTGGTATCAGAGCCTCGGTTTCGGGCTCTGAATTTTAAATTGTAATTTAATTCGTTTTCATTAAATTTGAAATTGGATAGTAGAATTGCTAGATCTTTTTTGCAGGTATCAAATTGTCATGGAATTTAATGTGTTTATTTATGCATGCATATAAATTGTGATTTTTTAATTCGATTCGTTCGAATTTGTTTTGCCTCGTGAGAAAATCCACGAGTAGATTAGAATTTGTTTGATTTGATCAATGTAATAGACTAGTCTAGATCTAGGTTTATTTATTTTTTGTAAATAAATTGTAACCGAATCAGAAACGGAGATGGAGACGGAGACGAAGAATTAAAAGACGAGATCTGGAACCGGGCGTAGGCAGCGTGTGTCGCGCGAAATGTGCCAAGGGAGGAACGCGCTCGACGCTGCGGACGTTGGCGAGCGCGCATGGGCGTGGGGCGAGGCCTTCAGCGAGCGGCTGCGGATCGACCCTGTGGCACACGTCCGGGCCCTTGCCTCGTGGGCGTGAGGCTGAAGATGAGGCCTGCGCTGGCGGGCGATGTTACCGCCGATACTACCGGTGGCGACGAGCTTCCGAGGGCGACTTTGGGCGAGGCGAAGGCGGCACGAGCCGAGATCCGCTCGGCCAAGACCCTCGCCGAGAACTACCGAAGCGTTGGCGGCGGCGGGCGTTTTAGCGCTGGCAAGACGGATCTTGATCGACACGGCCGGGGAGTGCAAGACGTGCACTCCGACCCTCGAGCTGGTCGATGACGTCACTAGACGTGGCGAACCTTTCGAGACGAACGATGAAGGCAAAGAAGACGATTTCTCGAGATCAAGATATGACAAAAATTAACCATGACAATTGGATATATGTGCCCAATATGTTTAATTTTTTGTTTTGATGTTTATGCATTATTATTTTATGCTTATTTAAATTGTGTTTAAATTTGCGATGCATGAGAAAATGTTTTGAAAAATCTCACTTTCGAAAATTACTAAGTATGCTTAAACAATTAATTGACAATTTTATGGATAATAAAATTGAATTAATTTTGACCTCCATGATTTATTTATTTGTGGATTCTTTTGGAGAAATTCCCCCCACGGGACGGTCAAAAGATAGCTTACACATGAATAAATTCCAAATGGATGATTGTGGATTATTACTAGTGGCGACGATGACCCTCCCCACGAGGCTCGTTCAAAGCGAAATAATAATTCTGTATTTAATCATGGTTATTACTTAGGTATAAAATTGATATGCATATACTTCCCGAGTCCCCCATCAATTTTATATTGGTCAAGTGGGAGCCAACTATTAATCTAGTTATTAAAGGTTTATGTAAATCGTTCTTGTTTGTAACTTTTTTGCTTGAATGTGTTTAAATAATGACCCACCCCACGTGGCTTATTTAAACTGCTTTTTGAGATGTTGGGCGATGCATGTTCATATTTTTTGAGATTTTAATATGAAACATGTGATCGAACTCCTGTGATATATTTGTGCTTATGCATATTATTATTTATTTCATTTATGTCGTAACTTTTTAATCTCATCGCTATTATACTTAAAGTCAATAGAATAAGTATGGAAACTATATTGATTGGAAACGAAAAATTATAATTGTCCTAATCGCACAAAAGCACAAGTGGATTCTTGACACACCAAAATCGATGAGCCAACCGGTAGTCAAAAATCGCGACTCGTCGATCACCTTGAGAGATGTCATCGTTGAAAATGGTGGAGGGCAAACCCGTAAGGGATTACGTCCTCAAAATTGATGTCCCATCCCAAACAAACTTGAGGTTCGAAAAGTCGCGATTATAATCTGGAGACTCGGATGAATTTGGTACTTCACTCTCTGCCCAAAAGTTTTTGAGCATTTTGGCCTTGCTAGCTGATTTGTTGCAAGCTTTGGTCTCGGCAGAGATGTTGATGGGGCACTAAACTCAAGCTTTGACGACAAGTGGTCCGTCTTAATTTTCTAGGCCAAGGGATGGCAAGAAGAAGAAGGTGACCAAAAGCCATAAGCAATCAGACTCAACTGTTGCCAAGGGCAATGATATGATGACGAATGCTGGTGGTGTCAAGGAAAATTCAAAGAGGAAGTGCTTAAGCTGCGGTGAAAGAGGACAAAGGAGGTTTGCCTGTTCCTACCCCAAAAGGGACGGAAAGAAAGGTAATTCTCACGCACTAGTTGTTGAAACTTGTTTAGCGGCGTATACTTCTCATTCGTGGGTAGTTGATACGGGATCTGCTGACCATGTATGTTTTTTTCGCTGGGTCCCAAATGACCCGACAACTTAGTGGGAGTGAGATCCTCATCACACTGGGCGATGCTACGAGAGTGGCAGCTAAAGAAGTGGGAGAGGTGCACCTGTTTTTTTTTAAAACAGAGTTTTAATTTTAAGAGACGGTCTTTATGTTCCCAGTTTTAGAAAGAATTCACTTTCAGTTTCTAAAATTCTGTTAATGGATACTTAGTTTCTTTTAATAAGAATGACATAATTTCTTGAAATAATGAGTGTATCTGTTATGGGACATTGATGGACAATCTCTATACAATTAATCAGGCACACCACTCACTTAAATGCATCCTATAACACATCAATCAAGCTTTAGATAAAAGAAAAACGTTCATCGATTTTGAACGAGACACTTCTATGGCATCTAAGATTGGGACATATTAATCCAAAGAGGATCTAAAGGTTGGTAGAAGACGGTTCACTGGAGTCTCTCCAAGTTGAACTAATTCCAACCTGCGAATCATGTTTGGAGGGTAAAATGACCAAGAGGGCATTCGAGCCAAGGGAATAGAGCCAAAGAAGTGTTAGAAATCGTTCACACGGATGTATGTGGTCCAATGTCAACCAAAGCAAGAGGAGGGTTATGAGTATTTAAATCACTTTTATTGATGACTACTCAAGGTATGCGGTTATAATTTCCTTATGAAGCATAAATCGAGACCTTTGAGAAATTCAAAGAATTTAAGGCTCAAGCCAGAAATCATAGGGAAAAACGTATCAAGTCTCTACGATCCGATCGTGGATACGAGTACCTCAAATATGAGTTTTTGAACTACTTGTCGATGAAGGGATTGTATCCCGCCTAATCGCATCCGGAACCCCTCAACAAAAGCGGGGTTGCAGAGCGAAAAAAATGTAACTCTTTTAGAAATGGTTAGATCAATGATGAGTTATCTTGGATCTACCCAAGTCGTTACGGGTCATGCCTTGAAACAACGGCTTACATTCTGAACTTGGTGCCATCCAAATCGGTTCCCAAAAAATCCCAAAGAATTGTGGACCCCGGCGCAAGCCCGGTTTGAGAGACACATGAGAATTTGGGGGTATCCTACTACGTGTTGGACAAGAAATTCGGAAAAATTGGATCCTCGTCGAAATTAAGGTTGTTTACAGGGATACCCCGGGGAACAAAAAGGGTTTATGTTCTATGGTCCCGAAGATCAAAAGGTGGTAATAAGCACCCACTTTAGATTTTTGGAAGAAGACTATATGAACGAAAAAGAAGACCCAAAAAAGTGAGATTACCTTAAATGAGCTAAGGGGGCTAACCTCATTGCCAACTGTACAAGATGACATACCAATCGGAAAAGAACTGTACAAGGACGACAGTTAAGAACATTCTGAAGTATCTGAAAAGAACTCGGGATAGAATGTTGGTTTATCAGTCAGACAGTCTAATCCCCATCGGTTACATGGACTCGGATTTCCAATCAGACATAGATTCCAAGAAACTATCTGCCTCAGTTAGTGTGCTTTCATTTGGGAAGTGTAGCCATGAAATGGACCCGATGTGAAGCGTAAATGCATCAACGACTCAACCATAGAAGCCGGGTAAGTAGCTGCTTGTGAAGCAGTGAAGGAACCAGTTTGGCTCTAGACCTTCTTAGTGGACTTGGATGGAGTTCCGAATTTGTCTAGCAATATTTGCTAGGGGCAGTTGCAAATTCAAGGGAACCAAGTGTCCACGAGTCAAACAAGCACACTGAGGGAAAGAAATCTTAGACGAGAAATCGTTAAGAGAGGAGATAAAGAGATGGTTAAAATCGCATTGGAGGATAACCTAGTGTATCCTTTCACAAAGTGTCTGCCTCTGGAAACATTCAAGAGACATGTGGGAAGAATGGTTGTCAAGTGCGTAGCCAATCTGCTTTGAGTATAAGTGGGAAATATTATTAGGTTCGTGTAGGTGACATTACATGTCACGTATTAGGAACTACACGAGACATGCTGTAGTATACTTAAAAGCAGACTTTGAGTATAAGTGGGAGATTGTTGGTGTTGGTCCCGGTGCAAACGAGTCTTACACGTGTATGGGGGGGGAATACACGTGTTTAGTGAATTTTAAAACTTTTCTTCACTGAGGTCAGATGGGTCAGGTTGTCCTGATGATTTGGCCCTGAGAAGCAAAGATCGCCCTGACTCAAAGTCTACATGAGACAGTGATCCTGAGCTGCTTTCAGAAGCCTCAGATAATCCCAACTGAGCCTGAGTTTTTCAGAGATTCTGAGCTACTTGGATAGCTACTCAGATGTACGGAATGGTTGGCCCTAAGTTTATACTCGTTTTAAGCTTTGCTGAAAACCTTCATTTTAATGGAATAATGATTAAGGCTGTGATTCAGTTAGATGCAACTTCAGTGGATTGATTCCAACTGAGTATCAGTGAAAATATGCTTTCAGTTAAAGATATGCAACAGATAATCAATGCAGTACAGAAAGCAAATAACACAGTAAGTTATAGTGGTTCAGAGACTCAAGCTCCTACGTCCACTCTCTCTGACCTTCAGAGAAATTCCTTAACCACTTCCTAAGGTTTTCTGACTACCTCTGTAGTTTACTAACCTTTCTATTTTGAGCTTTCTGACTACCTCTGTAGTTTACTTACTCAAAACACACACAAGCTTTCTGACTATCCAAGATAGTTTACTCACTTCTTCTCTAGAGTTTTCTGACTACCTCAATGTAGTTTACTAACTCTTTACAACTCCAACTCACCAACAATCACACTCAAACTACCTTACAAAGGGTTTGGGGTTTCTTGGTTGGTTTCCAACTAGGATGAGATATCCTTTACAATTAAGTACAATGCAAAGGCTAGGATATCTCTATTAAGCTTTGGATATATCTTATCAAAACTAGGTTTAGTGAATGAGCTCTCTTCAATGTAAAGCACTTGGGAAATTCTTGGGTTTTCGAGTGCTTCAACTTGCAATAATAAGTTTGATCTCTTGAGTTGCTTACAAATTTCCCATAACCTTCAATGTAGAGGGTCACAAGTATTTATAGGCAAACACCAAGGTCACTCTTGAAAAATTATCCGTTAGAAGAGATAGCTTCATGAGTTTCCTCTTATGGTGTGTGATGAACGACTATATTTAGGGTTTTGACACTCCCTTGCATGTTTTAGGCAATATGCCTTTATGCAGCCAGTCACCACTTTTTGCAGTCTGGAACATAGTACTACTGACATGCTTCAGTGACCTGTCGCTTTCAGTGTCAGTAAAGTACAGTGCTGTCTTCTTCTGATTGGCTCTTGTCTTCAGTAAATGTAGACAAACATAACGGCTCTTTTTGGTCAATATCTCTGAGTGATATAACCTTAACAACACTTAGTTTTAGTTCCTTTTGTCTGCATGTGAATGTCTTGGGCAATATCTATTTTTCTGTGTATTCGCGTTTTTCTCAGTTTTGTATCCTTGAATAGATATTATTGATTACGTCGGAACATTCAGGTTATCTTGAGCATTGATGAGATTCTTGAGTCTTGATAACTTCATGTGTCTTCAATATCCTTCTTTGTCTTGATATCTTGAGTCTTGATCTTACGAGTCTTGATGTCTTCGAGTCTTGAATATCTTGGCCGATATCTTGAGTCTTCATACTGAGTCTTCAATTTCTCAGTTTCATCTTTGAACTTGGTTTCTCGATTTCCTTTGAGTCTTTAGTTTCTCGATTTCATCTTTGAAACTTGATTTCTCGATTTCATCTTGAGTCTTGATTTCTCGATCTCATCTTGAGTCTTCTTGATTTCTCGATTTCATCTTGAGTCTTGATTTCTCGATCTCATATTGAGTCTTGATTTTACGAGTTTCATCTTTGAAACATCGGTTTCTCGATTTCATCTTGAAACTTGAAAACTTACTGAGTATTCAGAATCTTCAGAATCTAACATGATCTATATCTGCTGACTATACATGGTGCGAGATAACATCCCTGAACACTCTAAAAACCTAATCGACTCAACTATCAAGATTATCCCGAACATGTCATACTTTCGGGGGTTTTGGGATCTAATAAAAATCTTCTTTATTAAATTCATCTCCCAACAATTTCCCCTTTTTGATGATGCAAAACCATCTTGTTACAAAAACACTTAACCTATACTCAGGTTTCAGTTTTTCCTATTACAATACAAGAATGGCAAATCTCCCAACAATTTCACACTAATTCTCCCAACAATTTCACAACACATCATAACATATCAAAATATAAAGACATGTAAAAAGATAATGAGATATTATCTTTGAACATAAAGATAAAGTTTCATTGATTGTATGATAACAGTTACAGATTACAATGAACTTATCAAAAGTAAAGACAAAAATAAAAGAATTACAAGAGTCTTGATCTTTTTGGTCTTGATCTTCTTCAATGTTCAAATTTCTAGCTCTTGATCCTCCTTGTTTGCCTTTTCTCTCCAAGGTGTGTGCGATAATATCTTCAACTCGGCTCTGGCCTTTCCTTCTTGGCACCATACCTTGGTAGAAGTTGAGACAGATCAAGGAAAGGTCCATGTGATATTGCTCTTTGCTGACACTTCGCACTTCTCCAGCCAACTGGTCTTGCTCTTCCTCCAGCCTCATCAAGTGGTTCTTAGCCACAGAGAACTCTTCAGATAAAGGTGCAAACTGGTTGGAGAATACATCTCTCAGACAAAGGTGATCTTTGAAAAGTAATGAGCGGATCGATAATAATCTTTGAAATCTTGATCTTCAGTATATCTGAGTTTCCCAAGACTCATATTTAAGTACTTCCAATTTTATCCTGAGTTTCTCAGTAGAATCCTGAGAAAACTTCATGCATCTGAAAACCTTTAATTTTTCAGATTTGCTCTATACACCTGGATCCAACATCCCTAATTCAACTGATAGTTCCTGAAATCTTGATTCAGCCAAAGGTTTAGTCAAGATATCAGCTCTCTGTTTATCAGTATGAATCTTCTCCATCCTGATGTCTTTCTTCTCAACATGATCTCTGATGAAGTGATGTCTGATATCCACATGCTTACATCTGGAGTGCAATACCGGATTTTGTGAAATAACAATAGCACTATTATTATCACAAAATATAGGTACTTCATTGGTTATAATCTTATAATCCCTCAATTGTTGCCTTAGCCAAAGAATCTGTGCACAACAGCTTCCTGCAGCCATGTATTCAACTTCAGTAGTACTAGTTGCTACTGAGGTCTGTTTCTTTGAAAACCAGGATATCAGCTTACTTCCAAGAAATTGACAAGTTCCTGTGGTGGACTTCCTGTTAATTCTACACCCTCCATAATCAGCATCTGAATAACCAGTTAATTCAAGGTTATCATCAGCTGGATACCATAATCCTCTATTCACTGTGCCCTTAAGATATTTCAGTATCTTTTTTGCAGCCTCCATGTGACTAGCCTTAGGATTAGCTTGGTATCTTGCACATATTCCAACAGCAAATGTTATATCAGGCCTACTTGCTGTGAGATAGAGCAATGATCCAATGATCCCTCTATAATCAGTGTGACTTACTGATTTGCCTTCAGGATCAGGATCCATCTTGTAGTTAGTATTCATGGGAATTCTAACTGCATTGCAATTCTGTACACCATACTTTGCAATCAGATCTCTGGTGTACTTTGCTTGGTTGATGAAAATTCCTTCCTTTGATTGTTTCACCTGAAGTCCAAGAAAGAAATTCATCTCCCCCATCATTGACATCTCAAACTTTCCTTTCATCAGTGTAGAAAACTTTTCACACAACTGATGATTTGAAGATCCAAATATGATGTCATCTACATAAATCTAAACAAGTAAGATATCTTCCCCATCTTCTATCCTGAACAAAGTCCTATCAACAGTTCCTTTGATAAAACCATGGTCAGTAAGAAACTGAGAAAGGGTATCATACCATGCTCTGGGTGCTTGCTTAAGACCATACAAGGCTTTTCTGAGCCTGTAAACTTGGTCATTCTGTCTGAAACCAGAAGGTTGTTCCACATAAACCTCTTCCTTAAGCACACCATTCAGAAATGCACTTTTCACATCCATCTGATAGACTGTGAATTTCATGTGGGCAGCATATGCAAGAAACAATCTGATGGCTTCTAGTCTTGCAACAGGTGCAAAGGTTTCATCATAATCCAAGCCTTCTTCTTGGGAATAACCTTGTGCAACTAGCCTTGCCTTGTTTCTTACAATGTTGTTGTTCTCATCTCTTTTATTCTTAAACACCCACTTGGTTCCAATCACATTGTGCCTTTCAGGCCTATCCACTAGCTCCCAAACTTCATTCCTTGAGAATTGATTCAGCTCTTCTTTCATAGCAGTAATCCAATATGAATCTTGTAGAGCTTCTTCAATCTCAGTAGGCTCTTTCTCTAATAGGAAGCAGCAGAGTAGTGCACTTTCACCATGGAACCTTCTTATTTTGACACCATCAGTTAGATCACCCACAATCTGACTTGTAGGATGACTATCTAACCATCTTCTTCTGGATGTTCCCCCTTCAATAGTATCCTCAACATTAGAAATGTTAGGTTCAGGCAGTTCATTAAATTCAGGGAACAACAGAAAAGGAGAAAGTGAATCATCTTCCTCAGGGGAAATTCCATTCAGAACATTGTCAGAGACATTTGTTCCCCTTTGGTTGATAGATTCAGAGTTTGCCTCAGCTGTGACCACATCTTCATTGGCATCACGTACCTGAGTCTGAACTGGTGTCTGTTCAGATTGGTCAGCTTTTTGTGTGTTGGCTTTCCTTCAGTGGAGAATTTCCATCCTGAGTTCCATCCTAAACTTCTTTGTCTGAGTCTGAATCACTCCATTCATAGAAAGTGACTGACTTCTTCTTTTCAGGTTCAGAGGATGTTTTGTCATTCTTTTTTAGGCTAAGTCTGGTGATTCTCTTGGTCAGTTCTCCTGCATCATGTTCCTGTTTCTTCTGAACACAAGTAGATTCATCAAAAACAACATGAGATGTTTCTTCCACAATAAGAGTCCTATAGTTGTAAACTCTGAAGGCTTTACTGACTTCAGAATATCCTAAGAATATCCCTTCATCAGCTTTGCTATCAAAGGTTTTCAACTGATCTTTACCATTATTGTGTATGAAACACTTGCAACCAAACACACGAAAGAAATAAACAAGAGGCTTCCTTTCATTCCAAAGCTCGTATGGAGTTTTGCCTTGACTCTTGGTCAGCATGGATCTGTTTTGAGAATATCATGCAGTGTTGACAGCTTCAACCCAAAATCTTTTAGGAATATCAGCTTCAGCTATCATTGTCCTTGCAGCTTCTTTCAGAGTCCTGTTTCTTCTCTCAGCAACACCATTTTGTTGTGGGGTCCTTGCAGCCGATGTTTCATGAGTTATTCCATTTACTGCACAATAATCAGATATAATATAGTTTATAAACTCAGTTCCTTTATCTGATCTGATTTTGACCACACTCAGATTCTTTTCAGTACTGAGCCTTTTCAGTAGTTCAAGCAATTTTATCTGAGTCTCTTTCTTACTGAGTAAGAATATGACCCATGTATATCTTGAGTAGTCATCAACTACTACGAGTGTATATTTCCTGCCATTTGTGCTCACTGTTGTTACTGGACCAAAAAGATCCATATGCAACAATTGAAGTATTCTTTCAGTAGAAACATCTACTTTGCTTTTAAATGATGCTCTAACTTGTTTTCCTTTTTGACAAGCATCACAGATATGTTCTTTACTGAACACTTCATATGGTAACCCCCTCACAAGTGCTAATCTTGCAAGTTTGTTCAGGGTTTTGAAATTCAGGTGATTCATCCTTTTGTGCCACAACCAACTAGTATCTGTGGAACTTTTTGCAACCAGACATGTATCTTTAGGAGTTGAACTCCAATCAGCAAGATACACATTTCCTTTTCTAGTACCAGTCAGTAGTATTTTCTGTGAGGTATCATCTTTCACATAACATAAGTTCTTTGAGAACTCAACATTAAATCCCTTGTCACAGAATTGGCTTATTGAAAGCAAGTTATGCTTCAAACCAGATACATATGAAACACCATGGATATGGACAGAATCAATTTCAAGAGTTCCATATCCTTCAGTCTGTCCTTTGGAGTTATCTCCAAATGTGATCTGAGGGCCTCTTTGCTCTACATAGTCACTGAGTATTTGCTTATATCCTGTCATATGTCTTGAACATCCACTGTTAAGATACCATACAACAGGGGCCATTTCATCTCCACTCATCAGTGCTATGTGATCTTCATTCAGCTCAGTGCCCTTGTTTTTCACCTGAAAAACATATCAATTCTTAGGTACCCATTTGGTGTAGGGCCCTACCAGGTTAGCTGTACCTTTTGGAATCCAAATCTGCCTGACAACTCTAATTACTTTAGAGTGGCTGATCTGTCTTCCATAAACATCTACATACACATTTACCACTCTAGGTGCCTTAGCAGTATCCTGTATGTATGAAAGATAGCCTTGGCATGAACATGAGCCTTAGAATTTTTCTTGGGTACAGGCCTTTTGTTCCATTGCTTTGGCTTTTGTGCAGCTGGTCTGTGTCTCTGTTGACTTGGGTTTAGGTAACCTTTACCCTTAGGCAAGTGGGGTTTGGGTTGCCTGTACTGAAATTGGGGTCTTTCGATGTCGAGGACTTGGTCTTTTCGGGTGAGAATGTCTCTGGCGGCTGAAAGTGTTTCTCTTCTGAAAATTCCTCCATTGTTCAATCTGCAGATCTCTTGAGTTTGTATTCTTAGCGAGGCTTTGAAATCTTGGCTTCGAAAATTTCCTCTTGAGTGGTCGGGGTTTTCTAGCCTTTTCACGAGGTTTGGGCTTTCTTCCTGAACATTCGGTTTTTTCCGAAACCATAGTCCTTTACCCTTGTCTAAAACTTTGGGGCAATTCTTGATCGAAGATTAGGGTGCCACCGTTTAACAAAAGACGATCTTAGTGCTACTAGAAGAACATTCGGAAGACCTTGTGAGGTTCCCCCGAATGTATCCCAATCCAAATTTTTATAGTGGCGGTCTCTCGATAACTCTGAATTTCATCTATTACTTTAGATCACGAGAATTCAATAGAGCTAGCTTTCTCTGCGCACTATCCTCACATTTTTGTAGAGTTTCATGCTTCTCAAAGAGGTCATTGAACTCGATTACGATCACCGAAATCTCCTCGATTGGATTTCTCTAGTTTTCCATTTAGGGTCTCTATCAACTTCTCTTTCTCTGAGAGTTGTACTTTCAGAACATCTAGTTCATCAGTAGTTCCCATCAATTGAGAAGTGATCTCAGCATTATTAGAGTCTTTCCACTTTAGATTCTCAACAGTCAGTTCTTTGTTCTGCTCTTGAGTTTCATTCAAAGAGCTTCTTGTAAAAACAAAGATAGTCCTTCATAAGACTCTCAAAAGAATCCATCAGGTCAAATTGACTGTTTACAGTAGAACTTGACAACTCATGTGCTTGTGTAGGAGCAACAACAGAGATAAAAGAATTTACCTCCTCCACATCCATTATACAGATGTCATCACTATCACTATCTGAGAACATTTCATCTGAAGAGCTGGAACCTTCTTCAGAGTGTTCTTCCTCTGCAACCATGGCTTTCTTGCTGGAGAACTTCTTGACTCTCTTTGCTTGCCTTTCTTTCCTTTCCTTAGCACTTAGGTCTAGACAGTCATACTGAAAATGACCTTTCTTTTGGCAGATATATCATATGTTGGCATCATCATCCTGATCACTTTCCTCCTTTGTCTCGGAGTCCTTTTTGGATGAAGATCCTTCAGCTTTCAGGTCCTTTCTCTTCTCAGTGGATCTGTCCTCAGCTTTTGAGTCTCTCTGGTACCTGTGATTCCTGTAATAGTTTTTATATTTTCCATATCTACTATTAAGCCTTTCAAACCTCCTTGCCATCAGTACTAGCTTATCCTCTAGCTCATCCTGATTTTTAGCAAGTGAGTTCTCAGACTCTCTAGTTTTACAGAGATTTTTCCTTGGCTTTGAAAGCTACATTTTTACTAGATGAAGAATTATCTTTGCTGTCAACTTTCTTTGATTTCTTATCAATAACAAACTCATAAGCTTTCAGCTCGGAGAAGACTTGTTGGTATGGCATTGAGTCAATGTTTTTGGTGTTTTCAATCACCACTACATGAATATCCCATTTCTTAGATAGACCTCTAAGAATTTTCAATGCTACTTCTCTTTGTGGATATCTCTTTCCAAGAGCATTTAGATCATTCATTATACTAGTGAATCTGACTTCCAGTTTGTCAATAGATTCACCATCTTCCATTTCAAAACTATCAAACTTTCCAATTGCAACTGAAAGTTTGTTCTCTTTAATATGATATGTGCCTTGGCACATCACAACAAGTGTATCCCATATTTATTTGGCAGTATTACAATGAGAAATCATTCCCATAACACCATCATCAATAGTGCTATATAGTGTATCTTTGGCAATATAGTCAAGATTGACTAACTTCCACTCCTCAGGAGTAAGTTGATCATCAGACTTTGGAAATTCAGTCCTGGGATCATTTCTCTCATTTTCAGTTACTCTGGGATTCACAACAGTGAATTGGAATGGTCCTTCAGAGACCACTCTCCACATTCGTTCATGCTTCGAATACAGGTGAGCTTGCATTCTCAATCTCCACAAATCATAGCTCTCAACTGAGAACATTGGAAGTTTCTTAGAAGGCATTATGTCTGAGCCTTTTAAGATTTCAGCAAATTAGATCTGTTCAGTAGACCACAAGAATCTTTTAGCAAATAAGACTATGGTCAACAAAGCAGGTGGTCAAGTTGAACCACTGCTCTGATACCACTTGTTGGTCCCGGTGCAAATGAGTCTTACACGTGTATGGGGGGAGAATACACGTATTCAGTGAATTTTAAAACTTTTCTTCACTGAGGTCAGATGGGTCAGGTTGTCCTGATGATTTGGCCCTGAGAAGCAAAGATCTCCATGAGTCAAAGTCTACCTGAGACAGTGATCCTGAGCTGCTTTCAGAAGCCTCAGATAATCCCAACTGAGCCTGAGTTTTTCAGAGATTCTGAGCTGCTTGGATAGCTACTCAGATGTGTGGAATGGTTGGCCTTGTTTATACTTTCTTTAAGCTTTCTTTGAAAACCTTCCTTTTAATGGAATAATGATTAAGGCTGTGATTCAGTTAGATGCAACTTCAGTGAATTGATTCCAACTGAGTATCAGTGAAAATATGCTTTCAGTTATAGATATGCAACAGATAATCAATGCAGTACAGAAAGCAAATAACACAACAAGTTATAGTGGTTCAGAGACTCAAGCTCTGTTGTGTTCGATACAATTACTCGATTAATTTATACACGTCAGAGGGACACGTGTATTAATCGACTATTAAAATAACTATACTCGATAAACAAGTTTGTTCGCCACCACCAACCAAACAGTTCGCTGCCACCTGCCGACTCTAAGCAAGTATGCTCGCATGATTTCGCCAACTGCATGATGACCGATGCTATCCCGAGATGATCCTCGAAGATATGATTAATCGATCGGTCGAAATTTGTCGAATCGAAAGAAGAAATCGATACCGAGTCAAGTAACCCGAGGGTCGATGTCTCAATTGAAGAGCCGAACTCGAAGAAGCTCGAGTAACCTAAAGGCTCGAGATAACTCGAAGGCTCGATAACCTGAAGGCTCGATAACTGAAGGCTCGAGTAACCTGAAGGCTCAGTAACTCAAGGCTCGAGTAACTCGGGAGGCTCGGATAACTGAAAGGCTAAGATAACCTCAAGGCTCGTGTAACCTCAAGGCTCGATATGTTCGATAAGATGAGTTCCAAAGATAAAATTGATATGGTCAAAGGGCGAACAACAGGCAACCAATCGAAGCAAAAAAGATTGATTTGGACGACCAATAGAGTGCTTTATAAACAAGTAGATGCAAAGGTCAACCAGGAAGACGAAGTTGAAAACGTGGCAGCATCACATGGGTTCTTGCAAGACACGAAGTCTCCAGCTCATGCTTGTCAAAATACTATAAATAAGAAAAAAAAAACAAGAGATTCGTTCACAAAAATTTCCCAGAGTGGTTAAGTTCAGAAAAGATTCCCAAGTACTCTCATACGTTGAGAAAAATCCCTAGCACTCACGCACTTTCTCTCCAAATCATCTTCTTTCATAGAAAGTTTTCCCCATGAGAAGTATGGTGTACTGTGTATGTAAACCTCGCAATATGACATCCCCGGCTTGAATGCCCAGAGTAGTCATTTCTTATTTAACCGGGTCAACAAATTCTGTTATTTACCGTATATTGTACACGTATTTATTTGGTTTGTGAGTTGTTATCAAATTAGCCACATAATATTCTCCATAAAAATGACTCGCAAATAACCGGGCGCTTAGAAGGAGGGTAGAAAAACCAACCCATACACAATCTCAGAGATAAATGAGGCGTAAAAAAAAAATATAATGCCTCAATCTAGGAATACTTTCGAGACGGAGAGGTCGGACAGAGCCGACCTCACGCCGAAAAAGAGGCTCGATGCAAATTTCACAAAAAAATCGACCATGAAAACCATCAATCTTGAAGATATCGCCAACGATCCGGTGGCCACAACAAAGGCCATCACTTTCTTGTTGCGAGCACAAAAAGAGAGAGCCGAAAAGGAGTTGGCCAAGTTGAAAGTTCAAGATGATGATGATCGACGCTCGCATACACCTGATAGCGAGCAAGTTAAGTTGAAAGCTGCACGGAAGCGGGCCAACAAAAAGGCTGATGATATGTCGGACGACGAGCAGCCTCAAGGGTCTAGACCATCAGCGTTTGGACGTTTGAGGCTCTCCATTAAAGATCGAATCGGCAATCATAGGCGACATGATCCCGGGAGGGAACAGCCGACGAACATGCCGGCTCCCTCAGATCCTCATGATCGCCCGCATCCCGAACAAAAATCGGCTGGAACTAAATTGTCTATCCATCATCGATTGGGTAGTCAAGGACGAACTTGGAAAGGGGGACTGCCCCATCATGAGCATGACCCCCCGGGTCCTCATGATGGGACATAGCCCCGATCTAAGTCTATCAGTTCCACGAAATTTGCAGAAATGCAAAAAGCAATTGAAGGTTTACAGGCCGACCTGGCCGCAACGAAAGGACTCCCTCGGGCGAGCACAATGCCCTGCTCGCCACTAACACCAGCGATCATGGCAGCCGAAATACAAGAGAAAGTGGCAAAGATCCGACCACCAATCCCTATGTTCGATGCTGAGTCTGACCCACATGTTCACCTCAGCAAATATTCAAATTTTATGATCGCCATGGGCGCCACCGACGCGACGCAGTGTCGATCATTCCCCATGACATTGGGCGACCGCGCCCACAGATAGTTTTCTACTTTGCCCACTGCGTCCATCACATCTTTTGCCCAGCTGGGACAGAAATTCCGGTCCCATTTCTCATCTATGTGTGCTCGCCCAGCACCAAAACAAAGGTTGGCACATTTCTCCCAGTTAAAGGGTGAGTCAGATCGAGCATACATCGAAAGATTTGACAAATGTTTGTACGATGGAGCCCCAGTTGAAGAGGATGCCAAGATCCTCACGGTGGTCGGAGGCCTGACCTTGAATATGGATATGTGGAAAGCCATGCATCAGGATTGGCCGAACACATATGCCGAATTCCGAGAGCGAGCAACCAAGATTATAGCCATGCAGGATCTGCTCGCCCAATCACGATTAGGTCAGGAAGCAACAAAAAAAGAGTTTTTGGTAAAAAAAGTAATGAATGAGGGGGGGTATAAACCCCTAGGATCTTTTAAACCATTCGAAGAAAGAGCAGAAGCAAATGCCCTACGAAGTCTTCTGGGCGTTTCTGCAGAAATAATATTTAATCAAATTAAAGATCAGGACATGTTGGATAAGCCACGAAGAATCATAATGGATAAAAATTGGCTTAATGCTTCCAAGTTTTGCAGTTATCATGAGTACATCGGACATAATACCGAAGAATGTCGCGATTTGCTTCGCCAACTTTAGAAGTTATATGAAGAGAATCGTCTTATGCAGTTTCTCAAAAAAATTTGCGAGCGAGAGACTCCCCAACGTAAAAAAAAACAGATCGATCGTAGGGGTAAGTGTAAGGCGAAGAAGATCGGACAAGGATCCCGGAATCCCGCAAGAGGTCGGAATTACCCAAAAGAGGGGAACCTACCATGAGTAGAGGTCGGGAGAGTTAAGAAATCCACATGATTCGTCCTGATTATGGTTCAGTGGGTGGATGCTATCAGGCATCGATATTATCGAACAGACGAAAGAAGATGGAGATGCGAGCCATGCAAAGCATCCATCAGGTGAAGGTGGCGAGCACATAAGCTAGCACGCCACCCTCTCACCAAATCATGTTCTCGGAAGACAATCTAGACGGCATAATCACCCCCCACAATGACTCTCTAACCATCAGCGCTCGTCTTCTAGGTTTGAAGGTGCATCGCCTCCTGGTCGATACCGGAGCATATGCGAACATTTTGTTCGTCAACACTCTGCACCAAATGGAGAAGCAAGTTGGGGACCTGAGTAGTTATATAGAACCATGTGATCACACCATCATGGGTTTCGGGGAATCTATAACCCGACCCTATGGTATGATCAGGTTAGGAGTCGGTTAGAGTCAACTTTAAATCCGGAGATCCGACGAACTAGAATGCTAGACTTTGTAATCGTCGATGCTCCGTCTACATATAACGGGTTTCTAGGTCGCCCATTTATTCAGGAATTTAAGGCTGCCTGTTCAACTTATTATTACTGTGTTAAATTTCCAACTCAAGAGGGAAAAAGGTAGCGTAAAAGGCGACCAGAAAAAAGCTCGAGATTGTTTGTTGTCATGTGCGCCAGAAAAGCAAAATATTATTAACATGATGGAACAAACATGGGAGACCGGAGAATCAAGCCAACATGCGAACATATTGTCGAGGACGCTTATACATCCTCTGACGAGCACATCTCCACTGGCGAACACAGAACCCGGGACGATAACTTATGTTCCAGATTTAATGAACATTGATTCGCCAAACGAGCTACCGAACTTAGAACCTCGTGTAGGTTTTGAACCTATGGAGGTAGATGACGAACACCGGGGGTCGATCGAAGATCCTCGATGGAAGCTAAAAAAGAGGCGAGCAACGCCTGTTGAACAATTAGAGTCTGCCAATATCGACCCGAACAGACCGGAATTAGAAGTGTTTATTGGTTCGGAATTACCGGAACCATTCCGAACAGAGATGATCTCGTATCTTCGAGCAAACTTGGATGTGTTCGCTTGGTCACACGAGGACATGGTTGGCATTGATCCTAAACATGCATGTCACTCTCTTAACCTTGACCCAATACAAATTCCAATAATCCAGAAGCGCAGAAAATTCAGTCCGGAGAAGTATGCAGCTATGGATAGTGAAATCAAAAAATTGCTCGATAATAAATTGATTCGAGAAGTAAAATACCCAAGATGGCTTGCAAATCCTGTGCTCGTCCATAAATCTAACGGAACTTGGAGGTTATGCATAGATTTCACTGATTTAAACAAGGCATGCCCGAAAGACAATTTCTCGATGCCACATATCGATTATTTGGTCGATAACACAGCAGGACATGAGCTCATGACCTTCATGGATGCATTTGCTGGGTATCACCAAATACCCATGCATCTGGGCGATCAAAAGAGTACAACTTTCTGCAGCGAAAAGAATATGTATTGTTGGCAACGCATGCCATTCGGATTAAAGAATGCTGGAGCAACGTATCAACGTTTGGTGAACAAAATGTTCGACGAACACATAGGCCGAACAATTGAGGTGTATATTGATGACATTGTGGTAAAAAGTGAACATAAGGAAGACCACATTACCCACCTCGCACAAACGTTTGATATTCTCAGGGAATACAACATGAAGTTGAATCCGAAGAAATGCAGCTTTGGGGTTCATTCGGGAAAATTCCTAGGGCATATGGTCAGTCAACGGGGGATTGAAGCGAACCCATCAAAGATTCAAGCCATGCTCGACATGCAGGCCCCCCAGAAGTATGAAAGAAGTCCAAAAATTAACTGGACGTTTGGCTTCTGTAAGCTGATTCATATCACGAACTGGAGACAAATGCAAACTTTTCTTTGACGCATTAAAGAAAGGGAAATTCCAGTGGACAGAGCATTGCCAAAATGCATTCGAGTCATTAAAGCAATACCTTGCAGATACTCAAACATTATCTAAGTCTGTTCCAGGCGAACAACTTTATCTCAGATCTTCTTTGCATCCGAGCATGCAATCGGCAGTTGCCTTCGTTAAAGGCGGAAAACGACACATTTCCCTATTTTTATTATGTAAGTCAGGTGCTCAAAGAAGCCGAGCTCCGGTACCCTCCACTGGAAAAACTTACATATGCTCTCGTTATGAGTGTCTGGAAACTGCGACCATACTTTTTCGATCACTCAGTCGAGGTGTTGACCACATTCCCATTGCAACAAGTTCTCCACCGACCAGACACTGCAGGCAGATTACTCAAATGGGAGGTGGAGTTAGGCCAATTTGGCATTACGTTCACCCCACAAACAGTAATGAAGGGCCAGGCTATGGCCGATTTCATGGTTGAACTGACATATCCGTAAATACCCGAAAGAGGTGTCGACCAACCATGGCACATGTATGTAGATGGCTCATCAACAAGTTCAAGAGCCGGAGCGGGCGTGGTTCTCATCAGCCCAACTCGACAAACTTTCACAACGGCCATCCGTTTTGATTTCCCAGCCACGAATAACGAAGCCGAGTACGAAGCTTTGATCGCTGGACTACACATGGCTATGACAATGGGAATTCAGAGGCTGATGATTTATAGCGATTCTCAAATAATCGTATACCAAGTATTAGGCGAGTACAAAGCCCGAGGCGAACAGATGTCACAATTTCAACAACTAGCAAAGGAGTTGCTTGAACAATTCGAACAAGTTTACATGGAACAATTACCAAGATTGGATAATTCGTTCGCTGATGCCTTGGAGCAATTGGCAACAGCAGAAGGAGTGACGAGCACGGCGGACATTGTGGTCGTCACAACTTGTTCGCCATCAATCCCCAGAGTTGTGGTCGCCCATGTGACGGGCGAGCAAGAAACCTGGATGACTCCAATTTTAAGTTACTTACAAAAAGGACTTCTCCCTGAAAATAAAGCACAAGCTACTCGCCTCAGATTACAAGCTGCTCGTTATATTATCTTAGATGGGTGTTTATACAAAAGAAGTTTCTCACTTCCATTATTGAAGTGTATTACTCCTGAAGAGGGTCATGTAATTCTGGAACAGATTCATGATGGAGTATGCGGAAACCATTCAGGTGGGCTTGTTTTGGCATATAAAATCATCAGACAAGGTTACTACTGGCCGACCCTTAAGAAAGATTTGCTCGTGTATGCTCACGCGTGTCACAAGTGTCAGGTACATGCCCCACTTATCCATAGCCCACCTGAAGAACTGGTGTCGGTTTACAACCCGTGGCCATTTGCTAAATGTGGAATTGATTTGATCGGCCCATTTCCTACTGGCACATCGGGAGTAAAATATGTCGTGGTTGCCGTTGATTACTACACCAAATGGGCGGAAGCTGAAGCTATTGTTAAAGCCACCGAGCAAAGAATGTGGAATTTTGTTTGGAAAAATATTATTTGTCATTTTGGGCTTCCCCAATCATTGGTAACAGGTAATGGCAAACAGTTCGATGGAAGTGAATTCCGATAAAATTGTGCTCGCTGGGGCATAAAAAAACATTACTCTATTCCGTATTACCCCCAGTCAAACGGACAAGTAGAAGCTGTCAATAAAATTATCAAGCCTATCCTCAAGGCTAGACTTGATAATTCCAAGGGGGGAGGATGGGCTGAAGAGTTTCCCGAAATATTATGGGCATATCGAACTACCTTCAGAACATCAACTGCGGAAACCCCTTTTGCCCTGGCATTTGGTGCGGAAGCTGTTATACCCGCAGAAATAAAGATTCCGAGCCATCAGACAATGACTTTGGGAGAGCACATCAACGACCAGGCGCTCGCCCTAAGTGCAGACCTGTTGGAAGAAAGAAGGATGGAGGCTGATTTCAAGAACGCCATGTATAAAAAAAGATCAGAAAAGTTCTACAACTCCAAAGTTCGAACACGCAGGTTCAACGTGGGTGAGCTGGTTCTAAGACGAGCAATGGGGGTGCCAAGTGGTGTGTTCGGTCGAGCATGGGAAGGTCCATTCAGAGTTACAGAACGTTTGTTAAACGAGGCTTATGATTTGGAAAACCTGAATGGAGTCCCATTGTCCTACTCGTGGAATGCGTCAAATCTGAAAAAGTATTATCAATAACGACGAGCACAACTGGCCGAGTATAATCAGCCATTCGGCTCGACGAGCACAACTGGATTCGGCTCGACTAGCATAATTGGCCGAGCATAATCACCTATTCAACTAAGACGAAGCAGACAAACATGAAGGAAAAGCACACCATGTCCGACAAAAATTTATGAATCTTCTAGAAGAAATTCTATCCAGCACTATTAAAAGATAGAAGATACGTGTCGAAACAAGTTGAGAAGTGGTGGCAACCAAAAGAGGTATGTGTCAATCCTTGAATAAGAACTGGCAAAGACAAGGACATATGTCAAAATGAGGATTTAAAGCAAGAAGACCAATACCAACTAGCTATGCCAGCACCTGTTTGGGATGGTAGTATAAATAGGTGTATTGATAGCTGAAGAAGGTGGAAGAAAAACAAGAGAAAAAAGAAAAAATACTGCAAACATAGTAGAAGAAAATTCAATTATCGAGAGAAAGTTGGTTTGGTATGCCTCCAGGCGAAGTATCCAACACTCGATTCAGCTATCATTATGCTGAATCGATCATCTGTCCTGGCGCTTGCTCTAGTACGAGCTTTATACCCCATAAGACACTCCGAGCACAGGTTGGAGCTCGTTACGGACTCAAGATGCTCGGTAGAGTCATGGTTGCCACTCCACGTTACTCACTGCTTATGCAGTAGTAAATCATTAGTCCCCTACGCATCCCCAAAATCTCCTCCGAGGGGGTGGGATGTCGTGGTATCCGCTCGAAACGACGCGCGGATGCTGATGCTCAGGCATCTACAGAAGGCGACAAAAAAGTGCGAGCAGAGGCTTTTTGCTCGTGCCTGATATAGGCGAGCAGGCGTACTCGCCACATGCTCATGTCCTCGGCAGCCCGCATAATCATAGCTTGTCCAGGAGGGGCAAACGCTGATGTTGCTGTTGCTCGAGCATGATACTTAAAGAGGAGTAGACAGGCTGATCCGCCTCATGCTTGTCAACATTAATTCCGCGGACGAGATGAGGTCAGCTCGTGTCTATTTCAAGACAAGGTTTAAATTCAAAACCAAATTCAAAACCATAGTCTGATGTCTATAGTTATGTGTAATAGACAGTCTTTTTCAAATGTAAAAGTTGTAATAGAATACAACGTGTTGCAAAAACATTTTAGTTTGTTAAGTTTTTCTAGTTGATGCCTATCAGAGGTCGCACCTAAGCCGGATGACCCGAACAAAGACGAACGAGCCGAAGTTTATGTTCACCTGATGAAATAGTTCGTACTTAGATACCCATAGCAAAACGAGTGATGGGTACGCAGTCGCAACTAAATAAGACGGCTCGTGCTTACAGATACCCGCATCAAAGTGAGTGATGAGTACGGGGTCGCAGCTAAATAAGACGACCCGAGTAAGAATAGTGATCGCGCCTAAATAAGACGATCATGAAACAAGAAAGGGGGGTTGCATATAAGTTAACCCATCTGGTCGCAGCTAAATAAGACGATCAACCTGATTGCATCTCAATAAGACAATAAAAAAACCAAAGAAGTCAGGGTGGAACATAGACACAGATCATGTTCGAATTCATTCAGAAGAAAAGAGGCATAAACTAGGAAACAAGACAAACATCAACCGTTCATCAGCAACAAAATTCATCCTCAACAACCAGGTTAGAAGAAATTGTTCAACAAGCAAATTTAACCATTCAACAGCAAAATTGTTCAAACAAGAAAGAAGAAGACAAAAATTACACAATAGTTCAGCAAAGCAAAAAGCAAAATTAAGGAACAAATTCATTATTGGGGGTGGGCGGAAGCGATGTATCGAGCAAATCCTGCCTCGTCTGCTCGGCCCCTTCAAGAGCAATTCCTCCAGCATCATCATGCCTCGTCTGCTCGCCAGGTAGCACATTCTGCTCGTCTTCGGGAGGACCGCTTTGTTCACTCTGCATCTGATCAAGCCCTTGCTCGGCTCGGCAAGCTTGATCGACAATACCTTCAACATTTGCGTCTGAATCATCTTCCTCATCCAAAATAGGATCATCAATCTCGATCCCATCTGGAAGATTAGAGAAATCGCACAGATCAGCCAAATCAGATATTGGAAGATTGCGATCCGGGGGGTTGTCGATCAGGTACTTCTCAAGATGGGCTATGAGCGGGGCAATCTGGTCGGCACTAAGTGTTTGTCTAGCAGAACGGATGGCATCGGCAAAGGCGCATATATAAGAGAAATTCGACATGGAATCAACATACTCCTCAGTATGCAATTTTAAATTTCAAGACCCAGACGAGTGTTGGTCTCTTCAGCAGTGAGGAGTTGTTGGGCGAGCAAAGTTTTCTCGCATTCTGCAGCCTCGATGTCTGTTCGGAGTTTCCGAAGCTCAACGTTCAGCTCATCCTGAACTCTCCTAATGACGGCCACCTCTTCCCGATTGCGGTGCAGTTCCTCCCGAGCAAGGCCTAACTCCTCTCTAGCCTGGCGAGCATCTTCCCGAGCTTGACGAGCATCCTCTTGAGCCTTGCGAGCCTCTGTCTGGGCTGAGGACACTTGACCCTGAGCCAACTTCACTTCATCTTGAGTTTTGCTCAGCTCGTTCACCTTCTCTTCGAAGTTTTTGATAAGAGCCACGTAGTTGGCATGAAGATTGGCGGACTCAGCGTAAACTTTCTCAAGGAGAACCAAAGATTGGCCATGGTGCACTAGGCCAAGTCGCATGGTTTCCAAAGGCGTTGGACCCTTAGTGGCCTCTTCGAGCTCAGTTGTCCATGCTCGAATGGGGGTCTCGCACGCCTTCTGGACATGCTCGGGAAGCCCAGGAACATTGCGAACACTTGGAGAGCAGTAATAATCTTTCAATTCTGGCATCAGAGGCGCCAATCTGTTCAACCTGCATGTTCACCCGAGCAAACAAATATGATTAAGCGACTAAGTCAGGTGGAACAAAGAAATACTCCAACAAGCGAGCAAACGTACCTGTTCACCCGAGCAGGGCCAAAAATGATTTTTCTTCAGGAGAACGGAGTTGGGAACTCATAGGGGTCCAGGTTTGGGGTCCTGCAGGAGGTGGAGAAGATGTACCGACCTCCATTTTGACGATTTGTGCGATTGTACCGACCACAGAGGCAGCCATTTTGGTCGCTTCAGCTGTGGGGGTCGCCTCAATGACATCGATGCTCGTCTGAGCTATCGAATTTTGCTCGTCAGGTGCCCTCCTGGATCTCTTTGGCGAGGGAGCTTGATCGCTCGCCCCCTGCTCGACCGAACGAGTTGTCCACTTCGGCCGACTCGACTCGCCCGGTCCGGGCGTGGCTGGTCTGCTCGCCTTTCTCACTCTATTCGCCTCCCCTCGATTTGCTCGCTGAGCATCCCGCTCGGCTTGAAATCGAGCGAGCTCTTGAGGTCTCTTAGTTCGAGCCATTTCAGTATGCTCGGAGGTGCTTACAGCAACAGTGACGACAGGAAAAGCTGTAGACAAAAGAATTCATTAAAAAAAGAAAGAGAAACCGCGAACAAAGGGTACAACACATTTGCAAATACAAAAAACAATCCTTACCAGCTGGATTTACGGCAACTAAATGGTGAGGCGGCACGTACAAGCCTCCCTTCTTTCTTTGATCGACAATATTCAAAGTCTTCACTGATCGTTCCGAGTAAGGCTCGAGATTGATTTGCCAGATGCTGCTGAAATAACCGTCGTTGGTCTCTTTATCCGTTGCTGCTTGAATTCCTGAAATTGAGAATAAGTTAAAATCAGTTCATGGTGAAGAGCAAAAACACAAAAATACTTACTTCGACAAATCCCAAAATCTGTGGGGATATCTAAGCGAGCATTTGGTTCACATCCAGAAGCCGGGCTTATCCAATCACCCCCGACGAACCAAAACTTCTCTTTCCAATCAGTAATCTTGTTCGGCACATCCTCAATGACCTTACATTTGGCATTTGCCTGCATGAACAACCATCCGTGTTCGCCCTTAGGTCGAGTCAAATCCACTAGTCTAGAGAGTTCTGCTGTTGTTGGATAATACACGGGCTTCGTTTTGCCGAACAGAGTTAGAAAACTCATAATCATGTGCCACCCATTCGGCTTCAGCTGTGTAATGGTGATGTTCCATTCTACGAGCAGACGAGTAATAGCTGGATGAAGTGGGAATCGAAGACCCGCTTCTATTGTGTCTAAATTCACAGCAACACAACCCTCAGGAGGCTAATCTGCTCGCTCATCGGGACCAGGTGCCCAGAAAAACACATCTTTTGGGGTTTCATAATTCCTATACAATTGGCCGAGCATATCAACATCAATCACGCTCGCAATTTTGCTCGCCGGGTATTCATTCTCAACCCTGGTCCTATGAGGTTGTTCAGGCCAATCAAAATCATAACGAGCACTATACTCGGCATGTGTTGGGCTATGGGGAAGACCAACAGGGATGTCGAGCTCCGTGTTCTGCTCGCCTTTGAATCCTCTGTTCGACTCAATAACGTTCTCAGCCACCAAGATTTCCTCCCCCATATAGTCATCATCCCTATTTACATCGTGACTATATACAACCCTAGACCCAATTTGGGGTTGGGTCAAAAAATCTTCACCCGAATCATCTAAAAAATCAGTTCGGGCTAAATCCCTATCTAATTCATTTAGGGCATCATCGGAATCCAATGAAAGAATGGCAAATGGCTGTCAAACTTGCCAACGGGATCTTGAACCCGAGGCATTCATCTCCGGCGCATTAGCATCGCTACGGGAGATTGGACAGAAAGAGGAGGAAGAAGAACTTGAATGGGAAGACATAATTGGAATTAAAGAGGGTATGAAATAGTTACCTGAATGAAATCCTTCGCCAAAATAAGAGTGCTCTTGCCGGAAATTTCAGACGGGAAGGAATGTGAAGAGAAAGAGGAGAAGATGAAAAGAAAGAAAAGAAACTGAGGCGGCAAAATAGGTATTTATAGATGCCGGATTAATTTTTTTTTTAAAATTCGGCACAGAAGACGAAACGACACTCACGAGGGCCCCCTCAATATATCCAACAGCCGGGCCCCCATGATGAATATAAAGCGGCCCGGCTGGGGGTATTGTTGTATTCGATATAATTACTAGATTAATTTATACACGTCAGAGGGACACGTGTATTAATCAACTATTAAAATAACCATACTCGATAAACAAGTTTGTTCGCCAGCTTGCCAACCAAACAGGTCTGCTCGCCACTTGCCGACCAAGCAAGTATGCTCGCAGCTCGCCAAATCTGGCATGATGACCTGATGCTATCCTGAGATGATCCTGAAGATATGATTAATCGATCACGAGTCGATCGATCGATCGCAAGAAGAAATCGATAGCCCGAGTCAAGTAACCCGAGGGTCGTGGTGTCTCGATTCGAAGAGTCAACTCAAGAAGCCTCGAGTAACTCGATAACTCAAGGCTCGATAACTCAAGGCTCGGTAACTCAAGGCTCGATAACCCGAAGGCTCGAGATAACCTGAAGGCTCAGATATGTTCGATAAGGATAGAGTTCCTCAGATAAAATTGATATGGTCAAAGGCTAAACAGGCAACCAAATGAGCAAAAGATTGATTTGGACGACCAAAAGAGTGCTTTATAAACAAGTAGATGCAAAGGTCAACCAGGAAGACGAAGTTGAAAACGTGGCAGCATCACATGAGTTCTTGCAAGACATGAAGTCTCCAGCTCATGCTTGCCAAACTAGCTCATGCTTGTCAAAATACTATAAATAGAAGAAAAAAGAACAAGAGACGGGTTCACAAAAATTTCCCAGAGTGGTTAGGTTCAGAAAAAATTCCCAAGTACTCTCATACGTTGAGAAAAATCCCTAGCACTCACGCACTTTCTCTCCAAATCATCTTCTTTCATAGAAAGTTTTCCCCATGAGAAGTATGGTGTACTGTGTATGTAAACCTTGCAATATGACATCCCTGGCTTGGAATGCCCCCAGAGTAGTCATTTCTTGACGAACTGGGTCAACAAATTCCTGTTATTTACCGTATATTGTACACGTACTTATTATTTTTGCGAGTTGTTATCAAATTAGCCACATAATATTCTCCATAAAAAAAGACTCGCAACAAGCTCCTACGTCCACTCTCTCTGACCTTCAGAGAAATTCCTTAACCACTTCCTAAGGTTTTCCGACTACCTCTGTAGTTTACTAACTTTTCTATTTTGAGCTTTCTGACTACCTCTGTAGTTTACTTACTCAAAACACACACAAGCTTTCTGACTATCCAAGATAGTTTACTCACTTCTTCTCTAGAGTTTTCTGACTACCTCAATGTAGTTTACTAACTCTTTACAACTCCAACTCACCAACAATCACACTCAAACTACCTTACAAAGGGTTTGGGGTTTCTTGGTTGGTTTCCAACTAGGATGAGATATCCTTTACAATTAAGTACAATGCAAAGGCTAGGATATCTCTACTAAGCTTTGGATATATCTTATCAAAACTAGGCTTAGTGAATGAGCTCTCTTCAATGTAAAGCACTTGGGAAATTCTTGGGTTTTCGAGTGCTTCAACTTGCAATAATAAGTTTGAGCTCTTGAGTTGCTTACAAATTTCCCGTAACCTTCAATGTAGAGGGTTACAAGTATTTATAGGCAAACACCAAGGTCACTCTTGAAAAACTATCCGTTGGAAGAGATAGCTTCATGAGTTTCCTCTTATGGTGTGTGATGAACGGCTATATTTAGGGTTTTGACACTCCCTTGCATGTTTTAGGCAATATGCCTTTATGCAGCCAATCACCACTTTTTGCAGTCTGGAACATAGTACTACTGACATGCTTTAGTGACCTGTCGCTTTCAGTGTCAGTAAAGTACAGTGTTGTCTTCTTTTGATTGGCTCTTGTCTTCAGTAAATGTAGACAAACATAACGGCTCTTTTTGGTCAATATCTCTGAGTGATATAACCTTAACAACACTTAGTTTTAGTTCCTTTTGTCTGCATGTGAATGTCTTGGGCAATATCTATTTTTCTGTGTATTCGCGTTTTTCTCAGTTTTGTATCCTTCAGATAGATATTATTCAGTGTCTCGGAACATTCAGGTTATACCGAGCATTTAGTAGATTACTGAGTCTTCAGTAACTACTATGTCTTCAATATCCTTCTTTGTCTTGATATCTTGGGTCTTGATCTTGAGTCTTGAGTCTTGATGTCTTGAGTCTTGAATATCTTGGTGATATCTTGAAGTCTTCATCTTGAGTCTTCAATTTCTCGATTTCATCTTTGAAACTTGGTTTCTCAGATTTCACCGAAGTCTTTGGTTTCTCGATTTCATCTGAAAACTTGATTTCTCGGATTTCACCTTGAGTCTTTAGTTTCTCAGTTTCATCTTTGAAACTTGATTTCTCGATTTCATCTTGAGTCTTGATTTCTCGATCTCATCTTGAAGTCTTGATTTCTCGCCATACTAAGTCTTGATTTCTCGGTCTCATCTCGAAGTCTTGATTCTCGGTCTCATCTTGAGTCTTGATTTTCTCGGTTTTCATCTTTGAAACATCGGGTTCTCGATTTCATCTTTGAAACTTGAAAACTTTCTTGAGTCTTCGAATCTTGAGAATCTAACCTTTGTCTATATCTGCGACTATACATGGTGCGCAGATAACATCCCCGAACACTCTCTAAAACTGAATCCTGAGTCAACTATCAAGATTATCCTGAACATGTCATACTCAGGGGTTTTGGGATCTAATCAAAATCTTCTTTATTAAATTCATCTCCCAACAGTTGGGATTATACTGGAAAGTATGCTTTTACTTTGTATATCAAACTGAATTTCGGTCTTATTTACTGAAATAAATTATTTATCACTGATGCTTTAAATATCATTGAATGTTACATATATTTACTGGATAACTGTTCAATAAATAATACGTGTTACATTGTAGTTAATTTAGTGATACCGATCACAAAAGATTAAATTAACAGCCTTTGTAACCAAAAAGTACACCATTCACGACCTAGATGGAAATGAACAATCCATCGTGAAAGGTTGAAGTGTAAGGCTCAGATTTGCTTGTCTTGACCAAGAGATTACACTAGTGCATGTCTAGTGCACTGAATAGGACCTACAGGAGGACAAATTCTTCGAATCAACTAGGAAGAATTAGACCTCGGTGGTTCGTTATTTCTTAATCTTCGTCCCTTATATAGGATCGCGTGTGGTTAGTAATTATTGCTTTGACTTATTACGGGTAGAGAATCAACGAGATTCAATACTTTATATCTTGGGCAATATTATTGGTCACATGCGATTGCTAAGATTTAATACGGAGAATCGTGGTGCAAGCACGCTTTGTTCGATTGCCCCCGAGGTTCATAAGTTTTATCATACCAAATCTTGCAAGTGGAACTAGTTTCCGGTATGGATAATAATGTTGAACCGTTCCTTAACCAAGGACAAAAGATATTAATTAATAGAAAGCTATTTCAGTGGCTTGAATTAATTAATGGGCTAGATAATCTTAAACACGGAAAATAATAACCGGGAGCCATATTAACTATAATATGGGTTAAGATGGATAGTGCAATATTAATTATGTAGTGGGATTAATTAATATTTATGGGCTTGAATAATATTGTGGTTCAATATTGATAATTCAAGATCCATTGGAAGGTCCAATCTTAATTCTCCTAAAGGCCCCTCAAGTAGCCCAAACATAAAGTCCAATAACTGAAAAGGTGTTTAAAAATAAAATAAATTTTTGTTGCTATTTTTTTCCTCATTTTTTTCGAAAAATATGAATAAAAGGGGAGAAAGATTTTCTTTGAATTTTGTTATGGAATGAAGATATGTATTCTTGAAATACAAGATTATCTCATTAAATTCAAGAAATCTCCCACTTGATTATTTATATGATATTTTCGAAAATCTTGAAAGAATAAGGGAAATAAATATTTTCTTGATTTTCTTGAAAAGATATTATGGAAGATATGTATTCTTGCAATACAAGTATATCTCATAAATTCAAGAAGATCCAAATCTTGGAATCTTTATCCTTGTTTTTTTTCGAAAATAACCATAACAAGAGAAGGTGAGATTTTTATGGAATATTTTAATTATGGAGAAAAGAATATATGAGATATATTCAAGATTTCTTGGAGATCAAGAAAAGATTTTTTCCTCCCTATTCCATGATGAAAAATCGGCCACCACCTCATTATAAATAGGGGATGAATGTTTCATCCCCAGGTGAACACGAAAATTGGTTTTTCGGAAAAATATCAGCGTCGATAAAATATCAAATATTTTGAAACGTCGACAGATTGTGTATTTTCAAAAAACGTCAATTGTGAGTATACAATTCCATGTGCTGAAAAAATTAGTAAATCCACAAAGGTGGTGCAACAAATTTTTATTTTCCCTTTTGTTAATAGTTCGCGAGCTTCCTTCCACCGGATTGACGAGCAAGGACTAGGGAATACTTGGGAAGGCTTTTTGGTGTGTTTTCATCGACGAGACCATTGTCACTCCAAGAGGTTAGTTCACGTAAACCCGTAGCAATTCCGCATGCGTAGGATTTATGTGAACGGTTTATATGCATGATTTGTTGTTGAATTATTATTTGAATTAATATAGGATTAATTCATGTTAGTAATAATTGTTAGAAATAAATTTGTATTTAAATATTCATCCCGAATAGATCCGTGCAATTAATTCCCCAACACTCGGGCATTACCGATTCCGTCTTATTCATATTAAAGTTTACCACGAAACTCGAATATGAATCAGGAAGCAACTGAAGAATGGCGTAAATAACATTGGTCTTGAGCTCAATGCCCAGATGACCAAGTTTCTCGATTAGCCAAATCATCTTCAATACATGGGAAGAAACCTTCCCTCCATCAGACAGTCGGCATCTGAACAAATCTCTCATCACTTCATAAATTTCGGAACGAGATTCAGAATCAAAGAGATCCTTCAGATGCTTGATCATGTAGAAGGGAAGCATCTTCTCATGTTGCCTTTGCAATTTGGGAGTCATCCCGAGTAGCATAACACACTGAGCCTGGGAAGCATCCTCTTGATGCTTCTTCTGAGCTGCGGCGTCAAACGCATTAGCTTCTTTAGTACCAGCCTCCGGGGTAGCAGGGATTGACATGTCCAACACGTACTCAATCTTTTCTTTCCTGAGCACCAAACGAACATTTCGGTGCCAATCAAGAAAGTTTGGCCCAGCCAATTTGTTCGTTTTCAAAACGCTTCTCAATGACAAGTTATTCATTTCAACAATCCTAGAGAAAATAAAATAAAGCGGGAATTAAAACACATAATTCCTATGATCAATATTCAGCAATCAAAATAAATATGGCCTTTAAATTTATTTTGTTTCCATTATTTTCACATACTTAACGAACTCATCGGAAAAGTACGAACTTATATCAAATATAAATTATAATGGACTAGGATCCACATTACTACTATCATAATCCAAGTGAGGGCTGATCATTACAATAGCATAACTGGTAGGTCTCCAAACCAATTGCAAAATTGCAATTCCTAGTTTATCGAACCTAGTTCGACTGATGTCCCTTAACTTTTGTTCCCTGCGAGGGCTAGTGAAACAAAATTAAGTTGGTTTACAACCATCAAACGACGATATTACATGTCCCTATAAAAGTCCCGTTAGATGTAGATCCGAGCAAAAGACGAGGATACTCATTGGAACGAAATCTCCAGTTTACTTTTAATTTTGATGGAAGACATCTTATCTAATTAATGAGAAAATCATATTTTGGTGAGGAACTGTGATACCCGAGTCTCTCGGTATCTATTAGCCAATATATTTTACGCGTTGCATGCATTTTATATTATTTGTGTGTTAATATTAATTACGTGATATTTTGATGCTGCATTATTTATTTGCGCTTAAATGATTTTAAATTTTAAAGGTTGAATTATTTGTTATGCTCATACGTGATTAGTTGTGAGAAAATCCTAGTGTAATTGATTGGGGGATTTAGTGGTGATCGTGTTTAATACAAATTGTTTTATTGCTATGTAAATTAACTATAAATAAATTGATGATATTAATAGCATTAATTAAATAAGAATTAAAAAGAAAAAGGGGTATTAGTATATATAATATTGAATATATACGTAAGTATATACATGTATATGTATATGACGTGAGGGTTATATATGTTTGTGTTGCCTACCACTATTTTTTTTAAGTAAATGAATACTAAGGGGGAAACTTGATTTCCTAAACCCTGCATATATATTTATGTGTGTTGTACGTATGCATCATGGAATCATCTAGACTTAATATTAAATAATAATAATAATAAATAAATAAAAATAAGAAGAAGCTTACTTTGGAAGCTAGTTAAAGGCGGCGGTTTCTTGAGAATGTTTAGATATATCCTAAGTTTTGATATATCAAGGGAGAAAAACACCCACAGGGGAGGGGAGGGAGATAAATTCGAAAAAAAAGAAAAAGGATTTAGAGGTATCGACCCTTCTTGTATTTCAGGTAAGTAGAAATTTATTTACAACTACGATGCATAAACTTAATATTTTGTGAATTATTTATATTTAATTGGTGATATGTGAGTATTTAAGTGTATAATGATATTTGATTGTTGTTCAGTGATTATCATGAAATAAACTTGTGAATTTAATAATTATTATGGTATGAACATGTGAGTTTCATGATTATTGTGGATTGAACATGTGAGTTCAATGAGATGTAGAATATTGAATGTTGCATTGCATAAAACATATCATATATGGACATGAATATATATCGTTGTACTGGTATGCATAAATGATCTCCGGATACGAGGATCATTGTATCAGTAGAAATGGGTTAGGTGATTTGTATTGGCCACGTGGTGGTCTGTGTATTGGGTTTATGCCGACATACAACAGTAAGTCTGGGGGCCCAGCAAATGAATAGAAATGGATAGGATGAGTAGAAATGGGTAGGGTGATTATAAATGAATAGGGTGAATAGAAATGGATAGGATGAGTAAAAAATGATAGGGTGAGTAGAAATGGATAGGATGAGTAGAAATGGATAGGATGAGTAGAAATGGATAGGGTAAATAGAAATGGATAAGATGATTTCAAAAGTGAGAATTTATGAGAAGGTTTTCTAAACAGTTTGATGTCATGTATAATTTTTGCTTACTGAGATTTACCTCACGTAGTTTATGCATTGTAGGTAATTCTGGTGAAATGTGATGAGTTGGCCTTGCTGGACAAGCTGTGGAGCTTCTGCAGGTTTTGAGTGGCTGTGTACATAGATGACGACCTGTTGAGCATACCGCGGCTAATTTTGCTTCCGTTGTTATATTCTGTCGCTTTTGGGATATGTGTTATCTTATATTTTGTTATAAAGACTTGTATGTATTAGTGTGTTGCTTGAAGTTGGTTGTGAATTATTAGTGAGTTAATTTGGAGTTTGAGTGTGAATTACTACTGTGTCGACCTGGGATTTGATTTTGGATCATTGGTATCTTATATGAATGCGAGCAGTTTATTTTGGGTGAGAAATGATGTTGATGTTATATTGTCGAAAAAAAAAATTATAGCAGGGTTACAGGTTGAATTATATTTATATTAATATTAAGTGGGGTTAAATAAGGGTGGTCGTGTCAGGAATGTTTTTAAAGGCGGAGTATTAATTGCTTAATCGAGATTCATCATGCTATCTACGTCACATTTGAGCAATTATTAGGCGCCGTCTACCCAAACATTTAATACGGTCCGACAAATATTTGGTGCCGCCTACCCAAACAACTATAATGCGGACTATAAAACGCGTTAACTAATTTAAACAAATAAATAAGTCATCAAGTGGGTTTTAATAAATCCTTTTAAAATGAATTTTAAGTTCAATTTAAAACTCAATTTTAAGATTATTAATATCAATTAATCCAATTAATTGTTCTTGGTCCAACCATTATTTGATTTCAGAATTAAACTTAATAAAATTCCCAAAATTAAAATTTAATTTTATTTATTTTTGAGGGCTCAAGTGCAATTTCTAAAATTGCACGGGAGGACCTGTCTCAAATCGAATTTGCAAAACAACCCTCCTACATCATCACCCTTCCAATTCAGATCCAATCCAAAAAAATCGAACACCCAAACACCTAAAATTCAGATTAATCAGTTTCATCATCATCGAATCAACAACAAATCAACCCAATTAATCGGTCCCAACTAATTCGAACAATAACCAAAACCAAAACAAGTCCAGATTCAAGGGTTCGAAGAACAGGGACCAAGCGAACAAGCAAAGCGACGAGCACGGCCAGTCGAACAGGCGCGAGTCACCACCGCCGCTCGTCGCGTGCGGGCGACTCGTCGCCGTGAACGAGAGAGAGCGGAAGGGGCGTGCGCGGAGCCGTGGCCCCTTCAATCGAACTGGTTCAAAACCAGAGCGAAGAAGACGATCAAGTCGGCGGCGCGCCGCCACAGGTTCGTCTCGATTCCGGTGGTGCGCCACCTTGAAACGCATCGAGACGGACACGTCGGTCAAGCCTCGAAAGCGTTCAACCGTCGACGACTCAAAATTGGGACGAATCAGTGGCGCACCACCTCAAAACGAGCCGAAGAGAGACGGGCGCATCGCCGTGAATAGATACGAAAATAGGGACCTCACCAAGAAGACGATATCTCGACAGAGCAGTCCCGCGAGCCATGGTAGGGAGTGTGTTGCGACGGGATTCCCAAAAAGG
The DNA here is from genome assembly GCA_037126765.1 of Stenogyne calaminthoides. Taxonomy (NCBI): domain Eukaryota; kingdom Viridiplantae; phylum Streptophyta; class Magnoliopsida; order Lamiales; family Lamiaceae; genus Stenogyne; species Stenogyne calaminthoides. Next base: position 9,909,557 of record JBBCBC010000007.1, read on the forward strand.
GAAAACCCCAAATTGGGGAAGACGGGGGATGAGCGAGCGTGAAACAAATAAGGAGACGGGTGTGGTTTATCAAATAAACCGTGCCCCATGATTTAAAAAAAAATCTTTTAATTTTAAAACCAATTTTCAATTATGTAATTAAAAACAAGAGCCTGAAGCTTCGATACCACTGTTGGATTATATAGGCACGTAAACACGTAATACATGCGCAGCGGAAATAAACAGTTCACCAACAACGAACAGTTAAATGCATAAACGAGTATGAATAAACATAACAAGAAATCTTACAGTAATTTGAAAGCAGATTTCTCAACTATGGTATCCACGTAATCCCCATTCACGGACTTGCACATAATTGCCAGCTTTGAATCCCGAGACGAATTTGCTAGAAAAATTCTAACTCCAGATTTTATGGAGAAATATGAACACTTGTATTATAAATTCCCAAGAGCTCATTTATATAGGGGCGATTAAGAAATAAGATCCCTAATCTTGTAAAATAAATATCTTAGATTTAATTCCCATTTATAAAATCTCTACGGATTTAATTCCCATGTATATCGAATCTCTACAGATTTGATTCCATATATATTAAATCCTATAATAATATTCCATATATTATTATTGGGAATCCTATTTAATTAAATCTAAATTAATTAAACATTAATAATAATTAATTTCAAATTAATCTATTATTAATTAATTCTCCATAAATTAAATATTAAATCCAATTCAACATTTAATCAACCAACTATAATCCCGTAAAAGGGAACTACTTGTTGTGTGACCCATAGGCCCTCATATATCGAGCGATTGGTCAAACTAACGGTCTTAATTGAACCCTAGACAATAAATCAAACATTCTCAATATATGAGGTACGTTGCGAGAAACGTGCAACTACCTGTAACTGAAACATGGGCTATTATGATTTCATCCTTTCATTCACGAATATTCGATTAGTATTGAACATGATGAAGTGTATATTCAAATAACTTAATCATATTATCTCTAATCACTAATTGATTACTTATGTCACACTTGGCCACAAAGTCCAAGTTGACGTGCATTGACCAATGACTTTGATCCAATTATGATGAGAAGATGAGTATTCTCTCTAAATCCACTTTGAGGAATGAATCCTATTCTTGGCTCAACTACCACGCACATGCACTTCGTGATGAACCAAATCCAAGTCATATCTACCCATGGAAGGGTGCAAGCGTCGGTCATGGTCAAAGTTCATCACTCCACACATGTCGTGCGTATTGACCTCAAGTCAAAGGAGTATCGCATCGCTCCCACTAACCGAGACACCCGTAGACACATATAGTGGAACTACATCAAACGATTTCTCGAATGGGTATACCAATACCCTCTAAGGTATTTGTGCACCCATCATGAGATACCTAATATCTCGTAGTAAGTGAGATCTTACTACACTCTCTAAGAGTATGATGCAGCTCGCACACCAATCTCAATTGCATCATCAATATCCCATTCTTGATGTCGGGGCTATTTGAGAATCATGCTTAAGTCATCTGAGTTCTCACACCCTCAATGACAACAATGACTCATGGGAACACAGATAAGAACAAATGAAAACAATCAAACATAATATTCTAATGAGTGTAATGCCATACATTTAATATTAATTAAACAATAATATTAAACCAATACTGAATATTATCTTAGCATTATGTCCTTACAATGGATTGTCTCTAGGACACTAACATTAACAGTCTGGTATGAGAAGTTATCTGGTTATTGTAAACTTAGAGTATTTGGTTGTTCTGCATATGTTCACATCAAGCAAGATAAGCTTGAACCAAGAGCATTGAAATGCATCTTTGTTGGTTATCCAAAAATGGTCAAAGGCTATAGGCTCTGGTGTTTGGAGTCAGGGAATCAAAAGTGCATTGTCAGTAGAGATGTGACATTTAATGAACAGCAAATGGGATACAGATATCAAGGGAGATCTCAAGATATTGATGGAGAAATAGGAAATGATGACACATCAGTGGAGGTGGAGATGCAGGAAACAGGTGGAGATGGTGAAATCTCTGAAAATCCTGAAGCAGAAGATGAGAATGGAGTTGATCAACATGAGCAACCTAATAACATCAGAGATTACAATCTCACAAGAGATAGAGTTAGAAGAAACATCAGGCCACCTACCAGATTTGGTCATGCTGACCCTGTCTATTATGCTCTAGTCACATAAGAAGAAGTTGAATACCAAGAACCAAAAGATTACAGAGAGGCCATATCAAGTACTTGTTAGTGTTAGTGTCCTAGAGACGATCCTATTGTAAGGACATAATACTAAGATAATATTCAAATCTATGGAATTTAATTTGCAAGATTAGGGATTTTATTTCCTAATAAAGATAGTTTAAGATTTAAGCTGAGCTTCCCCTATATATATGAGTCCTTGGGAATTCATTAAGAACACAAGAAATTTATTTCTCCATAAAATCTCTAGTTAGAATTTTCCTAGCAAATTCACCTCGGAATTCAACGTTGGCGAATCGGTGCGAGTTGGTAAACGACTGTTACGTGGATACCATAGTAGAGGATGTTGGGGTTATACTGGAAAGTATGCTTTTACTTTGTATAACCAAACTGAATTTTCTGTCTTATTTACTGAAATAAATTATTTATCACTGATGCTTTAAATATCATTGAATGTTACATATATTTATTGCATAATTGTTCAATAAACAATATGTGTTACATTTTAGTTAATTTAGTGATACCAGATCACAGAAGATTAAATTAACAGTCCCTTGTAACTAAAAGTATGCGGTTCACAACCTAGATGGAAATGAACAATTCATCGTGAAAGGTTGAAGTGTAAGGCTCAGATTGACTTGTCTTGACCAAGAGATTACACTAGTGCATGACTGATGCACTGAACAGGACCTACAGGAGGATAAATTCTTCAGCACTGAACCAGGAAGAATTAGACCTCAGTGGTTCGTTATTTCTTAATCTTCGTCCCTTAAATAGGATCGCGTGTGGTTAGTAATTATTGCTTTGACTTATTACGGGTAGAGAATCAACGAGATTCAATACTTTATATCTTGGGCAATATTATTGGTCACATGCGATTGCTAAGATTTAATCTTAAGAATCGTAATGCGAAAATACGCTTGTTTGATTTGCCCCTTTGGGAGGTTCATAAGATTTATCATACCAAATCTTGCAAGTTGAATTTGTTTCGGTATGGATAATAATGTTGAACCGCTTCCTTGACCAAGGACAAAAGATGTTAATTAATGGAAAGCTATTTCAAAGGGCTTGAATTAATTAATGGGCTAGATAATCTTAAACACGGAAATAATAACAAAGGAGCCATATTAAATAATATGGGTTAAGATGTATAGTCAATATTAATTATGTAGTGGGATTAATTAATATTTATGGGCTTGAATAATATTGTGGCTCAATATTGGAAATTCAAGATCCATTAGAAGGTCCAATCTTAATTCTCCTAAAGGCCCCAAGAAGTAGCCCAAAAGATAATGTCCAATAACCTGAAAAATGTGTTTAAAATAAAATAAATTATTGTTGCCTAATTTTCCTATTTTTTTTGGAAAATGATAAATAAAAGAGGGAGAAAGATTTTCTTTGAATTTTGTTATGGAATGAGAATAAGTATTCTTGGAATACAAGTTTATCTCATTAAATTCAAGAAATCTCCCACTTGGTTATTTGTCTTGAGATTTTCGAAATTTTTGAATAAATAAGGAATGAAATATTTTCTTGATTTTCTTGAAAAGATATTATGGAAGATATGTATTTTTGGAATACAAGAATATCTCATAAATTTAAGAAGATCCAAATCTTGGATTCCTTCATCCTTATTTTTTTGAAAATAACCATAATATTAGGAGGTGGAATTTTTGTGAAATATTTAATTATGGAGAAAAGAATATATGAGATATATTCAAGATTTCTTGGAGATCAAGAAAAGATTTTCCCATCTTATTTTTTCACCCAAAATTTCGACCACCTCCATCCCTATAACTAGGGGATGAATATTTCATCCCTAAGTGCAATTTCATGTGTTGGAAAAATTAGAAATCCACAAAGGTGGTGCAACATAATTTTTTTTTTCTTTTTTTTTTAAATTGTTCGCGAGTTCTTACCACCGGATTGTTGAACAAGGACAAGGGAATACTTGAGAAGGCCTTTTGGTGTGTTCGTTCGAACGGATTCATCTTCTCAACGGTTGTCACTCCGAGAGGTTAGTTTACGTAAACCCGTAGTAATTCCGCATGAGTAGAATTTACGTGAACTATTTATATGCATGATTGGTTGTTGAATTATTATTTGAATTAATATATGATTAGTTCATGCTAGTAATAATTGTAAGAATTAAATTTGTATTTAAATATTCATCCCGAATAGATCCGGACAATTAATTTCCCAACAGAGGAATCCGTGTACGAATCACTATTAGGATTCTATTTATGTTTATCCGTAATTTAATTATGCAATCTACGTTCGTTGTTGATGAACTGTTTAATTCCGCTGCGCATGTATTACGTGTTTACGTGCCTCTATGTTCCAACAATACTGACAGTGAGAAGTGGATTGTTGCCATTGAAGAAGAGCTTCGGTCTCTTGAAATGAATGGTACTTGGAAGTTAGTTGATAAGCCTTTGAATCAGAAACTTGTGAGTAGCAAGTGGATCTTCAAAAGAAAGGTGGAGATTGGAGTTACTGAGCAAATCATATTCAAAGCAAGACTTGTAGCAAGAGGCTTCACACAGAGAGAAGGAATTGACTTCAATGAAGTGTTTTCTCCAGTTGTAAAGCATTGCTCCATCAGGTTACTATTGTCTATAGTGGTTCAAGAATGTTTAGAGCTCCAACAGATGGATGTCAAAATTGCATTTCTGCATGGTGATCTTGTAGAAACTATCTACATGCAATAACCTGAGGGTTTTATAGCAAAAGGGAATGAGAGAAAAGTTTATCTACTGAAGAAATCACTATATGGCCTAAAACAAAGTCCAAGACAATGGTACTCCCTCCGTCCCATGAGAACTTGAACACTGAAAATGGCATGCAAACCAAGTAAAGTGGGTTTAAGTGGAATAAAATAAGGGTGTTGTGAGTGTATTAATATTGTGTTTATTTCCATTTTGGGAATGTTCAAGTAATGTTTGGACGTCCAATTAAGACAAGTGTTCAAGTAATCGCGGGACGAAGGGAGTATATGAAATTTGACAGCTTCATGTTGTTTGTGGGATTTGTTAGATGCTCCTATGACAGCTGTGTGCACTTGGAGAAACATGGACAGAAAGTTATCACTTATCTGTTGCTGTATGCGGATGATATGCTTATAGCTAGTTAAGAGTTTGGCTAGAATCCAAAGTTTGAAAGGAAAGCTCAACTCAGTATTTGAGATGAAGGATTTAGGTGATGCTAAGAGGATCTTAGGCATGGATATTGTCATAAATAAAATTAAGGGAACCTTATTCTTATCTCAGACAGATTATCTTTAGAAAGTGCTTCAGAAATTCTTCATGCATCAAGCTAAGTCTGTTAACACTCCAATTGGTCAGCAATTTAAGCTATCAAAGGAGCAATCACCCAAGAACAGTGCTAAGAGAAAGCTTATGAGTGGAGTTCCTTATGCAAATGGTGTTGGAAGTTTGATTTATGCAATGGTATGCGGCAGACCTGATCTTGCATATGCTATGAGTGTGGTCAGTAGATTCATGGCTGATCCTGGAAGCAATCATTGGGATGCTTTGAAGTGGATGTTCAGATATGTGAATGGCACAACAAACTCAGTATTATTGTTTGAAAGAACTGATAGCAAAGCAGATCCAATACTTGGATTTGTTGATGCTGACTTTGCTGGGAATGTTGATACTAGGAAATTCTTAACTGGTTACATCTTCACTTTGTAAGGCGATGCAGTGAGTTGGAGGTCCATTCTTCAATTAGTGGTTGTATTATCTACTACAGAAGTTGAGTACATAGTTGTCACTGAGGCTGTGAAAGAGGCAATATGATGAAAGGCATTCTTCAAGAGTTTGGTGTAGAACAGAAGAGTGTAGATATCATGTGTGATAATCAGAGCACCATTCATTTGGTGAAACATTAGGTATTCCATGAGAGGTCAAAGCATATCAGTGTAAAATTGCATTTTGTGAGGGATGAAGTGGATAAAGGCACTATACACATCAAGAAAATTGGAACTGAGAACAATGCAGCTGATATGCTCACCAAGTCACTACCTGGGAACAAGTTTAAGCATTGTTCAGAGCTTGTAAAGCTCGGGCCTTGTGAAGTGGATTGATAACAAGCAAGGTTTGGAGATGATGGACACTAATCCTACACTTTGGTTTGAGGTGGAGAATTGTGATGATCAAATTCAAAGTGTTGAGCAAGTATGTTGGTCAAACTAAGTCAAGTGTGGTGTAGGGAGTGTGGAACCGGGTTCAGCTCATTCAAAAGCGGGCTAAATCGCTTGAACCAGACCCAACTTGCACCTGCAGCAGAAACTGACTCAAGGTCGTTATAACTGTCGAAGCAGCAGCGCAGAGTCCATTTTCAAGGCTCGATTCACGTGTTCTCCACGTCGATTTCACCAGAATTAGTTGAGGGCTTTTACTTGTCATCATTAGAGGGGTCGATTACATATCTCATTATCCTTGATTGTTCATTTTACAGAGAGTACACAAAACTTAGAGTTCTTGAGCAGGTTTGAGTGAATTCGATTAAATCGAGACGAGTTGTGAAGTGTAATCTGTAATTGCTTGTTCGTATAGTGAAAGTGAGGTGCCCTGATCCCGTGGATGTAGGCAATTTGGTCGAACCACGTATATCTTGTGTTTTACCATTGTTGATTTCTTTCGGTTTTTTCAAGCTTTCATCAATTCTAGGTTGTAGCCATTGATTCATCTCCATTGTGTGATTTACTGGGTTTGTGAATCATCTCTAACAATGCATGTTAAAGAAACATGTTCAATATTAATTTGTTTATCAAAAACAAATTTGAATAATCGAAGATTAAATATGTAGACTATTGAGTAATATTATATATATATATATATATATAATAGCAGAAACGGCTTCAAATTTGAAAATTATTTAATAAAAATAAATATTAATAAATTATAATAGATTGGAAAAAATGTAAGTTCAATTACTAGTTTGATCAATGGTAACAACAAGATCAAAAACGGACAAAACCTCAATTAAATTATTAGAAAAAATTACTTGTAGTTATTGTATGTACCTGCAATATTTTATTCAAATCCCTCTATGACATATATGAGATATTTTATGTTTCAACTCCATCTTCTCCCGCTCCTTGTTCACGCTATGATATATAGACAATATATATAACTTCAAATCAATCATAAAGATTCGAAATTATTCTAGCCATTACATTTTGACAGATATTTCTTAGGCAAGAGATATACATATTAAATTAATTAGTGTGTATGATGCAGAAAAAAACACAAAATTGGGGGTCCATAAACACACCCATACCTTTAAAACGAAAATAAATAGTGGGAGATCATGGGCACATGCAAGCATGTGATGGGGAATGGGATGGTTTTATCATTTTGCCCTTTGTATTTTCACTTTATTTAGGGCCATTATATCACTACATTTTGTTTTCTATATATATATATATTGTAAGTATTATTAAGGCCCATATTCATTCATATCAATATCATAGGTAGCATAGTTAAGACTCTTATGAGGTTGGTCCATGAACTGAACACAACATGTGATATGTAGGATGGAGGCTAGCTCAGTGGCGGACGGAGAGGGGTACACGGGGTACAATCGTACCCCCAAAATGAAATGTACCCCTCTTTATACCTTGTGTTAAAGAAATAAAATTGTATTTTATTATGTATAATTAGGAAAAAAATACTTAAATGTATTCTCAAATTTTAAATTCTACTCAAATGTATCCCCAAATTTTGAATCCTAGATCCGCCACTTAACTATTACACCTACTTAATTAAATCCTAAACACATCATACTCAATTTCAATTTCAATTATCCAATCGAATCCAGGAACCAATTTCTCATCATGAAATCTTTCTTTCGGTCCCCACATTAGACCTAATAACTTGAGTAGCCGTGAATTGACATCTAAAATATATATATATATATATATATATATATATATATATTGGACCAATATTCATAATCTAATATTGATCTTTGTTCCTAATTAATATTTGTCCTTTTAACTTTTTTTCCCCTTGTTTCTTCCCAATTTATCCAGGTAAAAGATTGCTTAATTAGTTAAAAATAATTTTTATGTCATAACTTTTAATTCTTTGGTTAACTCTTATATCTTTAGTACATATATATTACCATAAATTACTCTTTTGTTTACTTTTTTTCATGAATTATTTCTTCTATATTTTAGAAAAAGCATATAAAATATTAGCTCTTATATATCTTTCATAAATATTACCAAATAAATTACTCTTTTCTCTACTTTTTCATGAATTATTTCTTCTATATTATAGAAAAGCATATAAAATATATGAATTTTATGTTCCTTAATTAATTTGAATGTAAATCTGTAAAACGACACGGATACTATATATATACCCTAGTCCCACAGAGCACTTGGAAGTAAAGGAGCAGGTTACATGTGGGTAAAATTGGCCTTGTTTGTGAAGTGAACCCTACTTTGCTCCCTTTCTTCCTCTTTAAAGCTGAGCGTTTTTCTTTTCTCACCCACACAATATGTGTATGAGTGGTCCAACAATATGCAACTAATTATTTTCTTTTCAATCCCACCTTCTTTCATTCAACACAAAATTATAAGTCCATTCATGCTTTTCCACAGCTTTCTTGAACTTAATTCTTATGCATGAATTTTTTTATCCAAATTTATTTTCTGATCGTCAACTCCGGAGTTAAGTTCAAGATAGCTGTGGGAAAACATGTAATCTGGTCTTTTTTTCGGTGGTGAAAAGAAAGACGAATTTCAGGTATGCAGTTAGTTAGCTAGTTTTTTCCTACTCTTTCATGGTAAATTATTGAGTTTTTGATAAAACTCTGAGCTTCTGACCCTAAATTTTTCATAATTCAACTCTGGCATATATATAGATCTCAATTCTTGATTTTCTCAGGATATTTACAGCTAGCTAGCTGCTATATCGAAAATTATATTTAATTTTCTTACTTCATAATTTGGGACTTGTAATTATATTAATAGTTTCTGATTTTCATTTTATTTTTGGGATTTATTTTTAAAGGTGCAGCTATTCCCATCGAAAAAATTGCAAATTGCTCAATTAACGATAGGTACAACACTTTTAAGTTGTCCGTACAATCAAATAAAACTACAAAGTGTGTGTATAATGTAATTTTCATGGCGTTAGACCGTCACACATTTTTTTAAATTATACAAGACACTAAATTTTCAGCTCTTGCATGAATATCCTGCATTCTTGATTTCCTCAAGACTATTTATTTAACCTGGAAATTAAACTACTATTAGCTAGTATATATATATATATGTTAAAATTTAGAAATTTATCATAAGTCGGGACTAGCTAATTATAGTGATAATTTCTGAAATTCAATTTTTTTGGGAAAATATTACTGAGTATTGTTAGAAAAGTCAGAGCGGTAAAAACTGAGGTGTTTGCAGAGGAAGATTCGCTGGCTTTTTGTCATCAATAATTGATACTTAATCTTGTTTGCGCTTTTGTTTTTTGCCCTCTCTCATTTCATACATTTATGTGAAAAAAGGTTGGATTTTTTGTCTCCTACTACAAAAGGTTATTTTATAATATTAAGCAATTATACCACACTAGTACTCACAGTGAAATCACACATAAAAAAAAATTAAAAAAAAGGGTACAGATATATTAATACACACTGAAACTCATGTGTCTATGACAAGTAAAGCTGTTAATGCTTATTGCCTTAATTTTCAATACACTGCAACTAACCAATTATGAACCCCTTATATATGCATACAACAATTAATCATCATAGATTTACATAAACTTGAAGAATTGCAGAATTTCTTTTTTGAAAAAATTTAGGAGTGTGTATATTAGTTAGTTTTATGAGTAACACTTGTGGGCGGTGCAACTGGTGCACAACTAATATCGTTCAATAACAATAAGTAATATTATTTAGTGAAAACTACGCACTAATGCTGACTGAAGAATACAATTCAATGAAAAGAAGAAATAATGTTCACCGAAACAGCCAAGTGAAAATAATTAATATTGTTAAAAAAACAATCAGTTGCATGGTGCAATTGGTGCGTATAAGAATTTGTCGAGTTAAATATAAAGTTTTTGTATGAAGTTAACTGATGCAATTACTTGCTGAGAAATTAACCTGATATTATTTGCTCCATATATATCAAATTCATTGTATATATGTAATTAAGTGAGTTCTAGATGAAACATATTTCTAATTTCATATGCCAATTCAATTGAAATAATGCTACATGAACTTATGACCACAAGTATTAATTGAATTATATATGCTCCTTATTATGATGAAGTATTATTCTTTTAAGACAATTTAGATTTTGAATCACAAATGATCTCATAACTTTGACCTCAAATTAATAAATTTAGTCTTATAAGTTTTGTCGATTTAGTCAAAATAACTTTGACAATGTCCAATTTTAGTTCCAAAACGGTCAGAACAACGTCGTTTTGCTGTTTCAATTTGGGGCTTTCAGGCGGATGTTGTGACTGGACTGTCACGTGTATTTTTAAGTGTGTTTGACTAATTCTTGTTGTCAATTCTATTTTAATTTTAAGTTTTTAAAAAAAAAATTAATTATATGCTTGAAATCACATCTATTTAAAAAAAAAACCACGTGGCAGCTCAGTCATAACATCCGCCGAAAAAACTAAATTGAAACAGCAACACGACATTGTTCTGACCGATTTGGGATTAAAATTGGACATTGTGAAAGTTATTGGGACTAAAATCGACGATAAAAGACTTATGAAACTAAACCTATTTGAGGCTCAAATTATGAGACCATTTGTGATTCAAGCTCAGACAATTTAGATGCAACTGAAGCAGTTGTGCCACTCATGAGCAGACAAAGAGGCATGATTAACATTTTGCGAAAGTTCAAAAAGGTTGTAATAATGGTTATTCAGAAATCATGACAATTGATATTTTTTTTTTGGTCGATTTTAAATTAATTTGAAGTTGTTTTGGAGGGATTAATTGGACCACTAGGCTTTCAAATTTAAATGTCTTAGGCTTGATGCCATAGGCCCATAGTACTAGCTAGCATAAATAATAAAACAGAAATACATGATTTTGCTGATTTCTTTTTTGGCATTAAATAGTATTCACTGTAAGAGATCTGTAACAGCTTGTCTGTTGGTCCTAGATTAAAAATGGCATGCTAAACAACTTCTTCCAGTTTGGTATCAATTAGAAATTAATTTAAAAACCATAAGTTGGTATGTGTGTGGTATGTATATAACCAAAGTATTCAATATCGACCTCATAGCTAGGTCCATTATTTCATTAAATGGGCCGAAGCGGAGGCTAGGTCTAGCTTCGATCGTGAAAAGAAAAATGTTCGATTTTTGTGTGGAAGAACATTATCTGTCGTTTTGGAATCCCTAAAAACCCTATTGAAAATGGAAAATAGTTCGACAACGAGTTTGACATGCATTCACAATTTTTCGGAGCGCAACGTATGCCAACAAAATTGAGTAATTTTAAAAAAATTCCATAAAAAGTTCAAATAATGATATATCTCGGGAAGCTTGAGTACCCCAAAATTTACTTCCAATCTCCAATTATAAGCTTGCAGCTTATGGAGATGCATTAAGTTTTAGTAATTAAAGTCAAAAAAGAATTAACATGGACTAATTAAGTTCACAAAACATCCACTAAAGCCTATATTAAGTTATTGTAATAAATCAAATCAAATGTAACGTTATAGTAATATACGCTGGAGATTGTGAAAACAAGTTATTGTCGGTTCGATTTCCATGTTTCACTTTTCTTATTTCATTGGTGTTCCATTCTACTGAATCTTTAATATATGGATGCAGAATATGGTGGTTACATCTCACAAATTCAATCCTTGTTCCAACAATTGACTCCATCAAACTTGATTTTTCCCAAAGAGTCAAAAGTTGACTCCATCAAACTTCATGTTGCACTTGATTTGACTAAATTTGACCAGGCAAAATTGGGCGAGTCAGCTGCATTAAAAATGTGATTTATTGCTTCAAGTTTCAATATCACCCAAATGTCTTCGCATCGCCTCATATTCTGGACTTCCCAATTTTCTATGTAGTTTATATCATAACCCTTTAATTTTTATTTTTTCAGAGAATGTTATTTTGTAATTCAAGTATATCTAAAATTTTTGGAACGACGCCAGCAATAGAATTTGTATCACAACACTTCTGATGTTCAAGTTATTGTTCCACACTATAATTTGTACTCTACAACAAATTAAACATAAAATTCCAACAATTAGGTGTTGATACAATTCCATTATTAGAAATTCTAATTCAATTCTCAACTTGTTTACATTTTTTGATTCACAAGTTCTAATTCAATTTAGTGTTTCAATTGCATTGCTTAATTGGTAAATGGTGAGTAACTTGATTTCATCTCTATTTGAATTCCTATTTTTCATTAAGGGTATGTTTGTTTTGGGTTTATAGTGGGCGGGGGAAATCCTAGACTTTGAAATCTAGGATTTTAAAATCATAATGAATAGTAAAATTGTATGTTTGTTTTGATATTTTATAGGATAGGATTATATAGGATTGTAAAAAAGTTGATTGATTTTTATTATTATATTATTATAGTAATAATTGAATGATTGAGTATTGTGTTGAAAATTGTGTAAAAGTGATAATATTATTATTAATGGGAATAGGTGCAGATGTAGGGTTTAGGTTATGTTTTAAATTGGATTTTGAAATCCTGATTTTAGTATTGTATTAAATGGGTATGTAGAATTGTAAAGTTCAAAGTCCGTCCGGAATAGTCTCAAAACAAACATAACCTAAATGACACTTCCGTACAAGATATACCGAAGTAACGTGCGTTACATGATATTAAGTCCCGTCGCCATAATTCAGCCTCGTATCCTATTAACCAACTTACAATACATTCGTAATAAATTCGGAAAAAAAAAGTGAGGTGCTAAATGGGCTGATTTTGCCCAGGACAGAATCATTAAAAAAACATTTGTCCTCAATCAAGCCCACCAAGAATCTGCCCTCAATCAAGCCCACCAAATCTAAAATAGTATTTTCTGCCCAGGGCAGAATCTGCCCACCAGGGGGCGGACACATTAGTGAGTTGCACCGGGCTTAAACCCAGTGCAAGTCCGCCCCAAATCCACTAAACATATATATGTTCTAATAGAAATTAACCAAAAGTCCACTCTACTTAATTACTCAGCCCACCCCAACTAAATAACTCATTTTAATTAAGTATGCAGTAACCCATAAGCCAACCCTATTACGATTTTCTGGATCCACCACTGCTGCCCACCAAGAATTACCAAAAAAAGGGAAAAACCCTACGTATAGCCCATAAAAGAAACTTTGTGGTACAATCAGTCGATTCCTTTTGTCATGTTGTGTTTTCAAACTCTGCAAAACCATATCACCTCTTTTTTTTTCAAAAGTTCGGTTTTGAGAAAATTGATTTTGAAAGTTGTTTGTACGTACGTAGTCTTAAAAAATACGAGAATTCCTTGAATGGTAGATATGTAGAGCATTTGATGCAACATCCAATCAATAAGTTTGAGCGGTAAAAGAAATACAAAATAAGATGGTACAAATGAACGCATTAGTGCTAACAAAATCCGTAAAGAGGGAGGAGAAAAAGCCAACAATAATTCCATCCCAGCGTGTTTGGAACGGTAGATTACAGTGACACTCACGTTCTAATGCCATCTTACTATATATCAACCAATTAATCATCATCAAATCTTTAACATATGTATGATGATGCTAGTGGTGGACCATCAATCACATTTTCAAAAAAAGGATAACTAAGAAAAAAGGTTAAACAGTTGTTTTAAATAGTACTCATTTGGAAAAGTAGAATCAAACATCTCATGTAAGTTTTCGTCAAAACTATTACGTACGTATGTACATGAAAAGTTGAGTCGAAAACAGGTAAAACTTGTTAACAGTATGAAATTGATTTTATATATAACATTTATACAATATTAATACAATAATAATTATCAACTGATTTTACTACACTTATAAACTAATATCGTAACAATTATGTGTATTAGTTAATAAAAATAAATTAAAGTATCAATAAATAAATGTTTTGGTATTAGCATGAATACAGTTTCACATTGAAGTTTGTAATAATTCACAGCTTTTGAAGTAAATAATGTGGTTTCAACATTCATCATCTGCAAATTTCAGTACAAACGTTACAAATAATCAAGAAATATCAGGGAATTACAGAAAATTAAACTAATAATTAGTGTGAAATTAAAACAACGCATGAAGTATAAATTAAAGCCAATAAAAATTGCTAAATCTACAGATAAATAACAGCTTGGACCATTTGTTGTTGCATCAGGGCTTTCAATTAAATTTCTAAATAATGTTGTTACAATAATGATGAACGCATCAAAAATTGCAGGACTGTACAAATATATGTAAATGTCAATTAATATAGTCGTATTCCAGAGTGGCATTTAATATGAACAAATCCACTTATAAATTAATTATTTAGATACGAAATATATTAATGTTGGATTAAATTTCTCATCTAAAGAGTGGGCAGGGAACATTAAGATCGGATCCATAGAAAGACAGCCTTAACAAGACAAAACAGCATTTTTGTTTTTCGAATTGCAAATGATTCTTTTTACAATTGTTAAGGTTAAAAACCCTAGTTTTCCTTGAAATTTATTTCTGTTTTTGTTTTTCCTATGTAAATATTGTTTTATTATTGTTCACCGAAATCAGAAAAGGCAAGAAAAAAGTAGTTGCTCGGATTCTCATAACTTTTAACCCTAATTTCTTCATAGATTAAATAATTTTTGTGTTAAAATACTTGATCTAATTTCATAGATTAAATAATTTTGTGTTGGAAAACATGCTTCACTTGATCTGTATAAGAGGATCTATGGGGTGGTTGAATACAAAAATTGAGAGCAAATGTGGTCCAGGAAGCATGTATGTGTAGCCAAAAAAATTATTGAAAATTTATGTATATGTGTAGCTGAACTTCAATTTGTAAGAAAAAAATAAGCCTGCAGCAACAACTTAAATTCAATTAAAACCTACACCAATTATGGTTTTGAATTGAAGTACAGCCTGTACAAAAATTTGAAATTGCTGAATTATTGTTCCTAACTAGTAAAATCATATAGATCTCTTAAGAAATGAATAGATCTAAACTATTGGTGAAATTAAAATAAAATTATAGATCCCTATATTTACTCTTTCCAAAATTCTTCCGATCTTACAACAAGAGGCAAAATTTAATTGATCAGAAACAGAATAAAATGGTGGAAATTACATAGGAGTAAATATCAACTCCCACAAATCATAGCCATATCCAACGATATTACAATGTAATCATCAAAATGAAGTCATGTAATTTCACTAAAATTAACCAAAATTTTCATACACATTTCTCAATTTTTTGTTTCATATCACAAAATAAAATTTTAAACATAAAAACAAAGTGATTTCAAAAGGGCAAGAAATAAAAAATTAAATTAAATAATAAAAACAAAACAAATCCTCTGCTGTTTCCATTAGAACAAAGTGAATTGAAAAGGGGCATGGCTAGATCTGGTTAGCCAACAATTAAATAATCACTTTGTTATTAATAAAAAAAGATGTAATTAACAGCATAAATAATAAGTAATAACCATACCAAATCTGTGAAAATTGAGCAAATCTGGAAGAGTGAATTATGGTTGGCCCTGATCCTATCTTCCCACAGTTTTCTTGAACTAACTAACTTGTGTGTGCATGCGGTTGCAAGGAATACAGTGATGTGCAGTTCAAGAAAGCTGTGGAAGAATAGAAAAGGGGCCATTTCTAGAAACCTCCTCTGCCTGCAACCCTAAATGGAAATAGGGTTTTGTTTCTAGCTACTGGAAAACGAGAAAGAGAGAGAGAGAGTGAAAAGGAGAAAGTTGTAGGTTTAGAGGGAGGAAATGGCCTTATTTATAGGAGAAAATGGCAAGTCTTTTCCGCCAATCCCGAGAAGAATATTGGCCTATTCAAAACCTGACTACCTTTCTTTTCCTATAATATATATGTATATACCCATAATATAATATTCTAATATGTATTCATGGTAAGCAACTCAATGTTGGCTCTTGGCTTATCTTGATATAAAATTCACATAGGAAAAAATTTGCGTGGAACCGAGTTTACACACAGTGAGATGTATTTTTTAATATTGTGATGTATAAAAGTTATTATTATTTAAAATATAAAGTATTTTTCAAATTATTGTGATAGAGTTAATTTAGATATCTGGTTCACATGAGTGTTACTCATTACTAAATTATTTGTATATTATTAAAAGTTGAATATATACTATACTTCCTGCCTCTCATAAAGCGGATGATTGTGTTGCACGTCATATAAATGGAAGTTGAATAGCTCAAGCGGCTAGAGTATCACTACTTATGTCATGAGGTCATAGATCGAGTCACTAGATTGTGTTGCACGTCATATAAATGGAAGTTGAATAGCTCAAGCGGCTAGAGTACCACTACTTATGCCATGAGGCAATCTGTTCGAGTCACTATTTGCCCAATCCCTCTATATACTAATAGGGAGTTTTTTTTTCCATGATGTGTCAACCCCATGTTAATTTAACATATGTGTCATTCAATGAGAAATTTGAGTACACATGTCATTTTTTATTTGGTTCTTTTTATAAAAGAATCCAATGTGTCATGAAACTTAAAGTTTTTGTGTATAATTAATTTCTAATTATTTAGGTATTTAAAATATGTGTGAATGTTATAAAATGTGTAATTCATATTTATTACTTTATGTTTTATTTAACTGTATAATATTATTCATTTATCTTTCTTTCGGTAATTTTTGTTTTACTTAATTTAAGATAAATAAAATATTCATTCGAAATGTATTTTATTTTAGTGTGAATTATATTCAATTATTAATTTTTTAATAAATAATTTTATTTTATAATTGCTCTTATGTATATCTTAACATATTTTATGTGGCAAAAGTATTTTATATTATAATTCATTCACTTTTAGTTTTTTTCATTATTACATATTAATTAATTTATTAGTCTTTTCTTAGTTGATTTATTTTGTTTTGATTTGTAGGTTTCAACTTCATATTAAAATAGATAAATAATATTTGACACAATAATCTTATTCCAAGGTTTAAGAAAATTTACTAATATACACCTTAAACAATTATTCATTCATATTTAGTGCATTTATGCACATATTTATATTTTTAATTATTTAATATATTATTTATTAAAAATATCGCAATTTTTAATTAGAAAACCGCGTAACACGCAAGCACTAAACTAGTAAAGATATGTGTGTGTGTGTGTGTGTGAAAGTTATTACAGTTGAAACGTTAAATTTATATATATTTGGAAAGGGAGAAATAATTTGATTTTTAATGGTAAATGCTTCGAACCGAAGAAAGCCTTTGAAGAAATCAAAGGCAGATTCTGGAGTTGGTGTTCTGTGAAATACTCATTTTTTGTAATTATTCATTTTCTGATTGGTTAGAAAATCCTAGGAAATTTTTTGAGAGCTAATGGCTTGTGTATAACTTCTCCTCCTCTGTACATTGAGACATTTTGCTCTCATTCTGTGATTAATATACCTATTACTACTTACCAAAAAAAAGATTAACTCTCCGGTGCTTAATGCATACAAGATTCTGCCATTTTTATTGTGCATTTATGTTTACTAGCTAGTTTTACAAAACAATTATTAGTGACAAAAAACATTAATTAAAAGAAAAAAAAATAAAAATAAAATTTTAATCACATTTTAAATATAATATCACATCTATTTTGTGGGATGGATACAAATTGAAAGCAAATCTATTGATATTATGATTTGACCAATAAAGATATGATATAACGTGTCTATTATGTTATTATTTAAATGGGGTTAAATTTAAAATGGTTCATAACTTTCCACTTTTTCTAAAATGATCCAAAAAATTTGATGTACACAATTAGTCCTAATTTTTTTGGAATTGTACAATTTTTGTCCCAAAATTCGTCGAAAACGCGAAACGCCACGAAACGATATCGCTTCGTATCATGTGTCGGGCACATGCGCCTTTAATTTGAATTTTCAGAGGGTTATTCACTGGCTTGATGTGGCATACTGATAGGGATTAATAGGCCAATAAAAAAAATGCAATGGACACCTAGTTAAAAATAAAAACTAAAAACGTTTTTAGAATAATAAAAATGCAAAACACAACCCCAAAACCTCATATTGACAAATCTAAAAGTACTAAAATTGACCATTTCCGTCTTGGGCACGTATACCCAATTTTTTTTTTAACTATTTAATTTACTTATATTTTTTTTTGAAACCAAAACAAAGTTACGCATTACAAGTGCAAATATTAAGAAGGACATCCACAGTAAACGGAGGCTCGACCTGACAATACGGATTCTCGAGTGGCCGAGACATCCGGGCAAGATTATGAGCCACAGTATTGGCTTTACGAGAAACCCAAACCACCCTCCAGCGCGGGTGGTTCGAAATACAAGCATGAATAACACGAATAAAGTCTCCAAACATAGTATCATTTGGTAACAACGAGTAGGTGGCGTCGCAAACACTCTTGGAATCTGTCTCGATGATTACCTCTTCCAGCGCCATTTCTTCCGCCCAACTTAGCGCCTCGCTAACACCCCAAGCTTCCCCTTCTTTTACATCTAGCATCCCCTGACAATAGAGTGTTTTAGTAGCAATACACTCACACATGGAGTCCCTAAGAATGAGCCCAAGTCCCGTCTGCAAGCTATCCGCAAAAAAGGCCGCATCCACATTCATCTTTGCAGACGATGCCGGTGGAGGATGCCAACATAAACACCTTCCCGAATCCGTCCCAGTATTCAAACGGCAACGGGTGTCCCTCCACTCCTTCAAAAAACTCGTCGCTGAAAACACCACCATGGCCGCCGTCGACCTCTTCCCCTTCCATACAACTTGGTTCCTGTGCCGCCAGATCGCCCACATGATTGCCATTGCACGGTCCATCTCGTCATCAGGCAACACCTTCAAAAATGGAGAAATAATTCCCCCTGATCGTCAATCTCATAACACAACTTGTCGATCTTAGTCCATAAACCACCCGCCTCCCAGCATCTTATTGCAAACGAACAGTCAACAAATAAATGCCACAAAGACTCGCCCAAACCTGAGGATTGGCAAACCGGACAAGTATTCTTCATCCCGGGATACCACTTGCATAATTTTGCTCTAACCGCCAACCACCCCTTGCATAATCTCCAATAGAAAGCTTTGAACCTCGGAGGCACTTTCCTACACCACAGACTTGGCCAATTCAGTTGCTCAACTCCAATAGTGGACGCAACAAGACTCATTCCCATGTGATATGCCGTCTTCACCGAGTAAATTCCATTTGGCGAGTAATGCCAAATAAGCTTATCCAGAACTCCTTCCGGTGCTGGTGTGGTTCGGAGAATTCTGGTAATATCACTAGCCGAGAAAACCTCGGTGATTACCTCCCTGTCCCAGGAACGGGTATCGGGAACGTAGAAATCGCTAACAATCATATCTTCAAAACCCGGTACAACTGGTGTTTCTAAGAAGAACGTTTTACCATCCTTCAACCAAGGGTCTCCCCACATTCGCACTCTCGTACTGTCACCAACTTTCCATCGGGAACCCCTACGAACTAAATCTTTGGCAGAGTGAATCCCTCTCCAAGTATAACTAGGAGTGTAACCAATCGGGGCATCAAAGAAATCACAATGAGGGAAGTACTTAGCCTTAAGGATACGACTAATCAATGAGTGAGGCATTTTTTTTAATCGCCAACTCAGCTTACCAAGCATAGCCAAGTTGAAAACATGGAGGTTTCAGAATCTCATTCCGCCTTCGTTCTTATGTTTGCACAGAGATTCCCAAGACTCCCACTTAACCCCCTTCTTCGGGTCCGTCCCGTGACCCCACCAAAAGGAATTAAGCATCTTATGGAGATCGTCGATGAAAGAGTCCGGAAGAAGAAAAGTGCTCATGCAATATGCCGGTGTTGGGGTTATACTGGAAAGTATGTTTTTACTTTGTATAACCAAACTGAATTTCTGTCTTATTTACTGAAATAAATTATTTATCACTGATGTTTTAAATATCATTGAATGTTACATATATTTACTGCATAATTGTTCAATAAACAGTACGTGTTACATTGTAGTTAATTTAGTGATACCAGATCACAGAAGATTAAATTAACAGTCCCTTGTAACTAAAAGTACGCTGTTCACGACCTAGATGGAAATGAACAATCCATCGTAAAAGGTTGAAGTGTAAGGCTCTGATTGGCTTGTCTTGACCAAGAGATTACGCTAGTGCATGACTGATGCACTGAATAGAACCTACAGGAGGATAAATTCTTCAGCACTGAATCAGGAAGAATTAGACCTCAATGGTTTGTTATTTCTTAATCTTCGTCCCTTAAATAGGATCGTGTGTGGTTAGTAATTATTGCTTTGACTTATGACGGGTAGAGAATCAATGAGATTCAATACTTTATATCTTGGGCAATATTACTGGTCACATGCGATTTCTAAGATTTAATACGAAGATTCGTGTGCGAGTACGCTTGTTTGATTTGCCCCCTTGGGAGGTTCATAAGATTTATCATACCAAATCTTGCAAGTGGAATTAGTTTCCGGTATGGATAATAATGTTGAATCGTTCCTTGACCAAGGACAAAAGATATTAATTAAAGGAAAGTTGTTTCAGTGGCTTGAATTAATTAATGGGCTGGATAATCTTAAACACGGGAAATAATAATCGGGAGCCATATTAACAGTAATATGGGTTAAGATGGATAGTGCAATATTAATTATGTAGTGGGATTAATTAATATTTATAGGCTTGAATAATATTGTGGCTCAATATTAGATATTCAAAGTCCATTAGAAGGTCCAATCTTAATTCTCCTAAAGGCCCCTCAAGTAGCCCAAAGATAAAGTTCAATAACTGAAAAAAAGGTGTTTAAAATAAAATAAATTATTGTTGCCTATTTTTCCTATTTTTCGAAAATATTAAATAAAATAGGGAGAAAGATTTTCTTTGAATTTTGTTATGGAATGAGAATAAGTATTCTTGGAATACAAGTTTATCTCATCAAATTCAAGAAATCTCCCACTTGGTTATTTATCTTGAGATTTTCGAAAATAATGAAGAAAATAAGGAAGGAAAGATTTTCTTGATTTTCTTGAAAAGATATTATGGAAGATATGTATCCTTGGAATACAAGAATATCTCATAAATTCAAGAAGATCCAAATCTTGGATTCCTACTCCTTATTTTTTTCGAAAATACCATAACAAGAGGAGGTGGGATTTTTGTGGAATATTTTAAATATGGAGAAAATAATATATTGGATATATTCAATATTTCTTGGAGACCAAGAAAAAGATTTTCCCATCTTATTCACACACACAATTTTCGACCACCACCCTCTCTATAAATAGGGGATGAATGTTTCATCCCCAATGCAATTCCATGTGTTGGAAAAATTAGAAATCCACAAAGGTGGTGCAACATGATTTTATTTTTCCCTTTTGTTAAATTGTTCGCGAGTTCCTACCACCGGATTGTTGAACAAGGATAAGGGAATACTTGAGAAGGTCTTTTGGTGTGTTCGTGTGAACGGGATCCATCTTCTCAACGGTTGTCACTCCAAGAGGTTAGTTCACGTAAATCCGTAGTAATTCCGCATGCGTAGGATTTATGTGAACTGTTTATATGCATAATTTGTTGTTGAATTATTATTTGAATTAATATATGATTAATTCATGCTAGTAATAATTGTTAGAATTAAATTTATATTTAAATATTCATCCCGAATAGATCCGGGCAATTAATTCCCCAATAGCCGGGATAGCTTGAGCAGCTGCCTTTATCAACACTTCTTTACCCGCTTTCGATAGCTTTTTATTTCGCCAGCCTTGAAGCATGTTCCACAAACGGTCCCGTACATATCGGAAAATCTCAGCTTTGGACCTCCCAATCAAAGACGGGAGCCCAAGGTATCTGCTCGTGTTCAACCCGTTCGATTCTCCTAGTATTTGTTTCAGCTCCTCTCTCAAATTCGGCGCAACATTAGAGCTGAAGAAGTCCCCCGACTTTGTGTAATTTATCGCTTGGTCGGATGCACGCTCATAGAGGTTTAAAGACTCTTTCAATATCGTGCACTCCTCTCGTGATGCCTTGCAGAACAATAAGCTATCATCCACAAAAAATAAATGGGAAACTGAAGGTGCGGATCGCCAAAGTAAAAGCCAAGAAGCGGGCGCGACGAAATCTTGGCGAAAGGCGGGATCCGGATCCGCGAGGCTAAAGGCGCCGAACGCCAAGGCGGGCGGGTATTGACGCGCGCGCCGCCGCTGCCGCCGAGAAGGCTGAAAGATCGCTAAAGCGACGTCGTCGGTCAGCGCTTATCTTGTGTGCCGCGCCCCGATCGACACGGTCGGGGAGTGCAAAGCGTGCACTCCGAGTCGGGTTTGGTCGGTGGCGGGCTCGACGAGGCATTTTTTTTTCAAGACGGTCAAGTGGGAGCTTTTTGAGACGAACGATGAGGGCTAAGAAGACAATTTCTCGATATCAAGACATGACAAAAATTAACCGTGACAATTGGATATATGTGCCCAATGTGTTTAATTTTTTGTTTTGATGTTTTGCATTATTTTGTGCTTATTTAAATTGTGTGTAAATATGCGATGCATGAGAATATGTTTTGGAAAAATCTCACCTTCGAAAATTACTAAGTATGTTTAAATAATTAATTGACAATTTTATTCCGGATAATAAAATTGAATTAATTTTGACCTCCATGATTTATTTATTTGTGGATTCTTTTTTGAGAAATTCCCCCTGACTGACGCCAAAAGATAGATTTCACATGAATAAATTCCGAAAGGATGATTGTTGGTTATTATTAGTGGCGACGATGACCCTCCCCACGAGGCTCGTTCAAAGCAAAGTAATAATTATGTATTTAATCATGGTTATTACTTAGGTATAAAATTGATATGCATATACTTCCCCGAAGTCCCTGTCAATTTTATATTGGTCAAGTGGGAGCCAACTATTAATCTGGATATTAAAGGTTTGAAACTATTTTGTTTGTAACCTGCTTGAATGTGTTTAAATAATGACCCACCCCACGTGGCTTATTTAAACTGTTTTGAGATGTTGGCTGATGCATGTTCATATTTTTTTTGAGATTTTAATATAAAGCATGTGATCGAATTTTGTGATATTTTTGTGCTTATACAAATTGTTATTTATTTCAGTTCAGCATGTCGCAACCTTTTAATCCACTGTTCAATATACTTAAAGACAATTTTCTTACTGGTGAAACCTTCGTTGATTGGAATCAGAAACTTACTATCGTCCTCATCGCACAAAGCCATAACCGGGTTCTCACTACACCTAAAACCGTAAAAGCCAAATGATGAGTCAACTAAAGCGGTTAAGAAAGAGTATCTTGTTGGGCGTTCCAACGAAATGGAAAAGTGTACCATCTTGGCTTCAATGTCGACATGTGTTGCAACACCAAAGACTAAAACGTTGAGACCGCCGCGGACATCATGACTAGTCTTAAAGCGATGTTTCAACATCGTAACCGCGGTGGCTCGTCGGATCACCATGAGGACTTGCTTTCTATGAAAATGGTGGAGGAACGCCTGCGAATGGAGCACGTTCTCCGGATGATGGCTCACCTTAACAAGCCTGAGGTTCTTGGCGTTGAATACGATATCGAGACTCAAATCGATTCCGTGCTCCATTCTCTGCCGAAAAGTTTTGAACAGTTCAGGTTGAACTACCAAATGAACAATCGAAGTTCTCGATGCCGACTGTTGCAAGCTTTAGTCTCGCGAGGCGACATCTTTGAAGCAAAAGAGCCAAGCCTTGGTGGCAAATGGACCTTCTTCTTCTTTCAGGCCAAAGGGTGGTAAGGAAAAAGAAGAAGGACAAAGGCCACAAGCAAGTGAACTCAAGTGTCTCAAATGGCAAAAGAAAAAAGTGAAGGGAGGTGGAGGAGTGAGTAAACCAAATGGCGGGGAAGTGCTTCAATCTAACGGTGAAAAAAAAGGACATTGGAGGTCAGCCTGTTCCAAACCCAAAAGGAATGGAAAGAAAGGTAATTCTCACGCACTAGTTGTTGAAACTTGTTTAGCGGCATATGCCTCCCATTTATGGGTGGTGGATACGGGATCCACTGATCATGTTTGTTTCACTTTACAGAGGTTCAAGCGGACCCGGCAACTTAGTGGGAGTGAGATCCTCATCACACCGGGCGATCTTCTGAGACCGGCAAATGAAGCAAAGTGGGAGAAGTGCACCTATCTTTTGAAGACAGAGTTTTAATTTTAAGAGATGTTCTTTACGTTCCTAGTTTTAGAAAGAATTTAATTTCGGTTTCTAAACTCTACCTTGATGGGTATTCGGTTACTTTTGATAAAATTGTTACCATTTCTCTTTATGATAAATTTATCTGTCATGGAATGTTGTTGAATAATCTCTATACAATTAACTGTGCACACCACTCACGAAATGCATCCTATAACACATCAACTGTTTCCGATAAAAGAAAACGTTCATCAGACGTGAACGAGACACTTCTATGACATCTTAGATTGGGACATATTAATCCAAAAAGGATTCAAAGGTTGGTAGAAGATGGTTCATTGGAGTCTCTCCGGGTTGAACCAATCCCAACTTGTGAATCATGCTTGGAGGGTAAAATGACCAAGAGGGCATTCGGAGCCAATGGGAATAGAGCCAAAGAAGTGTTAGAAATCGTTCACACAGATGTATGTGGTCCAATGTCAATCAAAGCAAGAGGAGGTTATGAGTATTTCGTCACCTTTATTGATGATTACTCAAGGTACGGCTACATTTTCCTTATGAAGCATAAATCTGAGACCTTTGACAAATTCAAAGAATTTAAGGCTCAAGCAGAGAATCATAGGGAAAAGCGTATCAAGTCTCTACGATCTGATCGTGGAGGCGAGTACCTCAGCGATGAGTTTTTGAACTACTTGTCAAATGAAGGGATTGTATCCCAGCTAACTGCACCTGGAACCCCTCAACAAAATGGGATTGCAGAGCGAAGAAACAGAACTCTTTTAGAAATGGTTAGATCAATGATGAGTTATGCAGATCTACCCAAGTCGTTCTGGGGTCATGCCTTGGAAACAACGGCTTATATTCTGAACTTGATGCCATCCAAATCGGTTCCCAAAACTCCCAAAGAATTGTGGATTGGGCGCAAGCCCAGTTTGAGACACATGAGAATTTGGGGGTGTCCGGCCTACGTGTTGGACAAGGAAGTCGGAAAATTGGATCCTCGATCAGAATTAAGGTTGTTTATAGGATACCCCGAGGGAACAAAAGGATGCATGTTCTATGGTCCTGAGGATCAAAAGGTGGTAATAAGCACCCACTTTAGATTTTTGGAAGAAGACTATATGAACGAAAGAAATCCCAGAAGTGATATTACCTTAAATGAGCTTAGAGGGTTAACCTCAGTGCCAACTGTACAAGATGACATACCAAACGACACACTTACACAACCGGAACCTCGACGTAGTGGGAGGATTGTGAGACAACCCGAGAGATTCATGGGGATAGGAGAGTCCTCGGACTTAGTCTCCGGTCAAGATGAATCAGACCCATGGACCTACGACGAGGCAATCCAAGACAAGGATGCGGTTTCTTGGCAAACAGCAATTGAAGCCGAAATGGGTTCTATGGATCATAACAGAGTGTGGGAGCTAGTCGAACCACTTAATGGGGACCCATTGGTTGCAAGTGGGTATACAAGAGGAAAAGAGGACCGAACGGGAAGGTGGAAACCTTCAAGGCAAGGCTTGTGGCGAAAGGTTACACTCAGAAAGAATGGATCGACTATGAGGAAACCTTTTCACCTGTAGCAATGCTCAAGTCCATCTGAATTCTCTTGTCAATTGCTGCGCATCTCGACTTTGAAATCTGGCAAATGGATGTCAAGACGGCTTTCCTTAACGGAAGTCTTGAAGAGGAAATTTATATGCAACAACCCCAAGGCTTCATTGAAAAAGGCCAAGAACACCTAGTTTGTAAGCTCAAGAAGTCCATTTATGGACTCAAACAAGCATCCAGAGCTTGGAACCAATGTTTTGATCATGTAATAAAGTCTTATGGGTTTGATCAAAATGAATACGAAAGTTGTGTGTACAAAAAGTGTGTCGGAACTGCATTGGTATTCTTAGTACTATACGTAGACGACATTCTGCTCATCGGTGACGATGTAAAGGTGTTGTCAGACGTAAGGGCATGGCTTTCAAAACAGATTGATATGAAGGACTTAGGGGAAGCCGGGCACATTCTTGGGATCAAGATCACTCGAGATCGCAACAAAAGGATGATAGGCTTATCGCAAGCTTCATATATAGACACTGTCTTGAAGCGATTCAGCATCCAGGATTCCAAGAAAGGCTTCATACTTTTCAGGCATGGAATCCATCTATCCAAGGAAATGTGCCCTAAGACACAAAAAGAGATAGATGACATGAAAGGCATTCCTTATGCTTCGGCTGTCGGAAGCCTTATGTATGCAATGTTGTGCACGAGACCAGATATCTGCTTTGTTGTTGGCATGGTGGCAAGATATCAAAGTAATCCAAGAAAAGAGCATTGGACGGCAGTTAAGAACATTCTGAAGTATCTGAAAAGAACTCGAGATAGAATGTTGGTTTATCAGTCAGACAGTCTAATCCCCATCGGTTACACGGACTCAAATTTTCAATCAGACTTAGATTCCAGAAAATCTACCTCCGGTAGTGTGTTTTGCAAGGGGGAAGGAGCCATGACATGGAGAAGCGTTAAGCAGAAATGCATCGCCGATTCTACCATGGAAGCCGAATACGTAGCAGCTTGCGAGGCAGCGAAAGAAGCAGTTTGGCTCAAGAACTTCCTAGTGGACTTGGATGTAGTTCCGAATTTTCCCAGCACAATTACTGTTTACTGTGATAATGTCAGAGCAGTTGCAAATTTAAGGGAACCAAGAGCCCACAAGGCCAGCAAACACATTGAAAGGAAATACCATCTTATACGAGAAATCGTTAAGAGAGGAGATATAGAGGTGGCAAAGATCGCGTCAGAAGACAACCTAGCAGATCCATTCACAAAGGGTCTGCCTCAGAATACATTCGAGAGACATGTGGAAGGACTGGGTGTCAAAATCGTTGTCAATCTGCTTTGAGTATAAGTGGGAGATATTATTAATATTAGGTTCGTGTAGGTGACATTAGATGTCACGTATTAGGAACTACACGAGATATGTTGTAGTATACTTTGGTGGGGTTATACTGAAAAGTATGCTTTTACTTTGTATAACCAAACTGAATTTCTGTCTTATTTACTGAAATAAATTATTTATCACTGATGCTTTAAATATCATTGAATGTTACATATATTTACTGCATAATTGTTCAATAAACAGTACGTGTTACATTGTAGTTAATTTAGTGATACCAGATCACAGAAGATTAAATTAACAGTCCCTTGTAACTAAAAGTATGTTGTTCACGACCTAGATGGAAATGAACAATCCATCATGAAAGGTTGAAGTGTAAGGCTCAGATTGGCTTGTCTTGAACAAGAGATTACACTAGTGCATGACTGATGCACTGAATAGGACCTACAGGAGGATAAATTCTTCAGCACTGAATCAGGAAGTATTAGACCTCAGTGGTTCGTTATTTCTTAATCTTCGTCCCTTAAATAAGATCGTGTGTGGTTAGTAATTATTGTTTTGACTTATGACGGGTAGAGAATCATTGAGATTCAATTCTTTATATCTTAGGCAATATTAATGGTCACATGCGATTGCTAAGATTTAATACGAAGATTCGTGTGCGAGTACGCTTGTTCGATTTGCCCCCTTGGGAGGTTCATAAGATTTATCATACCAAATCTTGCAAGTGGAATTAGTTTTCGGTATGGATAATAATGTTGAACCGTTCCTTGACCAAGGACAAAAGATATTAATTAAAGGAAAGTTGTTTCAGTGGCTTGAATTAATTAATGGGCTGGATAATCTTAAACACGGGAAATAATAACCGGGAGCCATATTAACAGTAATATGGGTTAAGATGGATAGTGCAATATTAATTATGTAGTGGGATTAATTAATATTTATGGGCTTGAATAATATTGTGGCTCAATATTAGATATTCAAAGTCCATTAGAAGGTCCAATCTTAATTCTCCTAAAGGCCCCTCAAGTAGCCCAAAGATAAAGTTCAATAACTGAAAAAGGTGTTTAAAATAAAATAAATTATTGTTGCCTATTTTTTCTATTTTTCAAAAATAATAAATAAAATAGGGAATTTTGTTATGGAATGAGAATAAGTATTCTTGGAATACAAGTTTATCTCATCAAATTCAAGAAATCTCCCACTTGGTTATTTATCTTGAGATTTTCGAAAATAATGAAGAAAATAAGGAAGGAAAGATTTTCTTGATTTTCTTGAAAAGATATTATGGAAGATATGTATTCTTGAAATACAAGAATATCTCATAAATTCAAGAAGATCCAAATCTTGGATTCTTACTCCTTATTTTTTTCGAAAATACCATAACAAGAGGAGGTGGGATTTTTGTGGAATATTTTAAATATGGAAAAAATAATATATTGGATATATTCAAGATTTCTTGGAGACCAAAAAAAAGATTTTCCCATCTTATTCACACACACAATTTTCGACCACCACCCTCTCTATAAATAGGGGATGAATGTTTCATCCCCAATACAATTCCATGTGTTGGAAAAATTAGAAATCAACAAAGGTGGTGCAACATGATTTTATTTTTCCCTTTTGTTAAATTGTTCGCGAGTTCCTACCACCGGATTGTTGAACAATGATAAGGGAATACTTGAGAAGGTCTTTTGGTGTGTTCGTGTGAACGGGATCCATCTTCTCAACGGTTGTCACTTCAAGAGGTTAGTTCACGTAAATCCGTAGTAATTCCGCATGAGTAGGATTTATGTGAACTGTTTATATGCATAATTTGTTGTTGAATTATTATTTGAATTAATATATGATTAATTCATGCTAGTAATAATTGTTAGAATTAAATTTATATTTAAATATTCATCCCGAATAGATCCGGGCAATTAATTCCCCAATAGCCGGGATAGCTTGAGCAGCTGCCTTTATCAACACTTCTTTACCCGCTTTCGATAGCTTTTTATTTCGCCAGCCTTGAAGCTTGTTCCACAAACGGTCCCGTACATATCGAAAAATCTCAGCTTTGGACCTCCCAATCAAAGACGGGAGACCAAGGTATCTGCTCGTGTTCAGCTCGTTCGATACTCCTAGTATTTGTTTCAGCTCCTCTCTCAAAATCGGCGCAACATTAGAGCTGAAGAAGACCCCCGACTTTGTGTAATTTATCGCTTGGCCGGATGCACGCTCATAGAGGTTTAAAGACTCTTTCAATATCGTGCGCTCCTCCCGTGATGCCTTGCAGAACAATAAGCTATCATCCGCAAAAAATAAATGGGAAACTGAAGGTGCCCGTTTTGAGACAGCACAACCATGCAATCTCCCTCGCCTGTTTTGTCCCCTCAAAAGACTTGAAAGACCCTCGGCACATAAAATAAAGAGATACGCGGAGAGGGGGTCCCCTTGACGGAGGCCTCTGCCCAGTGAGATAGGTCCCACAATTTGTTCATTGACCACAAAGGAATATGTTACCTATTGAATGCACATATTCATCCATGCCACCCATTTCCTCGAGAACCCCATTTTTATAAGGACTTCATTCAAATACCTCCAATCTTGAGTGCAACATCGCCCTTCTTTCCTCTTCTCTTATTACGCATCGAATAGATAGTTTTAAATGCATTGAGGACATTGTCCTGGATGAATCGGCCCGAGACGAAGGCGGATTGTGACTCATCAATCAGACGTGGGAGAACTTTCTTCATCCTGTTACACAATACTTTGGAAACAATTTTATACACCACGTTACACAAAGATATCGGCTGAAGGTCCCTGATGGATTGAGGGTTATCACACTTTGGAATAAGCGCCACCGTAGTATCATTGAGCCCACTCGGGAACCTCTCCTCCTCTAGCCACAATTTGCACGTTCTCACTAAATCAGGGCCGATCACGTGCCAGAACTTTTTGTAAAAACCCGGATTAAAGCCATCGGGTCCTGGGGACTTGTCTTTGTGCATCTGGAAGATAGCGTCCCTAAATTCCTCCGGTTCAAAATCCGCGCACAACACCTCATTGTCGGCTATTGAAATCTGTCCACGAATATGGGAAGTGATTTGATCTATGTCCTCAAGGCTCTCCGTGGGTGTAAACAGATTATCAAAATAATTTATCACAATATGCTCCGTCCATAGCCCATTATCATCCAACAAACCCTTTATCTTATTGCGTTTTTTCCATGCCGAAGCCATTTGGTGAAAAAATCGCGTGTTTAGATCGCCACCCTTAAGCCAGTGAGCCTTAGCACGCTGTTTCCAGTATTTTTCCTCGCTTATGAGTAGGTTGGCAAGCTCTGATTTCAATTCTAGTAACCTGTTCATCGACACCGGGTTTGTACAACCTTGTAAAGCTTCAATCTGGCCCTCCAGGTCCTTCTTATTATATATCCAAGTTGTAGCAACATGTCTTCCCCAGTCACTCAAGACTTCTCCCTTTGCTTTGAGTCGGCGGAGCAAATCAAAATCCCTGAATCCCGTCCAACTATTCAACACCACATGCCCAATGTCGGGTTCATCCAACCACTTATTTTCGAACCGAAATTTCCTGGGACGACGTATGAACACAGCAGGTGAAGTATCCAAAAGAATTGGAGAGTGGTCGGAAATAGGGGCAATTAAATTAGTTAAAGTTGCCCCATCGAAAGAGGGAATATCCGATAAGTTGCACTCGAGAATAGCTTCTCGAAAACCATTAAACATCCAGTTCTGACGTAAAGCCCCCCATTTTTTCTCTTCGGATGAAAGAATATCATTAAAGTCTCCTATAATCAACCAAGGCAAAGTAGACTCATTTTCCAGATGCCATAACAAAGACCACGAGTGCCTTCTTCTATTCCCTTCAGAAAACCATAAAACCCCGTCAAGTGCCAATCTCCTTCAGGTCTACTAACTTTCATATCCACGTGATTTTGGGAATAACTCGTGATAGAGCAAAATGCCGAAGACTTCCACAAGACACACAAGCCACCACTACGTCCAACACAATTAAAAGTAAAAGCACAATCGTAAAGTAAATGGGATCTTATTTCATCAATCTTAGCAGAAAGCGACAAAGTTTCGCTTAAAAAAAGTACATCAGGTCTACGAGCTCTAATCAGCTCACGTAAAAAAGGAATTGCAGCGGGTTGACCCAGGCCCCTACAGTTCCAACTTAGTACAATCATTACTCCCGGCTGGCCCGGAGACCACAGGGACCAGCCCGTTAAAAAATGGTTCTTTGTTGCCAAAGTGTCATCTCCCTTCTCCATGTTGGCGATTTCAGTCTTATTGGGCACCACTTCAGTAATTGGTCCTCTCTTTCGTTTCTTCCCATCTCCAAATTCATCTTCACTTTCCTCCTCCTCCATGATTTGATCAAACATAGGATTCATAGTTACGTTCCCAGCATGGGCAGCCAAGTCAAAATGCTCACGAGCTTCATCAGGGTGTACCACAATCAGGTCCTTGTCCCTATTCGGGCTCTCTTTCTCCTTTGCCTTATCATCGGCTCCAGCACTCAACTCGTGAAACCTGGATTCATCCTCCAATCCGTCCCGCAGCCATTTGTCACCCTTTGCAGGCTTGTCGCTCCAATCTGTCACTCGGAGACTCGGCCCCCATTTCTTCTCAATTTCGGACCCTTTGGAGTCAAATGCAAGGTCGCAATAACTCTCGGTATGGTCAAGCATC
The DNA here is from genome assembly GCA_037126765.1 of Stenogyne calaminthoides. Classification (NCBI taxonomy): domain Eukaryota; kingdom Viridiplantae; phylum Streptophyta; class Magnoliopsida; order Lamiales; family Lamiaceae; genus Stenogyne; species Stenogyne calaminthoides. The sequence continues at coordinate 9,941,758 of JBBCBC010000007.1, forward strand.
CCACAGATAAAGCTGAATAGATTGAGGCGCTCATACTTGAATTCAACAGTAGACGATGTACCGTTTGCAAGTTTCAAACTTTTCTTCCTTTTCAGCGGTTTAGTAGTGTCTACCTCAACTCGAATCCGCATAAAATTTAGCCAGACGGAACCCTTGTTTGAGCCGTCATACTCGAGGAACCTCCCAATGAAATTTCCTAGCATTCTCCCAACCTTTTCTGTGAAAAATCCCGCTGGAATCTTCAAAACCCTAACCCAGAAAGAGATTTTGTTAAGGGGTACGTCCATCGGATTAACACCCAGGGTCAAGCGATGAACGATCAACGAAAAGTTGCTAAACGTCCACGGCCCTCCTTCCACCACCTGGTTCATATCAATCGGGTGAAAGAACTGGAATAGCATTCTCCCCGAACCAATCTCCTTAATCGTGACTCCCTTTTTCGGTCTCCACACACTTGTCATCCGGCTTTTCAGAATGGTAAAAGTGACTGTCGGATCGCTGATAAATTTTCCCACCAGGCACAACTCAATATTTGTCGAGTTTTCCTCCACATCGTCAAGTTCGATGATTAGATCCTCCTCTTCCTCGGCATCAAGGGACAAGTTTCGCATCATAGCATCCATGATCAAGGGAAACGCTGCGCAAAGGGATAAACCCTAACCCTAGATAAAGTATCACGACTCCGAGATAACAAAAGACAAACACTCTCAACTTGGAGAGAAAACACACACCCAAAGGCGTATAAGTAGGCCACGCTACACAAAACCCTAGCGGCTGGAAATAAACCCTAGCGGAAAACCGTAAACCCTGGATCCCCAATCAAAGGCGCCCAAGGCATCATTTAATTGATCACTTGCCCGGATGACGTTAACATTCCTCTGATGATCCAAGCAATTTGCTGGTAATCGGCCTAATGTTAGTTCAATTTCCGATCGCCGTCATCGGGGGGGAGAGAGAATGATGAATTTGAAGAGACTCTTTTTCTTTTTTGTAGAATGCTTTTTAATTTACTTATATTATATTTATTAATATGCCCACATTCTTAATCCAAAATTTCAATTTCAAATTAGTTGAAATTATATTTTATGCAATTAATATCTTAAAGTATTCAAATCCCAAATTGGTTAAAATGATATTTTATGTAATGAATATTATAAAGTATCGTCTACGCATTTAAATTGATTGTACATATTGAGAGAAAATTTTTATTGTGTTGATAATTAATTAATCATGCAAATATTTCAATATATAGAAACCCATAAGTTTAACTCGTACTTGAGTTGTTATGTAGCGAAAAATTTATTAATGTATTTTTTTTATTTGTATTTATTTTGTGTCCGGCTAAAAATGAAGAATATATTGATTTCTCAATTATAATAAAAAAAATGGCCTTATTGCGAGTATAATCAAAATGGATGCTCCATTTTACTTTTCATGAATTTTATTCTACTAAAATCTTTTTCTGATATTCAGCCATTAAAAATCATAAGTATATTATTGGTGTGGATATTTGAATTTGTATAACTATCATATAAAAATAAAAAAATATTCTAATAATATGTTAGTTTAGTTTTCGCTTAAAAAAAAAGTGTTCTAATAATAAATTGATGTGGTCAATATTTTTTATATTTAAGTGGGAGCAATACTATATATAATATGCATTATAATAAAATTTGTGCATTTATTTTGAAAAAAAGTATGGGAAAGTGGAAGTAACACTATTTCTCCTAATTATACTAACTATAGGTGGTGGAAATATTTTTGATACAATAATTAAAAAAAATAATCTAAAAACTTAGATAATTTTATACATGTTTTTTAAAAAATTCAAAAATTATTTTAAAATACTTTACATTTACTATTCTATAGAGTTATACATGATTTTAAAAAGAAATAAAAAATCGTATTTTCAAATATATTATGGAAGAGGAAGACAACTAAAATCATTAAATTTAAGAGTGTGATTCATCGGCACCAGTTGCACCGTGCAATTTGGCACATGAATGAAATGTGCATACTAATATAACTGGAGAAAAAAAAGTTTTTTGGTCCCATAACTTTTCTGTAATCCATTTTTTGTCCCAAAAAATTTAACTATCCAATTTTGGTCCCATAACTTTTGCGTTTGTCCAATTTTGGTCCTATTTTCGCCGGAAAAACGAAAATGATGTTGTTTTCTATCAAAAATTGGGGATCTCCGATCGGGCGTGTGACGTGGATGCTGACTGTTTAATTTTCATTTTTTTTTTCATTTTTTTTTCTCCATTTTATTATACACATAGATAATTCCAATAATAAATTTAAATAAAAAATCTAATTAATATTAAAATTAAATTCTGCAACTTAAAAGAAGAATAATTTTAATTTTAGTTACTGCATAATTTTAATTATTTTGGTACACTGTGCACTCATAATATATTTTAGAATCGTATAATTTATTATACTGAAAGATGCAACTTGTTTATACTAAACAGTGCAACTATTTTTTATATTAATAATTACACGATTTAATGTAAATAAATTATATCTTTCCGTATAATAAATTGTATGATTCTAAAATGCACTATATATGAGTGCATGGTGCACTTGTATGGATATAAGACTTAGCCTAAGGTAAGAAGTGAATTTAGGTCTCAATTAATTTGTTGGACTATGATACACAAATAAACCGGAAGATAAAAAAAAAACAACTAGAAAGAGAACATAACTTTGGGCCTTTATAGGATATGCCTTCGCCACTTATTGGGCTAGAATTGAAATACAAAATATAAATTATCGTAAATTTTTATAAATTAATAAACTCTTTAAAATAATAATTTTCTCCAATCTCGATTAGTTCATTCAAAAACTCACCAATTCTGGTAAGATAAAAAGATAGTAAATATTTTTATAATCCCTTTATAAAGTTAATGATTTCATTAATATCATAAATTAATAATTTCTTTAAATTACAAAAGTAATTAGAGCAATTTAGTAAAATAAGAATATATTATTGATTGCTTCTTGTTAACACTAAAATTTATTTGGAGCTTATCTCTAAGTTTCCTTATCTCATCCAATAATTCGGGTGTTGTGCTCAAATTGCACCAAAAAGTTGTGTAGTGTTCTAAATTCTATAAATGTTTACTTCCTCTAATTGGAATCAAAGATATGGTATCTTCCTCGTCGTCATCCTCTTAATTATTTTAGATAATAATTGCAACAATTTCTTCTAAAGTTTGTATTTTGGAACATATATAATTTTCATCAGGGTAATTTAATATGCTATTAACATTCATTTTGGTGTGGTATATATTAATCATTTGTTATTGTCTCTAGTTTTTTAATGTCTTCTTCAATGTTGGTTTGGATCATTTAAATTTCTTGATATTTCACCGCTCGAGCGAATTTTGCAATGTCTGAAACAATTTGCTATAGTGTCTTGGTGAACATTCATCTAACGGGAAATAAACTCTTTAAATTAATACCTCTTTAAAATAATAAATTTTCTCGATCCCAACAATATTAATATATAGAGGTTTGTATTAATGTACATATATATTATGAGTAAATCTCCCATGAAATTTATTCATAGTTTAAGATTTATATTATTACACTTATATCAACTTATATCATTACATTTATAAATTAGCTAGGAATAGGATCATAATATTAAATGTTATTGGTATTAATTTATAAAAGTAGTGATATCAATTTATAAATGTAATGATATCAATTTCATACTACGAACAAATTTTACTGAAAATTTTGTACATTTTGTAGCATTAATTAACATCATTAATTATGTAATCTTTGTCGAAATAAGTGGTTGCTGGAGTTAATTATATATTGGTGAAAAAAATGAATGATTAATATTTGTAATTTGGAGAAAAGAAATGAAAAGGATTTGGATGGGGGCACATGGTGGCATGTGAGGGTGACCCACAGCGTGAAAGATGACATGCACTCCTTTTTTTGCGGACTAAGGTCTCGTTGTCGGGTATTCACTATTATTCTTTGTAAATTGTGATCGACATATCTACCTTTATTACGGACACTTCTATTATCGTACATACATACAATCTTGTAGGTCCCGAACGAGTTTTGTGAGGGCAGAAGTTTAGAGGGGAGGGGTGAATAGATTTTTGAAAACTTTTTGTACGGATCAGGTGTGATTGCGGTTTCTTTTGATCAGTCTGAAAATGAATCGATTTGGATTGATGTTCAATCTTCTTGAGTCTTTTGAGGCAGATCGATTTGATATTTGTCGGTTTAAGCGATAGTCACGGAAGAAGCTTGTAAATACCCGTGTGAAAAACCAGTTTTATCAAATCAGATTCTCAAGTCAGTTTTTCAACCGGCTGACTAAGGTGTCAACCTGATCAGATCAGTTGCTTGGTGCGGACTGATGTTAACTTTGAATATGTATGCAATTTTAAGCTTTCGGTTATTGTGAATAGTGTAAAAAAAAAACAATAAAGAAAGTAAATGCACACAAGATTTTATAGTGGTTCGCATTTAAACCCGCCTCTTCGTCCACTCTTCCCTTAACACAGGGGCACCAACTTAACCAACTTAACCAACTTAACCGACTGGACTTAGTTTTATGTGTTAGTCCAACACCCAACAGATGTTTATTGAGTTCACACTCAACCGATCTCAGAAATCAGAAACTAGAATCCCTAGTCTAAAATCTTGCGGTAACAAACTTAACCTAACTTTGAGTTTGGGTAAATGTTTGTTGTGGTTCCAATTGGAAATCTATCCTAGTGTTTAGGTAGCCAAATCTTTAGAGGATAGAATTTTTTGCTAAAACAATGGGATGAACACTTAAGAATAATCTTCAAATTCGGTGTTCTTGAGCGGAAAATTCTCGCTATAGTTTTTGCTTCTTTTTTGACCGCTTCGATCGATCAGATGTTCTCGGTGTGTTCTTCAACTTTGAAGAGCAATCCCATTTTATAGACCACTTAAATCAAAGAACCGCTTGGAGAAAGAATTTGAATTTCGCCATATTAGGTAGGTTGTAGGATATGATTGTGGCGTGCTCGAATATCGGCGTGGCAGTAGGCATGATTAGCGTTGTTTATGTCCGCAGTCGTCGAATCCCGTTATTGTCTCTTTTTTTGCACGCGTCGCTTTCTCCTTCGGCCAGCGAGGCAAAGACTTCAAGAATTTGTCTATTTGATGATTGATATTCCTTTTGTAGAATATTCGCCTTATCTCGGTGTACCATTTTGGTTGACGCTTGGTCGCGGAATCGACTTGATCGGATAAGCGGTCGATCTACCTTATAGAGTCTTCGATGCAGATTGTCTTAAGACAATTTGTAGACTTCGGTGATGTAGGTCTTCGTGTCTTCCGGTAGTCTTCACTACCATCTTGAGTCTTCAGTTTGTTCTTGAATCTTCGAGTTTATCTCGAAGTCTTGAGTTCATCCCGAGTCTTGAGTTTAACCGAGTCTTCAGTTTTATCGAGTCTTCGTGTTCATCCGAGTCTTGATGTCTTCGCCTTCACCGATCTTCCGACTTCTTGTCTTGATTTGTTCTTAGCCTTCCGATCATCCGACCTTATCTGGGTCATCCGACACTTCGACTGACCTATACATATTGAGTTCCCCTCAATATGTGACCTATCTTTACATCGATTATCTATACATTTCATTTGGTCATCTTAATCGATTCTAAGTCATCGATCCAATGTAACCGACCGGTCCTATTACAACCTGTTTTGGAACTTCCATCAAAACTTAAATACAAATTTCCCCCTTTTTGACGGAACCAAAACACTTAATCAGAAAAACAGATACCACGAATAGAAATGCAGATAATGAAAAATAGTACATACCTCAGAAGACAATGAGATGTTGTCTTAGAATCAAAGAGATGGAATATTTCATTCAGATAGGTGTGTGCGTTACAGAATATATGAAAAGCGTACCTATCATCTGATTCGAAGTTGTCTTCCTCAGGTGTACTTGAACATTTGAAGTTCTTTGGGGATGCCAAACATCTTGTACACCTTTGCATCAGCTTGTCCAGATCTTCTCTTCTATAGATCCCTCCTTTGTCAGCAAATCCATAGTAGGCATTCTTGAATTTGACAGCATCTACCTTGTTGTCTGGACGCAAAGGTGGAAGGAGTAGTTTAAAGGGTGGAGCTTTAGGTATCAGTGACATGATCTTCCCTTCCTTCATCATTATCTGGTATAAATCTGGGTACTTCGTTTCTAACCAGTTCTGAAATTCCTCATTATTTTCTGTTTGGTTTTGATGAATCGGAATCATCTCAAGGATGTACACGTCACACAACCATTCTCCTCTGATCTGATCCCATTCTGGAAGTAGATCTAGCCGGGCACAGAGGATGTCTTTAACAGTCTTGGGAAGGCATTCTTCTCCCAAGCAATCTCCTCTGCTGCCTTCGTTCTTCCTCTTCCTTCGGATGTATCACGATGTTTAGTCCCTTAGCCTCTGCTAACTTCTGCTTCTTGATAGCGGCTTCTCTTATTCTCTGTCTGATTTGCTCTTGAGTTTGTTCAGGAGTCATCTGGCTTTTGGTAGAGAATAATTGGCCTTGTCTCTGATCTTCCGCAGTAGCTTTCACCATCTTGCTTTTGCCTTTCTTTCTCCTCAGAGGTTGCTCAGGTTCTTCTTGTTCGTCTTCTTCAGCTAATTTCTTAGCGAGTTCAAAGATCTTGGCCTGATCATCAGTTTCCATTCTTTTCTGTACGAACAAAGAAAAGTCTTCAATCTTGTCGACTCTGGCAATAACGTCTGAAAGAGCGATCTTACCTTTCGATGATCTCTTTGCTATGTTGCTCCACGTTTCTTTCACTTCAAAGAACGAGATCAAGAGTGAGAGTGGTAGCAAGTCGAATCTGATGGTTTCGGTAGAGATGTAATTGTTACCAACTGTGTGTATTTTTCTTCCTTCTCTTTATTCTCTTGTCCTTCCCCCTTTTTGGTTTCATCAAAGAGGTTGGAAACCCTGCGGTTCAGAGCAATGAATTGCCATGAGATCTCCTCTCTGAGTTCCTCAACAACAAGAGGAGTGATCTCGAGAGAAAGGTATGGCGAAGGTCGAGTCAAAAAGCGTTTGAGAGCAAATTTGATGTCCTGTCTTGCTCGTTCAGTAGAAGCTAAAAAGTGTTCCCAACCCATATCCATGTGGTTGTCAGTTTTCTCCAAGGATGCCCAGACATTTTCCAATAGTATCCATGTCTCATTGAGCATATCTGTCTGAACTTTGAATTTATCAGACTGGAGCTTGAGCTTCTCAGCAAGAGGATTTACTAGTTGCATTACTTCAGAAAGGATGGCATTATGCATCCCAACTGTGTGACTTCTTTCTCTGTCAATCAGTTTTGCTTGCTCTTCTTCAAACAGCTTCATTAGATCTGCTGTGAGCGCTGCGAATTTATCTTCAATAATGACCTTGATCCCATCCTCAATCTTCTCGATTATAAAGATCTAGGTATCTGAGCTCAAGATAGCGATGCAGTCGGATGTTGAAGCCTTGCGCTGTTGGGTCTCATCTGCGGACCCATTCTTGGTTCATCGGCGATTCCCTCATGATCCGTAGGAGGTTGAACAGTTTCCTCCCTTATTATCGGCAATTCAACCTTTCATGAATCAACCATCCGATATCATCATCATATGCCAATTCAACAAATACTTTTCAATCCCAACATTGTTCAAGCACTTCATCTCCAAGTCTACAAAGAAATCGATCCCGAGTTGCCATGAGGATCGAAAAATTCCTCGATGCTTTTTTCGGTCGATATCCCTCCGAACACAATCTCTTTCTATCTGTTCTTTGGATGCCGGGATGTTGATCCAATTCAGGCATAGGTCCAAAGAAATACTCCTTGATATGTTGCTTCATTATCCTTATGATGGGGCTTTACGAAGCAATTGAAGCAAAGCGGGTTTACGGTATTGAAGGATTATGAGAGATGGACACTTGCTTGTCAGATCTCTCAGGTTCTTGTAACTTGTTTGGAGATTGGGAGTGAGATAGGGATATATGTGGTTCAGGTTCGTCTGCAGCTTGTTGAGGGTGTTCAGTTTCCTGAACAGGTTCATTGATTGGGAGAGTGGGAGATCTGGGTGATCTGATTGGTGAGGGTGAGGGTGAGAAGGTTTTGTGGGGAGAGGGTGGTGGTGATGATTTCTGAGGAGAGGGTGATGGCGATTTGGAAGTGGACGTAGGCGATCTTGCTTTCTGGAAGATCTTGGTGAGAGGCAGAGAATCAGATGGTGATTATTCCTCAGATTGCTCCACTTACATCCTCGGCGATTCTTTCTCTCATCATCTGCTTTCGTCCCTTACTTCTCGATGCGGTTTGCTCAAAACCGATCACTATCTCCTTTCTCGATTCAACCATAATCAGATCCTCCGTTCTGCGAACTTGCTGAGTAGAACTAGGAGCAGTCTTCAGAGGAGAAGTCACTCTCTTCTGGCGTTTTCGCTGAGCATCTGGTTTCTTGGCCAGATCCTTCCTCTTGAATCTCTTCTCAGGAATGGTCGTTCCTTGCACTTCTAAAGATGCAGTTGCCTTTTCTTTTCCCTTCTTTTCTCCCTTGGGTTTGGGCACATAAGGAGTAAGATCCTCATCAGATTGTCCAGGCAGGGGATCATCCTTGCCCAATATGGCCTTGTGCTTTGCTTGATATATCTTCGCTCCATTCTCATTCCATTCATAATTCTTTGGCAGCTTGTCTGACAGAATGATTGAGATTTTGTGTATGAAGGAGCACTTGAAAGATAAGCACACTTCATTGCTCTGGGTCAGTTCGAACTTCCCCGAGTCTTTCCGCAATCGTGCCTTGACCATACCCAACCAATCCATATCTGAAGCCTTCTTGATGATTGCCGTTATGACACTGATCTTATAGGAAGTGACAACATTAAGACTGTAAGTTGAGCACATAATCACCTTCTGAACAATCTCAAGGAGAAGGCCATATTTTCTCTTCAGGTAGGAGGCTTTGACATTTGTCGTATTCTCCTTGTTTGCTGGTCTCAACAGCTTGGCTTCAAGAAAGTCCTTCTCACCTACATCAGTCGTGTAGGTCTCTGGGTTGATGCTTCCTCGAGTTAGACCGAAGATCCTCGGGAGATCATCATTCGACACTCGTACTTTCAGTCCACCAACGGAAGAAATCAAGTCAGCATCAATGTCTTCATCCCTCTGTAGATTGTATAGAAACTCCAGGGCTTCATGTGTGTGGACAATGTTCTAATGTGTAGAGCAATATCGATCAAGTCCACACGCTAGCAAGCACTCCAGAATTTCCAGCGATTCAGGATCTGAGGTGATTGTGAATACTACATACTTCTCATCAATGATATATTTCTTCATCGATGCAAAGTTGCAGAACTTTTTCCCTTGGCCCGGTCGTGGAACAAGATATGCCATTTCTGTATGATATGCAAATTGATGTTTAGTTTGAGTAAGATATTTCAATAAATTCAGTCAAACCAGTAATCTTAGCATCAATTTAGCAAGTAAGCGTTTAGATCGAATATAAATTACAGAAACATAGCATCACGACTTGTAAACCTAGGTGCCAGAGAGAGTTAAAATCATGCAATATTTAAACGAGAAATTACCAGAAATTGATTCGTAGGTTTGAGAAATCGTGAAAATAGAATCAATTGATTTTGAAAGTAATTTTCTGAAGATTTTGAAAGTTTTGATCTTTTAAGAGCTTTGAGAAGACGAAGTAGTGGAAAGAAGTTTTCTGAGAAAGATTTGGATTTTATAGTATGCGAGGGAAAACTTTTTTGCACAACTTTCCAAAGTACTCAAGTATCCGTGTTTTGAAATCAGTGGCTGAGATTAGTCGGCCGAAAAGTGTTTTGATCGCACGGTTGAGAAAAGTAGTCTTATCGTATTTCGGACTCAAAAATTCGCAATAAAACGCATTAAATACACATTCCCAAGTCCGCATTAAAAGTTTTTCAGTGCATGCGTCATAAAGTTAAGAGAAGGCAGAGTGATTCCTAATTTTTATTTAAATAATGCATATAAGATATTCAGAAAGGGATAAATAAGAGAACGTATCTGACTGATTGATATTGTAATCAACCAGTTACCACTGTGATCAGATTCCTATTTGAACCACTTCGTTACTTATCTGATCGACTTATCTGATACACTTATCTGATACTCTTATCTGATCCACTTCATCCTTCAATCTTCTTCTAAACAGCCCGCATTTACTATGCACTTAAGTCTACTCCCGCCAAAATATTTACTTCGGGGAGTCAAAAAGTCACCTCGATTCCCAAATCGGCGCGATTTGACATTCCGTAATAATGGCATAGATACGTTGTGATAACTCACACCGTCAACTCATCCAACCATTAGCCGCGTGTTCTTTACTCGTTATCAATGCAAATTTCTCTTAAGGTCTTCTGAGAAAATAAATTTGCATTTATACCCCTAATTTTCTCCTATAAATTGGCCTGGGGTGTTAGGCAAACAACCCAACATAAACCATTCATCTTTGTTTAGCTTATACTCCATGCTTTCCGATGAATTCCTTATTTCCGGTGAAATTCCCGGCAAAAACCTTTAACCCTTTTCCAATGAATCCAACTTCTCAAATCAACCATGTGTGTTCCTTCACACTGCTTTTGTCGTCATCGAATATTACACATACGATCAATGCAAAGCTTCTTTACCACCAAGGCGGGATCTCGCTAAAATGAATGAGAAGGCACTTTCTCCTAACCGTATGCACCTTTGTGTGCCTATCGAGATGACTTTAATTAGCATCAATAGACTCGATCAAAACAAAACATGGGTTTGGTATACGGTCCGCATCGAATAATAGGCGATCTTCGATATCAAACTCAATATTTGCATCACGATACTAGTGGTCGATGGTCCTTGATGACCAAACCTGCGGGTACTGTGGTCCCATTTAACACCGGAGAGCCCATTGATTTTTAGGTCTAGGGGCTCGGCTTAGAGATCCTTCAAGGCCGCCTCCCTCACTCACTCCGAAGCTCTGAGGGTGGCTCAGGATTCTAGAAGCTTCTCTACGCCCCTTTTAGGGTCGGGGGAAAATGAGAGCATCAAGCTCTTAAAATCTCTCTCTCCCCTTCCCTACCTTGGGTTGGCTTAGGGTTTATGGTTTATGTAATGACCTCCGGGTCTTCTTGTACTTGTAGCTTGTAATACCACTTGTAACTTGTAATGTAGATCTGACCTCCGGGTCCTTATCAATGAAAAATTATGTTATTTCATTGTTGTGTTGCCTCTACTGACTTATGTGGTTTGTAGCTTTAAACTTGAACGACTTGCTTGTTGACCGTAGCTTTAATCGACTTATAAAGTATGACCTTCCATTCTGATCAGTTCCCCCTTAATCTGATATATCTTGAACTGATCGGCTATTTGTCTGATCGTCTGATCAGTTGAGATTCCTAACTCAACTGATTCCTCTTAACCTGGTTAGTCTTTTAACTAATCGGTTCGAGATCGACCCACCAATCATTTCGTGCACTTTCTCCGAGATCCGTGTTCCCTAGCTCGTTGCATAATTCTCTGAATCGATCTCAAATAATGGCTTAGTTAAAATATCGACTTTGTCGCTTGTCGGTATGGATCTTTTCCATTCGATATTCTTCTTTTCAACGTGATCTCGATGAAATGGTGTCTTGACATCCACATGCTTGCATCTTGTATGTAGAACAGGATTCTGAGTGATTGCAATAAAGATTATTACTTTCACGTAATATAGGTACGTTTAGCTACGATGTTGTAATCCTCACCGCCGATTTAGCAGAAAGCAATTGGGAACAACAACTTCCCGCAGCCCATATATTCTCGCTTCAAGATAGATGTCGAATCGATGTCTGCTTCTTCAAAAACCAAGAGATCAATTTATTTCCTAGAAACTGACATGAACCTGAGGTTGACTTCCTGTCGATTCAGCAACCTCCGTAATCAGAATCAGAATACCCACTAAGCTCTAGATTATCATCTGATGGGTAAAATAAACCAAGGTTTATTGTCCCTTCGGATACTTGAGAATCCGCTTTTAGTTGTTTCTAGGTGGCTTTGCATTGGATTTGCTTGAAATCGCACATACACCTCTTCGCAAAAAGTGATATCCGGTCCGGCCGGCGATCGGTATAGTAGAGATCCAATGAGAGCCCTATATTCTTTCTGATTAGTTTTCTGAGACCGTCCTCATCTGGATCCATCTTGAACCCGGTCATCATGGGAATTCGCTTCCTTACAATGTTGAACTCCAAACTTGGCCAGTAGATTCCTTGTGTATTTACTTTGACAGATGAATATCCCTTCAGACTCTCCTTGACTTGTAAACCTAGAAAGTAATTCATCGACCCATCATGGACATCTCGAACTTCCTTGCATCAATTTGTTGAACTTCTCACATAGCTTCTTGTTGGGAGATCCGAAGATGATGTCGCCCACGTAAATCAAACCATCGTAATATCTTCTCCATCTTCTATTCTCGAATAGGTTTACATCCCACTATTCCTTTAGTGAATCTGGCTTGCTATCAAGAACCGAGAGAGTGTATCATACCAAGCTCGGCGAGCTTGTTTCAGGCCATAAAGAGCTTTTCTTAAACGGTACACTTGGTTGCCTTTTTCAAAGCCTGGAGGTTGTTCAACATAAACTTCCTCTGCTCACTATTTACATCCATCTGATACACAATGAACCCTCTGTGGGCAAAGATATGCCGAAAACAAATTGAATGGCTTTTAGCGGCGAAGCGATCGTGCAAAGGTCTCATCATAATCAATTCCTTCTGATTGTGAATACCCCTTAGCAACAAGTCTTGCCTTATTCCTGGTTATGACATTATTCTCATTTCTCTTGTTCTTGAATACCCACTTTGTGTCAATCACGTCTTGATGAGTTGGTCTGTCCACCAGTTTCCAAACTTGATTCCTCTCAAACTGTTCCAGTTCTTCTTGCATGGCTAGAATCCAAATTTTAAGGTCTTGTAGAAACTTCCTCTCATCGTAGTTGGTTCCTTCAAAGACAGATAACAACAAAGATATGGCACTTTCACCAACTGATGTCTAGTTTTGACTCTATCGATGGGTCTTCGATAATCAGATCAGTTGGATGACTGGTAATCCAGGTCCTTCTATTCTGATTTGCGTCTATTTGGAGAACATCATCCTCTTCTGATAGTAGTTCATTACTAGTGATTGGGAGTGGTGCGGAATTACGATCCACTTGATAAGAACATGTCTCAACTGATGTTGGACTCATCATGTGCTGATGTCTTTTCGCAGGAACTTCAGGAGTTCCCCCTGAACCAGATGGTTCAGTTGATATTGTCTCACCGCACCACTTCTACAATCGATTGTCGCACCTTTAGGTCCGATTGACTGGTGAATCGCCAAGATCAAGTTCGGGATATACACCGCTATTCGTTCGATTCTTTTCTCCTTGATACTTAATCGATCCATTTTCTCAGTGTCGTCTTGGTTGATCCGCACGCTTGTTCGGAGGCGCCTTTTCTCTTGTTCAAAAATGTCTCATCAAAGACCATATGGGTGTTTCTTCCACAACTAGGGGTTCGCTTTGTTGTAAACCATGAAAGCCTTTGCACGGGTGAGGAATATCCTAAGAATATACCCTCATCCGACTTGGCCTCAAAGGTCTTCAAACCGACTCTTCCCATTGTTGTGTATGAAAAACACTTGCACCCAAAAACATAGAAGTAAGAAACACGAGGTATTCTCGCCTTCCCACGCTTTCATAGGGTGTTTTGAAGTGAACCTTTGTCGAGAACATCCGCTTCGAGTGTGACATGCAAAGATTGATGGCTTCGCCGTAAACGGCTTGGTGTCGCGTGTTCAAATTAACATAGTGCGCGAGCAGCCTTCCTTGAGAGTTATGTTTCTTCGCTTACTTTACTCCATTTTGTTGTGGTGTTCTTGCAAATCGACGTCTCATGTTGTATACCATACTCGGTCTAAAAAAATCAAGAATAAAAGAGTTCGAAATTCCAGTACCTTTATCCGATCCGATTTTTACTATCTTTGACACCCTTTTCGCTTTTGTAGTTTCTTGAAAGCGGCTTGGGTATCTTTTGTCATTGCTCATTCTTCTTGTATAAGAATACAACCCAGGTAAACTTGGAATAATCATCCACGATTACCAGAGTGTATTTGCATCCACTGAGACTGACTGGTGTAACTGGTCCAAATAGATCCATATGAAGGCGATTGCGATTTCTCTTGATCTTGATCCGTATTCCTTGAATGAGGGTTTAACTTGTTTTCCTTCCGACACGCGGCACATGTCCGATCTTTAGAGAATACCTCATTCGAAGTCCCTCAACCAAAGACATCCTAGCTATCTTGTTAAGAGTCTTAAAGTTCGGGATGACTCATTCTTTTGTGCGAGCCAATCGCTACTCTTGGAACTCTTAACAATTAAGCATGCATTTCTTGGGCAACTGTTCCAATCTGTTGTGTAGATCGTGCCTTTCCTTGAACCAGTTAGCAAGATTTGTTGAGTAGCTCGATTCCTAATCGTACACTTATCACTCGAGAACTCAATGCTGAATCCGTTGTCGCAGAATTGTGATACTGATAGTAGATTGTGCTTTAATCCTTCGACATATGAGACTCCAGTTACTTGTACATCATCATTCTCTAAGGTTCTGAATCCTTTGGTAAAACCAAAGTTATCATCACCGAAGAGTACACGTGGGCCTTCTTGTTCTTTGTAAGATCTAAGGAGATGTTTGCTTCCAGTCATGTGCCTTGAGCATCCACTATCGATGTACCAGATAGTTGCTTGTACACCTCCTTTGTTAGCCAAACCCACGTGAACCTGCAATCGAATCAGGCTTTAGGTACCCCTTTGGAATTGGGTCCTAAGGGGTTAGTGGTGGATTTAGGGATCCACACAAACAGAGCACTTCTATGGTAATCAGATAGATTATAAGGTCTAATTTGTCTCCCATACATATCAACATAATCATACGTCTCTTTATATGCTTTCTGATTAGTATGATTATTCGTGTGAGCCTTGAGTGAATCAGAAGACTTGGGATTTTTCTTTACATTTTGTCTTCTTTTATCCCAGTGGGGCTCAGGTTCAGCAGTCCTAGATCTCTGGTTATAAGGTTAGGTACGACTGCTACCATTAAAAGATTCATATCTTCTTGGCATAGATGGTCTTTGCAGTTTACCTATAGCTTGCTTGTTATGCAACTGACCTTGATTGGGTCTCAGATTAGATTTCCTTTTTACAGGTTGTCTCCTCTGATACCTAATCTGCTGATCAGGTTGAGGTCTCTTCAGAAAACCTGGGTTCTTCTGTGATTCCTCGGCTGATGCTTAATCAGTTGGGGTCCATTTCTGTTCCCTTTCTGATTAGGCATTTGCCTTACTTGCTCAACAGGTCTTTTTCCCTTATCAGATACATGTTTAACTTTTTGTGTATCTTTATCAGAGACTCGTTTGATTACACCCTTTTGAAGTGAACCAAACGGGGCTTTTGAGGATGTAGAAGGGTTTTCATACTCAATTCCCTTCTTGTTAGTCGGCGTTCGAAAATAGGTGTTCATATCTTGAACGGTTTTTGATGACTTCGTGAAAACCTCTATTTTCTTGCGCAAACTATCCTCAGTAGATTTTAGACTCTCATGTAGTCGGAATAGCTCATCAAACTTAGCTTGTAGAATTTTGAAATCATCAGCTTGTTGTTTGTTGATTGCTAGCTGATCTTTAATCTGCTTCTCCTGATCAGAAGATTTAACTTTCAGAACTTTAAGTTCTTTAGTTACCTTCTAAGCAGTTTCAGCTGATTTCAGTTCAGCTGCTTTACTGACAGTGTTCTTTTTAACAAGCTGATTATTCTGATCCTTAGCTTATCATTTTCAGCTTCCACTATTGTATAAGTGTCTACTGCATCAGAGAGATCATCAAGCAATTGCTCAGAGTAGAGCTGCAAGTCAATATCTCCAGCAGGTGTGCTAATAATAGCTGGTGTGGAAATTGAAAAAGCAGAAGGTTTGGAGGTTACCTCAGATTGGTCTTCCTCCCTGGCCATCAGGCAGATTTAATCATCATCTGAAGAGAATATCAGATCTTCATGGTCGAAGAGATCATTTGCATTGCTTATCAGACAGAAATCTTCTACAGATGAGTAGCCAGAATCCTCATAAGGCAGATAGAAATCATCAATTCCTGATGTGTCAGCAACCATGGCTTTTCTGTCTTTGAAGCGTAGCTCTCTTTTGTTCCGTTTCTCTTCTCTTTCTCTGGGAGTCAGGTCTGGGCAGTCGGAGCTGTAGTGACCTGGTTTCTCGCAGTTGAAGCATAATCCACGATCCACGGAACTTCCTCTGCCAGGTGAGTCACTCCGTCTGTAGGATCTGTCAGGTGACTTTCCTTTCTGATAGTAATCTGAACTCCTTCTGTCAGATCTGTTATCTCTTCTCCCATCTGACCGATCATCTCTTTTATCATCTCTGTGATCCCTTCAGTCATCTGATCTGTTTCTTTCTAGTGATCTGTCAGTTGGTCTCCTGTTTCTTCTGTTGTCTTGATAGTCCTTGTAGAATATGCGATACTTACCGAGTTGAATATTTGATCTTTCAAGTTTCCTGGTAAGTAAAGCGATCTGTTCAGCTTGGCTTATGATGTTTCCAACAGGTTCAGTGGCCTTTGATCT
This sequence comes from Stenogyne calaminthoides, assembly GCA_037126765.1. Lineage (NCBI taxonomy): Eukaryota > Viridiplantae > Streptophyta > Magnoliopsida > Lamiales > Lamiaceae > Stenogyne > Stenogyne calaminthoides. Next base: position 9,958,433 of record JBBCBC010000007.1, read on the forward strand.
GCTGCTGGTTGCTTTGAATGCAACTGATTTAGATGTGGAGGTTGAGGCTTCAGCAGGCGTCTCGTCTTCATCTGCTTGCCCTCTTTCGATTAGATCAAACTCGTGGGCTTTAAGGCTTAGGAACAAGCTACTTGGCTTCATCTTGGCAATGTCTTAGCAATCCTTGATTACCGTGACTTTCATGTCCCATTTCTTGGTGAGAGATCTCAAGATTTTGTAATTTATGTCTTTGTCTGACATCTCTCGTCCAAGTTCTCGTAGCTTATTTACTGACATGGTGATCCTCCCATCGAGCTCGTTGATGGTTTCGTTTGACAACATCTTTAGCTTCTCGAACTTCACCAGTTCAGCTTGTAGTCGACTGTCTTTGATCTGATCATTTCCTTCGAACATCTCAGCAAGAGTATCCCACATTTGTTTCGCTGTTTTGAGATACTTTATCTTCTCCTTGGTGATCTTATCCATCGTCTTCATGATTATATGCCTGGCGATTATATCTAGAATATACAGCTTTCTTTTTTCTGCATCCATCAGGGCTGGACTTTTTCGAACAAGGCTTCCAGGTGCATGATCTGGATCTCCTCCAACCGCTGGGTTGTCGTGATATATGATGATGGGTCCTCGTTCAATGACTTCCATCATTCTGCCGCTTATCGATCCCAGATGGTTGCACATGTATATTGTCCAATCTGCATACTCATCAATTGAAAACTTAGGCAAATCATGATACATACCAGAGGTATTATCCATGCTGAGTGATTTTGAAAACGAATGAGTTTTGAAAACGGTTTTTCAAGATCTGTTCAAATGACCACAAAGATTCTTCCTCAAGAATCGATGATACTCAAAGTCAATAGTCTGTAGAACCACTGCTCTGATACCACTTGTAGGACCCGAACGGGTTTTGTGAGGGCAGAAGTCTAGAGGGGAGGGGTGAATAGACTTCTGAAAACTTTTCGTGCGGATCAGGTGTGATTGCAGTTTGCTTGATCAGAGTGCAAGTGAATCAGTTTGGACTGATGTTCAATCTTACTGAGTGCCTGAGGGCAGATCAGTTTGATATCTGTCAGTTTAACTGATAGTGCGGAAGCTTGTAAATACCCGTGTGAAAAACCAGTTTTATCAAATCAGATTCTCAAGTCAGTTTTTCAACCGGCTGACTAAGGTGTCAACCTGATCAGATCAGTTGCTTGGTGCGGACTGATGTTAACTTTGAATATGTATGCAATTTTAAGCTCAGTTGTGTGAATAGTGTAAAGCAATAAAGAGCAAGTAAATGCACACAAGATTTTATAGTGGTTCAGACGAAACCCGTCTTACGTCCACCCTTCCCTTAACACAGGGGCACCAACTTAACCGACTGGACTTAGTTTTATGTGTTAGTCCAACACCCAACAGATGTTTATCGAGTTCACACTCAACCGATCTCAGAAATCAGAAACTAGAATCCCTAGTCTGAAATCTTGCGGTAACAAACTTAACCTAACTTTGAGTTTGGGTAAAGGTTTGTTGTGGTTCCAACTGGATATCTATCCTAGTGTTTAGGTAGCCAAATGCTAGAGGATATGATTTCTTGCTAAGAATAATGGGATGAACACTTAAGAATAATCTTCAAATTCGGTGTTCTTCGAGCGGAAATTCTGCTATAGTTTTTGCTTCTTTTTCAGTCTGCTCGATCCGGTATGTTCTCAGTGTTCTTTAACTTTGAAGAGCAATCCCATTTTATAGACCACGAAATCAAAGAGCCGTTGGAGAGCAATTTGAATTTCGGGCTATATTAGGTAGGTTGTAGGATATGATTGTGACGTGCTCCGAATATCGGCGTGGCCGTAGGCATGATTAGCGCCATTTATGTCCGCAGCGTCGAATCCCGCATTGTTAGCTCTTTTTGTGCACGTGTCGCTTTCTTCTTAGCTTCGCGAGGCGGCACTTCAGTAATTTGTCTATTTGATGATTGATATTCCTTTTGTAGAATATTCGTCTTGTCTGGTGTACCATTTTGGTTGACGCCAGGTGTGAGATGACTTGATTAGATAACTGATCAGTCTACCTTGTAGAGTCTTCTGATGCAGATTATCTTAGCACAATTTGCAGACTCGGCTGATGTAGGTCTTCAGGTCTTCTGGTAGTCTTCTGATCTTCAGGTGACTCTGAGCCTCAGTGTCTTCAGTCATACTGAGTCTTCAGGTTTGTTACTGAGTCTTCAGGTTTATCTGAGTCTTCAGGTTCATCTGAGTCTTCAGTGTCTTCTGTCTTCACCTGATCTTCTGACTTCTTGTCTTCTGATTTGTTCTTAGCCTTCTGATCATCTGACCTTATATGGGTCATCTGATACTTCGACCTGAACTATACATATTGAGTTCCCCCTCAATATGTGACATATCTTTTACATCAGCTATCTATACATTGCAGCTGGTCATCTTAATCTGATTCCAAGTCATCAGTCAGCTAACAGGTCTGACTGGTCCTATTACAACCTGTTTTGGAACTTCCATCAAAACTTAAATACAAATTTCCCAACAAATCTCAATACCTATTTTAAGAAATTCTCGACCGTCACAATTTTAATTGCCCACAAATTTATTTTCTTTAACGATCGGATGAGGATACTAATTAGATTGGGTCTCATGTGCATCCAGATATATCGTACACTGATAGTGTATTTTAGAAATATGTAATTTGTTATATTGAAAGATGTAATTTGTTTACACTGAACCGTGTAACTATTTTTCCATATTAATAGTTGCACGGTTCAATGTAAATAAATTGTATCTTTCGATATAACAAGTTGCATATTTTTTTAAAATGCATTATGAGTGCACGGTGCACCTGGATGCATACAAGACTTAGCTTACTAATTATTCCACTTTCATAAATCCTCAAGGGGAACAACTTGTTTATGGTATGAAATTGATATCATTTTATTTATAAATTAATATTATTATTGTTATAAATTAATATTCATGGTATTTAATGGTACGATACAATACGTGTTCGTGTCTTTGCGCTTTGGAAACTCCAAGTCATTTATTCATCATTTGCTCTTCGGCCTTATTGGTAATTTAGAACTCTATTTTCAATTGGGCTGGGAAATCACCTCTTTACTCTTCAAGTATTAAAGAGCATTTTCTGGAGCTTGTGAGTTCTGAGTCTAATGTCGTTATATGGACATTTGGAAGCTATGAAATTTTAGAAACAGGGTGATCTTCGAGGATAGCTGTTACACTCTGGATAAATTGATTGATGGAGTTAAATTTAGTGCATGGAAGTGGATCCGTTCCCATTATTCATTACCGTTCACCGTTCTGGCACATGTTTGGGATGGTGATCCGTTAGTTTAATGTCCGTCTAAACTGTAACATGAGTTGTTGAGTCTTTATTGTATACATTATTCCTTCTACTCGCTTAATAATATTTCATATTTACCTTTATACAAAATAAGTGAATTATTGACCTGAAAGTATTAATGATCAGTGAAAATTTAGGTTGTCTTTTTTTTTTTGGAGTGATTAATTACCCGTAAGTTTTTAACTTGCTTACTTTTTAGATGATTTGCACTATATATACAAGTTTTCACGAGAGAACAACTCATTTATTTCTATACACTATTCTTTATTTTCTTACTAATTTTTATCCATCTTTAGAAAAATGTAAATTTACACCACCCAATTCATTTTTTTTACGGGCAATGAAGTTTCAAGCATTATTAAATTGAAAAGTCAACAAATTTTTAAATTGAAAATTTTAAAAAGTTTTAATCGTTTGTTATCTTTAATATATAATTTGTAAATTATTTTAGATATCAGTATATAAAATTGTTATGCAATAATAAAAAATGTGAAGAATTAAAGATATAAAAATGAATGACGGTGATGCTACGTAGACAATGTCGATATCTTAAGGGGCAAAATAATTAAACATGGTCTTTTAATATTTGTGAGTCGATAATTTATATATTTTTTTTTAAATCATAAATTGATAGTAATTTATCTTTCCAATCTTGAAGTTTGATAAGAAAAAAAATTTATGCCTTAAATTAATAATTTTAGGAAGACTTACTAATAGATAAATTTTAAAATTGCAACTTACTAATAAATACAAAATGATTGCATATATATATGTATATTTACACTTTCGAGTGCAACTCTGACTATATATACAATTCATTTTGTACATATTAATAAGTTGATCCCAAATTTTACACTTATTAGTAATTTTTTCCATAATTTTATTGCTTTTTCAAGTATTGAATTGACATTATTTCTAAAAATAGTACTAATAATTATCTCTATTTAATGTTCAAGTGAGCAAATTGACTCTATGCAAAATGTGGTCTCGTGGGAGAAGACAAGATAGGTCATTTGATTTGGAGTTGCACGTTATGACGACTAATAAAGCTAAAACAAAAATTGATGTATCGAGTTGTAGTGTGTATATATATTTATATATTTATCATGCATGTGTACTTAAGTTAGCTGGCAAACACTAATGGTTGTTTCATGTTAACCTGATACTACTAATATTATTTGTCCTTTGATTGATTAGATGTCACAACTAATATTACACCGCATATCTAATTAATTTACATAATCTATTTATTTTATGTCTTCACTTCCTATCAAGAACACCATTATCTTCCTAAATTATTAATCCCTTTGTTTCATAAAGTGTGATGCTTTTGGGACTTTATGAAATTATTCCACGTTTTCGGAAATAATTTTTTTGTTTTTCAAAATTATCATCACTTAATTTTTATTTTCATAGTATTATTTTCTAATCTCAACAATCAACAACAACAATAATTAAAAATAAAAAACATAAATAATAGTATTGATAATATTAATGACAAAGTGGGGTAGCTCAAGTAGTTAGAGCATCACTAACTATGCCGTGAGGTCATGAGTTCGAGTCACCATTTGTCAGATAAAAAAATAATTGTAATATTTATAAAACTATATTATTGTAAAAATATAGTTATAATAATAAAATTGGTAATAAATAACATTATTAATATATATAGTATAAAATATCTTCAACCATCAATAACAATATTTTTAAATATAAATTTCAACAATTATTAATAATAATGTAATATAGATTCAAGCAATACTTATATTTCATTTCTGAACAATATCAATCATAAAAATTATCATTCTTATGTCATTTTATTCACACCATCAATCTTATATTTGTGGACAAATATAAGATATAGGTGTGCAATAAACCAATACACGTGTGGCTGAAAAATACCAAATAGAGTTTATATCGTAGTTAATCAACTTTGTATAGTACAAATTGCAATCAGATAAAAAAAATTACACGTACCGAATTGATAAAAGAACTATAATAAATTAATATTATATAAGTCTATTAACTACTCAATTATATCAAGAATATAACTTCATCAAAATAACTCCATAATAATTGAAGAATAAGCAAATTAAATATAATAGAACATAAGGTTAATTTATGTAGTTAATTAAATATGAAAGTGATACAAAAGTGCGCGGTATTTAAAGGAAACAATGTATAGGTAATGAATCCTCACATGATACCAGAATCATAAGTGTAGAAAATGGTGAGCTGTGCAAGAAGTGGCAATAATCCAAGCAATGTGGTAGTGGTCCTGTGCACTCGTACATGCAAACTGCAACTATATGGATTTTATCCGGTACGTTGCAATGGGTCATGAGTGTTTAGAGAATGGAATTTGACACGGTCTCATACAATTTTTTGTCATTTCAATAGTAAATTTTGCGTGAGATTGTCTTATGATCGATGAGATAAAATGTGATTTAGGAATAACACTTTAACATTTTTAAATAATTAAATGTTAATTGGTAAATCGTCTCACATAAATTTTTATCTTATCTTACTTATATATCTCCCGTCAGATTGGAAGTGGTGTTGTAGCAAGATTTATTGGTATCAACTTGAGCCAGAGAGTGTTAACAAACCATATACAAAAATTTAACTTATAATGACATAGATTATATCGTTACAGGATCTCTAGCTTAAATTTTTTTATCATAGAAACAACCCCATTTAAATGAGAGTTAGAAGTGGGAACAAGTCAGGCTACCCGATAGGGGCCTACGGTTCGACCTACAGAAGCTCGGCTCGGCTCGGACTTTTTATCAAATAAGTCAGGTTTAGGCTTTTTTAAAAACCTATTTAATTATACAGGCCAGATTTAGGCTTTTTTAAAAGTCTTTTAAGCTCAACAGGCCGACCCGTTTAAATATATAATATCCAATAAAAAATATTATATTTTTTAATTAATTATTTTATATTAATATAATTATGTAATTAATAATATTAATATTATTTTTTTATCAGCAATGTTAATATTAAGTAATATATAGTTAAATAAATTATTCAATTAAATAAGATTAAACATCAATAAATCTTAAATCTTGCTAAAATTAGAACAAAATTTACCAATCTTATTATCAAAATTTTAATATATTTTTTAAAAAATTTATATCTAAAGTGAAATTGGCTTAAAAAGGCTTTATATAAGCTTTTAGGACCGTCTCGTTTGTTAAAAAGTCAGACTTGAGCCTACTAAAAAGCATATCATTTGAGTAATAATTTAGAACCATCTCTAACACATATGTCTTAGGACAGGAGCCATCTAATTAGAAACCTATCTAGGCTCGGCCTATTCCCAAGCCTAAAGAGAGTAGAATCACATCATTAAATATAAATTGAGAATCATGACAGACTTACTAAACAATAATTTAAAATTATAAAAATCAAACAATTTTTTAGTACGGGTATATATACTAAATAGTGGCAATTTTCACTCATCTTAACGTTACCAAAATATATTTATATTGTTTAGTAAAATTGAACTGAATTTTTATGCAGATGATGATGTGAACTAGCAAGGTGATTATTTTTTGAGCCCAAACAATTCATTAGAGTCGTAAAAATGATTGTGTTTGCTTGAGCCCACATCAACCTCATTTATATTTTAAATCTAGTCGAGTGGACATACTGTATATTAATATGCTTATATGGATGACATGTTTAGACTTGATTAAAAAAAATTACATGACTTTGATTTTGGTCAGCCTAGCCCCATTACATTAATGTTTTGTATTTTATTAATATTTGTTATATAATATACAAAAAAAAAATCAACTCAACTTAAAAAAAAATTACTATAACTTAAGAAATGCAAGAAATTTTCCAGAGAAATCAAGAAGGTCATCCAAATTAAGTAGATTATCAAAGCAATTGTAGAAGCCTCCAACAAAGTATAGCAAAGTAGCAAACACATGTTGATTCAACTTGATCTGCATCATCATGTATTTTGGACTCTCTTTTTTGTATTACTTTTATTTTGGCCTCTATTCATTTTTTTTTTTGGCCTCTCTAGTCTATTCATTTGGGTGACTGTTTAATTGAATTTTTTTTCTTTCTACAATTGATTTTTTTTCATTGGGTTTTAGGGCACGTTTTCAAAAAAAATATTCTGTGAAAATACATTTTATTTGATAACTTGATTAGCTTCATTTTCAAGGGCTAATAAGGTCATATTATAAAATAGAAATTAAAAAAATGGACAAATAGAGAGTTGGGCCTAAAAGTAATTCAAATTTCAAAACAAGTCACATGTGCAACCCAAAAGTGAGTATGGTGACTAAAATCCAAATCCACCAAAGGTTGTATCTAAACTACAAAAGTATTAGACAAGTCTATCAAGTTTTTTATATACAAATTTAAACAACGAGTGTCAACGACTCATATTAAACCAACGTCAAATTGATTCATCTCTCCGAGTCTGAATTTTTAATTGATCTTTATTTCATTTCTCGAATACCACCCCTCCAAGATTTAGCACGGTAGCAGGCAACATGTTTCTAAATCTCAATATGTACTCTTCACTACCTCAATTCTTAATGTATTTCATATTTATATTTTATTTGTGCCCCGCCTTCATATTTTTTTTAAAAAAAATCGATCGATCTCTGATTAAATTAAGTGTATGACTAACCTTTTAACTCAAATGCTAGCTCAATTTAATTTTTACTTAGTTTTAAATATCTCTTCGCTTATAGCTTACCAAAATATAACATATATAAAATATGAACAACAGTCAATGATTATATATAAATATTAAATAGTATATTATACATTTATTTCTTACACTTGTTTATATACCCTATACTATTTGATATAGATTAAATTATCTCTATTATTTGGATTATAGAATTCAAAGTCAATGGCATGACAAAAGTCAAAAACCCTTGCTCTCGTGGTAGGTTGAAGGTTCTCTGGAGCAGGAAAAAAACAAAAAACTTTTTCAATTACATAATCAAGTTTAAATGATTAAATAAATATTTGAAAATGTCTAATTTTTTTTTTTAGCAAACTAGTAAATATCCGGATGGGCACAGGGATTAAGCACTCTGAAAATAATTCTTAACCTCAATTAATAATAGAGTTATTCCGTGTCAAATTGCTGCTTGACCTATGTTATTTATGTACAATAATTTCATTTAAATAAAGGGGTTAGGTGCGTTTTCAAAATAAATTCAAAGAAAACCAAACAAATAGGCGCTGGACCAAATAGTTTGAAATTTCAAGATGGGATCTCCAAATCCCATTTCCCAAATTAATAACTATTGTCCACATCATATGGGCTACAAAAAAAATCAAATTCTTTCCCCAAAAAAAGAAGAATCATCCAAATTGTAAATTCAACATATTGTAGGCCCCTACAAAAGTTTTAATTTTTTTCCCCGTAGTAGTGGGCTACACACAGTGAAGGTGGGCTGTGTGTGTTGTCACATTTAAAAACCAAGAAGAAATTGTGCGTGTGTGTGAAGTAAAAAAATAAAAATAAGAAAGCACGCACTAATACACGCTAAAACTCACGCACTAAAAAAACGCCACAAGTAGATGGACCTGAAAGTCCATATCCAATTCGATTTAATTTTTTTGGTACCCCTTTCGCCCTACCCCAATAATAATAATAAACCTTATCACTTTTGCAATCAAACCAACCCCAAAAATTAGGTCCAATTTGCAAGCCCAATTCCATCTTTCTCTCTCCTCTTTTCATCTCTCTCTCGTCGAAACCCTAGATCTTGGCGCCGGAAATCGCCGGTTCGGTAGAGGATCCGGTTGTCGCGTCCGATTGCTGCTTCAGAACTCCTGTTTCGCTGGTATGATGAGATTTTGAGTTTGGTTTTTGGATTTCTTGAGATTTATGTTGTGGTTGCTTTTTTGTTTCGGTGATCCGTGTTTTGGTGGTTTAATTGGTGTTTGTTGAATTGTGTATCGTGTTGGTTTGTTGATTCGTCTTTCGTTTTTTGATTTTTTTTGTTGATTTGTTGTCTGGAAGTCAACCTTTTTCGTTTATGTAGTTCTGGAGTTGTTCAGCTGGTTATTGAGTTAGATCTCGAGTTCTTATCTGTGAATTTTTGTTTTTTAGAAGGTTTTATGTATTTTTGACTTGTTTTTGTTGTGTTTGTGTAATTTAAGTCCTCGATCTGGTGTTAATTAGGTCTTCTGTGGTTTTGGATCCTCTTTCTTTACAAATTCCTGGACCGATGTGATTCAGTCTGGTTTTATAAAGTTTCTTCTTGTGCCCCCATAGCTGATGAAACGTTTGATCTGTTTATGCTGGTGTTTGTGGTGGGTGAATGATTTCTTTTTTGTTCTTTCGTTGTTAGCCTTTTGTCAAGTTAAACATTTTCCAAAGTATGACTGGGTTATTTTATGTAGATGGTTTTATTTAGATGGGTGTTAATATATGTTGTGGTCTATTTATATCTTGGTTTGAGTTTGTACAAGAGGATAGAATTCGAAGCTTGTTTTTTTGGTTGGCTGAGTGGATCAATGTGTCTGGGTGGGACCCAGATAACCTATAAATATTATGAGTATTATCTGAATCAGTACATGTTTATATCAAGAATTCTGGCCCGTTCAGGCCCAAGGTCCACTTGTCCAACCTTGTCCTTGTGGTTTTACTTCTTGGGCCCATTATTTGAATAAACTGCAATCAGTTCAAACTGATTCCGTATTTAAGTTGAATTGTCACTATAAATGTGTGGAATTATGTGGACTAACTAAGGAGAAACTGCTTTGTTGGGTTCGGCTTGATTTGGCCATGTGGGGGCCTTCGAGAAATATAATCTATGCCTAAAATTTATAATTTCTTTATGTTTAAACTCAACTCAGTATTGTTGCTTGCTTACCTATGATGAGATGCTGAGCCATTAGAAAGTATATTGGTAGGGTTTCTTTTCTGGTATTTCTCATGGTTGAGAAGTGATTTTTCTTCTTAGAAAAGCCAGATGTGTAATGCTCAACCTTTCCAGCAAGATTGTTTATTTGTGTGTCTTCATTGATTGTGATTGTGGCCTGTCTATCACAGTAGCTCGATATTTGCTTTTTAGTAACTGCTATACATGGTTTTATGCTAATTGCTTGCTTCAGGTTTGAATCGCGACATAATATTCTGTTTTCCCTTTGATTGCAGATAGATTCGAACATATATCATTCTCTCAAGATGGAGATGGACAATCCCGACGTTGTCATGAACAATGAACTCGTACCAGTTGAAGAAGACACCCAACAGATCGAATCAGATATGCAACTCGACCTTTTAGAGCCTCAGCCCAACCACGAAGAGATGACACCAACCAGCGGTGAGCAACCACCAACCAAGCGCAGGAAAAAGAAGTCAATCGTGTGGGAGCATTTTACTATCGAAACTGTTGGTGCTGGATGTAGGAGGGCATGCTGTAAGCAATGCAAACAGTCTTTTGCCTACAGTACCGGTTCTAAGGTAGCTGGTACAAGTCATCTCAAGCGTCACATTGCAAAGGGGACTTGCCCCGTGGTCCTCCGTAATCAGGAGAAAAGTCAGTTAGCAACAACACCATTCAGCGCACCTACTACTAAAGTGGGAACTTTTACCGATACTCCAAAGCGTCGCTATCGAACTGCCAGCGTACCTTACCTTTCCTTTGATGCGGACAGGTGTCGTCACGAGATTGCTCGGATGATTATCATGCATGATTACCCTCTCCACATGGTTGAGCAGCCTGGTTTTGTCGCATTTGTTCAGAACTTGCAGCCTCGTTTTGATATGGTGAGCTTTAACACTGTCCAGGGGGACTGTGTGGCTACTTATCTGAGGGAAAAACAGAGCATTCAGAGGGTGATCGACGGGGTACCCGGAAGAATATGCCTTACGCTCGATTTATGGTCTTCTTCCCAGACTATTGGCTACATGTTTGTGAGTGGGCAGTTCATCGATAGTGACTGGAAAATGCACAAGAAGCTTCTGAACGTGATAATGGAACCTTATCCAGAATCTGATACTGCTTTCAGCCATTCTGTTGCTGCTTGCCTGTCTGACTGGAATATGGACGGGAAATTATTCTCTGTAACCATCAACCAACCACTGAATGATGCTGCTGTTGATAATCTGAGAGCTTTGCTTTCTGTTAAGAACCCACTTGTGCTTGATGGTCAATTGCTCGTTGGAAACTGCCTCGCTCGTTCGTTAAGCAGCATCGTCCAGAGTGCATTGGCTTCCGTTCATGGGCTTGTGAAGAAGATACGGGATAGTGTGAAGTATGTGAAAACTTCGGAGTCCCGCGAAGAGAAATTTATCGAGCTGAAACAGCATCTTCAAGTCCCTAGCTCGAAGATTCTTGCGGTTGACGATCAAACTCGGTGGAACACAACTTACGAAATGCTGTTTGCTGCTTCAGAACTGAAGGAAGTTTTCTCCTGCTTGGATACTGCTGATCCCGATTACAAAGATGCCCCTACTACAGAAGATTGGCAGCAAGTTGAGATTCTCTGTCAGTATTTGAAATCCCTATTCGATACAGCCAATCTTCTCACCACCACCAATGCTTCAACTACCAACACGTTTTTTCACGAAATCTGGAAGATTCGGCTGGAATTTGCACGTGCTGCTGCTAGCGAAGACCCGTTCGTCAGTACTTTGACCAAGCCAATGCAAGAGAACTTCGATAAATACTGGAGAAGCACCTGTTTCATTCTGGCGATCGCGGTGGTGATGGACCCCCGATTCAAATTGAAGCTCGTCGAATTCAGTTTCTCGAGGATATACGGCGAAGAGTCCGCCTCGTACGTGAAGATTGTTGACGAAGGAATCCATGAGCTGTTCCTCGAATACGTCTCTCTCCCGCTGCCTCTCACTCCGGCCTACACTGAGGCGGCGAACGGGACATCCGTCAAAACAGACGATTCCGGTATGGAAATCGAAAGCAACGGGCTCGGGCTGACGGAGTTCGACGTCTTCATCATGGAAACGGCGACTGGGAAATCGGAGCTGGACGAGTATCTTGCGGAGTCGTTACTGCCCCGTGTGCACGATTTTGATGTCGTGGGGTGGTGGAAGGTGAACCGTATGAAATACCCGACCCTCTCGAAAATGGCTTGTGATATTCTGTCAATTCCGGTTTGTACGGTTCCTGCTGCGACCGTATTTGATACGGTACGTAAGGAGATGGATGGGTACAGGTGTTCGTTGCGACCGGAGACTGTGGAGGCCCTGATATGTGCGAAGGACTGGCTTCAGACGGAGAATGTGGAGGTTCAGGCTCCGAGTGTGAAACTGGAAGTAGTCCCAATTTAGGTGTTTGGTGGGTTTATGTTTTATTTGCTTAGATTGCTATTTTAGGTAGAGATGTTATTTTTATTTTAGATTGTGTTTGATAACTTCTTCTATGTTGAGACTTATTTGTACAATACCTGAAACTTACATAGATTAAATTCTTCCATTTTCTCTCAGCCTGCTTCCTGTCTCTCATTTTGTGTTGTGCAGGAACAGGACTATGATGATGCTACGGATTTCCATCTGTGTGAATTTTGATGATTTTGCAATTATGGGGGTATGATATTTTAATGATTTAACCAAATTTCTCGTTAATATGCCTGTTACATATGCCAATTCGTTTCATTGTGGGCTGAAAGACGTGTATCCAATTTTTTATTGCTCTATAAAATTTGTGCTACCTAAATTACCTTGGTATACCTGTTAGATTATTATTATGTTTGGCCAAAGCATGAAGTGGGCTTTGGAAAGGCCAATACCGAATGCAATTGAAGTGATCGAACAGCACTCCATATATTTGGTCCAATAATTAAATATGAGATAAGTTAAATTCTAGTAATTATTATCCACACTATCTCAAGGGGGTTTATATTGCACAACAAAATAATAATAGTGAGTTTAATTGTCTCTTTGTTTATACTAAAAATTTTGTTATGGCAGGATGGAGAAAACACAAAAAATGAATGAATTGGGTAAACGAGATAGGAGCTAAGAGAACAAATTCTTCTGTGCATCATTTGAATCCAATTCAAAATTTTGAATTGATGACTTTTTTTTTTTTATTTTTTTTTCAGTTTTTTTTTTTTTTTTTGCAATTTTTTCTTCTCTTCAGTTTTTTTTATCCTATTCGGATCCAACCCGACCCGAACTTGACCCGAATGGTTCATAGTTCACACGACCCGAATGAGTTTAGTTTTTTTTTTTTTTACCAAACCCGCTCAAGTGGTTCATGGTTCACCCGATCCGAATGATTAATGATTTAAGGTTTATGATTCATGGATTAGAATTTAGATTTAAAATTCATGGTTCATCTAAATTAAAATTGAATTCAATTGCACCTTATACAATTGACGCGCGCAAGTATCACTCATACCAGGAATATTTTCGTATTTTAATTAGTTATTTTTTTGTCATATTCTTTTAAAACTAGGGAAAATAATTCTTTTAGGACAAAACTTCTATTAACTTGATTCATAGATGCATTATGGTGAACTCAGAAGTCCAATTTATTATACGACGATAATAGAGTGAATAACTTTTCACTTCAAAATAGTAGTTCAAATTACTATTAGGTCCAATCATAACTACTAAATACTAGTAAATGCAAAATCAAGAGTAGAAAGTCTTAAATGCCATTTACTTTTATTAATTGAAAAATTCAGTTGAAACATACAAAATGAAATTGCAGCTAAAATGACTACACGCTTATCAATGCCAAAAAATAGGCAACTTTCTCTTGCTACACGCCACCGAAGAGTGAGCATTCAGCTCAAATTTTTCTCTTTCCCACTCTTCCCAAATACTCTCTCTCTTTCATATTTCGTCTTTGTATTTGTGATCTTGTTTAATTTATAAATTAAAATTTTCATATCTAAATTGACAAAATACCAAAATTTACATATTTAAATTTAAAAAATTTACATACATTATCATCCAAAAATACATAAAAAATTAAATATCTTCTAAATTCCAAAATTTTATATATATTTGACATGCACAAATGCACCGATACATGCAAAAAAAAATAAATACATATGTTCATAAATTAATGAACATATTCATATAAAAACACCAGATACTCATCGTCTTCCTCCATCATCAATAATCCAACTATGCAAAAAAACACAATTTTTCAAAAAATCAGAAACCCAGATTCAAAAAATAAAAAATTCAGATTCATAAAAAAAAAATTACCATCGTCTTCCTCCTCCATCATCAATCGTCCATCGTCCGTCGTCCCCTCACCACCGCCACAACCCCATGGAAATCCACAACCATCTCCGTAATGAGTCTAATGACCATTCATCACGGCTTCGATTTCACCATCGCCACCGCCCAAATGGGTCACCCTCATCCTTCACCGCCACCACCATCTCAGATTCGTCACCTACCTTACACCTACCTTACATCGTAATGTTTCATAGCTACAGATTCGAGCGACACTTGGCTCGAGTCGGATTCGAACAGCACCAGGCCCGAGTGCTTCTGAACTCACGTGTCTCAGATCTGCCACCGTCGGGTGTGCAGATCTGTTCCGCCGCTTCGCAGCTTCGACGGTGACGGCGGTTCGCAGCTTCGATTGGCGACGGTGACTTTGTGGTGGTGATGGTGGCGGCATCAGCGACGTGCAAGTGATGATAGTGTGCAGATGGTGGTGATTTAGGGGAAGAGGGATGAAAAAGAGAGAAGAGAGAGAAACTAATTTTTTTTGGGGGGGGAGCAGTGCTATATGCACACTTCTCCGAAGTGATTTGTGTTCAACCTCGGCACCGACATTTTCTGGCACATTTCTGTCGCGCAGCGTGCGCGACTGACTCTATTTTTTTTTCGAAATTCTAATTTTAATTATTATAAGTGTATTAATAATTTTAAATTTATGTATACTAATTAATAATTTAAGATAGTTAATTAATTAAGTATAAATTTGTAGTTATTTTAAATTTAATTAATTTTAAGCATCAATTTGATACAATTAATATTAAGCACTCTAAAAATGTGTGTTCAAAACCTCAAATAATATTAAGCACACTAATTTAATACAGTTTATAGTATATATGAAAGTATTAGTTGTTTGGGGTTGAAAGTATTAGTTGTTTCATTTAAAAGTATTAGTTGTTTCATTTGAAATTATTAGTTGTTTAGGGTTGAAAATATTAGTTGTTTCATTTAAAAACATTTTTGACGTCTTATAATAGTAGACCGTTTAATTGATATTTCACAAAATTAAGCACCAATTTCATACAAACTTAATTTTAAAAAAAAATACATGAAATTTAAATGTTTTTCCCCAATCCAAGTGCTCCTTCTTTTGTATCACTGACCCTCCAGGACCGTCAAAATATAATCGGGGGTTTCTCCATTCTTGACGCATTAATGTTGCACAAACCTTGAAGAATGTGATTCTGAAATCAGCTGGATCTCCATTAATCTTGAATTTACCCTGTAATTAAAAAAATAATAAAGATTTTTAATAAATTATATAGTTTTATCAAGACATTAAAACATGTAAAATGCAAACATGATTAATCAGGTTAACAATACTTTCTTCACAAACCTCTCGTATGAAGATGCAGTCGCTAGAGTTAAGTTTTTAAAGGAACGTCATGACACTTTTGATAATATCTATTGTTGGTGACCTAGCACTTGGGACCCATACCAAAACTTAATTTTCGCCAATGATGATACGTGGAGATTCTGGCTCAGGGTTCGTATATAATTTTTTTCATATAATAATTTATTTTACAATACTATTTTTTATTAATTATATTAGTTCAGATGCATGGCAGGACGATTCGGGCTTATTACGGAGTGGGAGAATTTGAAAGAGTTGTTCAAGGTACCTACAATCCAGCCGTGAAGATTTGTTCAACAGTTGATAGTGGTGTGAAGTGGTTGTAATCTTGTAGTATTTTAATGTTTAATCATTTTCGTATTATTTGGTTTTAATCTTCTCTATTTATAAAGTATTACATTAGTTTCATATTTATAAAAGTATTAGTTCATTAACATAAAAGTATTAGTGAATGAATATTGCTAAAATATTAGTTAATTAATATAAAAGTATTAGTTCCACATGTATAAAAGTATTAGTGAATGAATAAAAAAGTATTAGTGAATGAATATTTATAAAGTATTAATTCATTAATATAAAAGTATTAGTGAATGAATATTGCTAAAGTATTAGTTCAATAATATAAAAGTATTAGTTGAATATTTATAAAGTATTAGTTCAATAATATAAAAATATTAGTTCCATATTTATAAAGTAATAGTTCAATAATATAAAAGTATTAGTTCTATATTTATAAAGTATTAGTTCATTAATATAAAAGTATTAGTTCCATATATAAAGTATTATTTCCATGTGTATAAAATTTGAATAAAAAATTAAAAAATACCTAAATTTGTCTCCCAATCACCCAAAATTAATTCCCACTGCCCAAAATTAATTCCCAACCATCCAAAATAATTCCACCGCCCAAAATTAATTTCAAAATTTAAATTTCGGTCAAAGGACACGTGTCCCACGCTGAACGTGATGGGCCCCATCTCTGTCGCACAGACCATGCGATAGCCGTAGTTTCTGTCGCATAGATCGTGCGATTGGACCCAGTTCTGTCGCACAGATCGTGCGACACATTATTGATTTTTTTTTAAATTTTATTCGATACAACACATAAGACTCGTTTTTTAACTTACATTTTCCCAACTCATTTCATTTTCATACTCATTTTCACACTCATTTTCCAAACCTCTCATCTTCACACTCATTTTCTAAACCTCTCATCTTCCCAACTCGACCGCCGTCGTCCACCACAGATGACCGTAACAACAGCGCTCAAAAGAGTAAGACTGATTTTCAGAATAGTCTTAACTCACCGTCCCGTTTTAAAGGTTCTACGATGGAGGAAGACTTTCCTCCCTTTATGAGAGAATATATTCAATCATTTATAGATGTGGTTGGAGACGAAAATTGTGGATTTAGAGTTGTTGCGCTCGCAATCTACTAAACCGAAGACGCATGGGCGCATGTACGAATGGATATGTTATTTGAGCTCAACAAAAGAAAACAATTATACAATGTTGTTTTAGGTGGTATTACAACCATGTCGGACTTGAAGAAAACTCTATCTCACTTCGATGGTCCAGCCTCAATAGATAAGTGGTTTTCACTTCCTGACTGTGGATACTTGGTTGCAAACTATTATAATGTTTTCGTAATGTCATTCGCTGACACTGTCGGATTTTTATGTCCTCCTGTTGCCTTGGAAGAATGTCGACCACCTCCGACTTTGACGGTGGTGTTAGGGAACGTGTATAACAATTCACATTGGATATTGGTAAGAAAAACTATTTGTTATTTTTGTATGTTTTTTTTATAATATATTTTAACCCTTTAATTATAACTAAATTTTTTTACCTTTAATTTCAGTTGCAAATGATATCTGAGGATTATCCAGTACCGTCAATGTCTCCATTCTGGGTCAACTGTCGTCAACCAACTACATATGGTTTAGAATTTCAATTTACAAGTAGAATAGAACTATACAATTTATTATTCAACTGGGATGCACCGAGACGTAAAACTAACTATGATGCAAAAAGAAATTTGTGAGGTTAGTAGTATAAACTTTAGAAAGAATATGACTTTTGTGTATATATGGGTGAAGAGTAATGACATTTTCTGTAATATTATAAACATTGTGAATTGTGAATTATTACTTTCAAAATTATTAAAATGTTACACATGATAAGTTTGATTTTTCAATATTACCTCTTAAAAAAAATAAAATATTATATTATGCCTCGATTTGAAAATTTCTAAAACCATATGTAACATAATACACACTCAAAAAATTTTAAAGCAAAAAAAAAATATAAAAAAAAATGAAATAAAAAAATATTCAAAAAATAAAAAAATAACAAAAATAAAATAAATATATATATATATATATATTTCTGTCGCGGTCAACGTGCGACAGAAATGACGGTTGTCGCACGTTGACTGCGATAGCCAAGTCAACTCGGCCAATCATTGGAATTTCAGATGTCACTTCCTCCGGGTGTGCATATAGCACCCGTGGGAGGGGGGGACAGGGGGAGGGAGATGAAGAGAGAGAGAAAGAGAGGAGAGAGAAAGTGATTTGGGAAAAGAGAAATAAATGAATTGGATTTGGGACGGCTGAATTTGAGGGAAAGAGTATTTGATGAGGGGCAAAATTAGTTTTTTAACTATACTTTTAGACCCGAGAGTACTTTAAAAATGAACTTGGACCTAATAGTACTATTGGGGTGGATTTTAGACCTAAGAGTATTTATTTAAAATAATACTCCTTATTTAACATGCAAAATATCACAATTTAATAAATTCAAGTACTTTTTAGATGACCGAGGAAGAGTCGACATTTGAAATTTTGAAAATAAATATTGTATTATTGTTGTTAAATAAAAGTAGTAACATCGTTATAATAAAATAAAGAGACGCTAACTTCTCAAGATTACGCTGGGATGATTAACAAAAAAAAAAAAAAAAGTAGAGCAGTATGTGAGAAATAAAGGGATACATATAATATAGAAAAAAAATATTCTTAGGCCCAAAGTCCATTAGAGTATCACTCATAGGTCATCCATAATTTTAAATCACTTAGAAGTGCAAAATATCACTTGATTTACCTATACAACTCTTTACGCATACAATCAATTAAAAACATACAGCTTCCTCGTCCATCCCCTTGTGATTAAAATTTTATTTAAATAATATTAATTATTAATTTAATAAGTGCATGTCAGATTTGTCCAATTTCCCATAAATAAAGAACACACACGTGTCTGATTATTGGACTAAAAAATGACCGTTGTAATTCGACCGTTTGAAGCAGAAAGTGACGTTTAATGCCACTTACACAACCTTATAAATAGAGGGTTCTTTACAAACCAAAATCTAACTTTCACCAAAATTTAATATATGGCAAGCTCTAGTCAAAAGCACAACATTTGGTAAATATTTGAAGTATAGAGCTGAAGATTGTAAAAAATGTGGTCGAGCAACAAGAATCCATGTTTCGGCATCGGCTTACAATCCCGGTAGGTTGTATTATAAATGTGAAGGATGTAATTTCTCCCATTGGTGTGTGCTGACCAACTACTTCATTGTGGAACCTGACACCGAAGAGGTTAACAGTGTGCAAATTCATCATCGTAATACGAATTCAATCAATCGTAGTTGCGATTCCGGCCATGTGAAGATTAGCACTATAATGCTTGCAAATATGATGACAATTGATTTAATTTTCTTATTTTGGCAACTGGTCATTAATTTGTTTAAGTAGGAAGATTATCTTTAACCATATTTTTGGTTAAAATTATGCTATTATGTAACGTATATCTTCTTTTATAGCTTGTTTTGTGACGCCTCATTCCAAATGTTCTATGAAGCTTTATAAGATTTAATTTATTTAATATTTTTAGTTTATATAAATTCAATTTAGTCTATATATTATTTTTTATATACTAGTAATACTTTTGGACCTGCATACATCAACATATATACATAAGTGTGTTTTATACGCTAATAACTTGGGAACTGCATACATGCATGCATTTATATACAAACAGAAAATGGCCTGCAAAAATGGTTCCCATTCAACCAAAAGTTGATATGTCACTGTTTCACATCATTCCAACACTTTGCATACAAAAAAAACACCATAATTAACAAACTTGTAGCAAAAAAGCTGAGTTTTTCCACAACTAGGGAAAAATATGTGTCCTATATATAGTCAACATACTAAAACTTGAATAACAAGGTGTGAATTATCAAGTTTCAGTTAGTTGAGTCATGATTTACCAAGTATGTCCTATGACTAACCACAAAAATTAACGAACTTAGTATGCATCATCCGGTGGTAATAAACATGTAGTAGAGTCATGATTTGCCAGTGTCCCACATCTGGAGCATACCACAGAGGGCTTCTTCTTTGGGAACTCACCAAATGATGGCTTCCTTTTTTTCCTAGGAGGTTTTTTCTTTAGCACAGGCGGGAGAATCTTGATTTTGTTTTGATCATCAGGCTGAAATTCAAACTTCTCGGTTTCTGGTATTGCATGTAGGTCGTAGCTATAGCATTCACGGTAGTTCCGGGTGAAAAAATACTCCTCGATATGGGTGTACACAGTTGGACATTTCCTATCAATTACGGTCACTGCGTGTGCACACGGGAACCCTCTAACTTGCCACTGATAACACGAACATGTCTTCTCTACCAAATTAACTTCTGCTGATGGGTTAGACATAACCAAATAATTACCAATTGGGCAATGGACGACCATCCATGATCGAGAGATGTCTTTTAGACAATTCTACAAATTCTCCTTCGTAGGACACAATGCACCTGTCCGCTAGCTGCATTCTTTTCTCCTATCAACTATCCACTTTGATATACCTATTAGATTAAAAAAACCAGTAGTTATTGGAAAATTGATATACATTAGGAAGAACGAAAAATCCTATTACGAATCAGAAGACTACAAATCACATACCTGCACGAATTTGGTCTATCATGTGTGTGATTGGAAGCGATCTAGCCTCCTTTATCCATGCATTGAACTATTCAGCTGCATTCGAAGTCAATTCCCTGTATCTTTTGATATGAGGTGAGTGAGCAACTGCCCACTTCTCAAATGGTAAATCTTCCATCCATTCTTCGGCCTTCTTCCCGCCTATGTCTTTAAATACAACCAACATCTCATTAAATATGCGCACATTTGGTGCGTATGCGCAATTTTTTAAATGAACCCCTAGATTTTCTCGTTGTTCGTTCGAATAACCCTTTGTAAATCGTCCCCTCAAGTTAGCTAATAGATGATACAAGCAGAAATAGTGTTGTGGTTTGTAAAAAACCAATGGAAACACTGCCATCAATCCCGTGTTCCTATCGGATATGTAGCAAATCTCTCTTTCGTGATGTACGTTATCGCGTAGCTTCTCGAGGAACCATCTCTAGTTGTTGGTATTCTCAGCAAATACAATGGCATATGCAGCAGGGAACAGACCTAAAAAAATCAAATTCGCGTGTCACTTGTGCAGAAACTAAAAATATTCTGCATAATATGATACTGAAAAATGCATAATCTGGATCATCTGCGTAATCTGACAGCTGAAAACTACATAATCTGATACAAAAACTTGGTATACATAATCAATTTTTTTCATTATTTCAACTACAAAAATTGGTTAAAAACATAAATCAATAGTATGGGCATATGGCGCGAGGTCGGACCCGACCTGGAAAGAAACAGAGGAGGACCAGACTACATTTTGCACAAGTATAACACCTCGCAGAAAGGATGGAAACGAAGACATGCCAAGCACCGGTATGCGACCTGGACGCACCTCGCAGGTCGCACACTGACACAAGTACGGAACATTAATGGGGATGGGACCCGTGGCAGACGAGCAGCACCAGGAGCCTTACCTAAGAATGGCCTCAATCAGAGATGTGTCAGTAAAGGACAGTAATGATGAGTAGCTATGAGTAGATAGACGGCTAAATCCCTGCAAATCCGGATTTGCCTCGGGCGACGTCCCAGCGAGGAGCGCGAGCTCTTGATCCCTCGAGCGACCTCCCAGCGACCTCTGACCTGGGTCACATCAATCATGTAGCATTTAATGTTTTGCAGAGCTATTTCCGGCTACTTGTCCATGTAAATCGGGAGAGTGAGCTCCACTCTCCCAAACTTTATAAATAGGGGTCATTTATGACCAAAAAAGGAGAGAGAGAAATAAAGACCTTACCAAACCTCTTGCAAACTTATTGCTCAAACTCTTACTCTCTCAAGCAATCATATAACATAAATACCATCTCCTTTACACATTTATTGTTTGTGTCACTAAGATCATCAAGCCACATCTTAATCCATAATCCTCATATTTTAGTACACAACAATTGGCGCTAGAAGGAGGGTACTCTTTAAGAAATATCGAGCTAAGTTCTTAGTGTTTTCTCATTGGAGTATTCCTCACGAATCTTCTGTACAAACTCATCTCATATACCCAAATATCTCAAAAAATCACTCAACCATGTCTCAAGCAGCTCTCATCACCAAGAGGAAAGCTTTTTCAGTTTCATGTCGCTCCGGCAGAGCAGGGGCTAGCGGCCCGGCCGTTAGCAACTACAAGGCTGGAGGACCCACCACCGGGGTTGCTCAAAAGCTTGAACAGATCCGCACCCCGAAAGAAATCGATGAAGCTATAGCGGAGTTACACCGAAGACATGCCAAAGTGCAGATCCCAGATGGCGACCTACGCCATAACCTGAACCGGAAGGCCCAAAGTAAGGGCAAGGGCCAAAGGCGCGAGGAATCCCGCCGCGAAGAGCCTCGCCAGGAGAAATCTGACTGCAGGGAACCTCGCCACGAGGAGCCTCGCCATGAGGGATCTTGCCGCGAGGGAAGCCAAGAGGTCAACTCCCGCGGAACCCAACATACTCCAATTTATCGACGTAACCCTAACGAGGGGCCAAATCCCATCCACAGGCGTTTGTTCTCAGAGGGTTTCAATGACGGCCCACACCGAGGTCGCGGACCTCGGCGAGACCAACCCAGACCATCCCAGCGCGAACAGGCCGAGCCAGAGAGATCATTTTCAGGGTCGGTGGCCCAAGGCGAACCCAGACAATGAGTGTCGGCGAAAGATCAGCTCGAAAGAACTCCTTCACCCTGCAGACGTCATCGACCCCCCGTCACCCCGCTGACAGGAAAGAAATTCTCCACCTCGCTGTCATCCTGGCGAGGTCGCAGAACAGAACGATTCTCCGCAGATGGCCGCCATCCTCCAGAATATCAAGGATCTCCAAGAACAATTAGCAAACAAGGGGGGAACACCTCTCACCACGAAGATTCCCATCTCGTCGTTATCACCCACGGTCATGCTCGCTCCTGTCCAAATCAAAATCAATGTCAACTCCATCACCCAATATAACGGCAGCACCGACCCGATAAATCACGTGAGTAAATACACATCCTACATGAACTCCATGGGCGCGACTGATGCCACTCAATGCCGTCTTTTCCCGCTCACTCTAGGCGACCAAGCTTACCGATGGTTCAACTCCTTACCCCCGACGTCCATAGAGTATTTCCACCAGATGGCTCAATTGTTCCTCACTCACTTCACCTCACTGACCCCGCACAAGGGAACAAAGTAGCGGTTGGCAAACATCTATCAGTTCGAGGAGGAGTCGGACCGGGCATATATTGATCGAATAGACCAGCTCATTATGGAAGGCGAGTCGTTGGGCGATGAAGCCAAGATGTTGGGAATAGTGCATGGGTTGAAAAAGGGAATGAAACTCTAGAAAATGATGAACAAGGATTATCCATCGAGCTACGCCGATTTCTGATACTGGACAGGGGTTATGATCACCAATGCCGAGATACTGACATCAAGATTGGGAGAGCAACGACCAAGCGAGGTGAAGGTCAAAATCAAGAAGCCTGACCCAAAACCCGAGAAGCCTTACAGGAGGCCCGGGTCCACGAGCTACCGACCTCCGGGAACTTTCAAGCCAATTGATAACCCTCTGGAGGTGAAACTCCTGGAAAAACTACCCATGAATGCAGCTCGGGTATTCCATGCGATCAGAGGCAAGCAACATATCCCACCACCCAAAGAGATGTACCAGGACCCTTCCAGACTCAACCCGAGAAAATTTTGCGATTACCACAACACCATTGGACATGACACCGAACATTGTCGCGACCTGCAAGGGAGATTTGGAGATTGTACGAGGAAGGGAAGTTAGAGAACTTCGTCAAGCCAAGGCAGCAACAAAACCAATGACCACCGCCACCGCCAGGAAACCAGCCCGACCAAGGAAAGCAAGATCTGCAGATCCCAGCGGGAGCGGAGAACAGGGTCATCCATATGATTTGCCCTACCGGGGGGACCCTTGGGGGATTCCTCCCAGCGACCTCACTGTCTAACCGACGCCAGAAGGCCGAGATGCGAGCTCTCGACAATGCCATACTGAGTTACCTTCCAATCAACACCATCGCCCTAAGTCAGAAGCAGCTCACCTTCACCGAGGAGGACAAAGATGGGGTGGTATTTCCGAACTGGGACCCACTCGTGATCTCGGCTAGAATAATGGGGGCTCTAGTTCATCGCATCATGATCGATAATGGGGCTTTCTGCAACATCCTTTTCAAAAAGACTCTGGACCTGCTCGGCGATTTCCACTCCTACGTCGAGCCTTTGTGAGGTCGGGATTCGGGGCCTATGGGATGATCCGCCTATCTGTCAAGATCACATCAACCTTGGACATTGACGTGAAGGCAATGAGGAAGCTGGACTTTGTAATCATCGATGCTCTATCAAATTTCAATGCTTTCTTCGGCAGGCCTTTCGAACATGAGTTCGGGGCTGCCTCCTCGTCCTACTTTTATTGTATTAAGTTTCCCGACCTGACGGGAAGATTAGCACCATCAAGGGTGACCAGATTGCGTCAAGAAAATGTTTAACTTACACTTATGTCGATTTAAATTCTGCTTTTTATTTTGGTAGAAAATCCGAGGTGGGGCTAAGTTGTACGAGCCAAACTCCACCTCGGAAAGAGAAAGGAAGTAATGAAATGAAGAGAGATAGTGTAGTAGAAACAAATGTAACACCTATGGAAGTTGACATCACAGCTAGAGAGAAGCCTTCACGAGATTTACCAAATTCAGAACCTCGCCTAGGTTTCGAACCAATGGAGGTCAACTCCGAACAGCGAGAATTCAACCTCGATCCTAGAACGGGGAGAAGTGATCAACGAGCAACACCGATCGAAGAACTCGAAACAATCCCAGTCGACCTTGATCGGCCGTAAAATAAAGTGTGACCATCGAACATTTAATTCCCAAATACTGCGAGAACAACTGATAGATTTCCTCAAGCAGAATCTAGACGTATTTGCATGGTCACATGAGGACATGGTCGGCATTGACCCCGAGGTCGCATGCCACAAACTGAACATCGATCCGACGAAGAGGCCAGTGTCCCAGAAAAGAAGGAAGTTCGGTCCGGAAAAGTACGCAGCCCTGGCCGAGGAAGTAAAGAAACTGCTAGATAACAAGTTGATCGAGCAAGCAGATCAACCGCAGTGGGTGAACAATGCAGTGCTAGTAAAAAAAGCAAACAACTCTTGGCGACTATGCATCGACTTCACCGACCTCAATGAGGCATGCCCGAAGGATTACTTTCCAATGCCGCACATCGATCACCTCGTAGATAGCACCGCTGGGCACGAGATGATGACGTTCATGGATGCGTTTTGCCCGGGTATCACCAGATCGCCATGGACAAAAATGATCAGCAACACACATCTTTTCTGACAGAGAAAAATGTGTATTGTTGGAAGAGGATGCCATTTGGTCTGAAGAACGCAGGGGCAACCTACCAGCGTTTGGTAAATCGAATGTTCACCGACGAGATTGGAAAGACCATGGAGGTATACATCGATGACATTGTGGTGAAAAGTGAGAAGAAGGAGGACCATCTGTGCCACCTCGCCCGAACCTTTGACATCTTGAGAAAATACAACATGCGCCTGAATCCCAAGAAATGCAGTTTCGGGGTTGGTTCGAAAGTTCTGGGCTATATCATCGATCGGTAGTGGTATCGGTTAACCCTACAAAGATCAAAGCCATCATGGACATGAAACCACCTCACAACGTGAAAGAAGTCCAAAGATTGACCGGTTGTCTCGCAGCTCTCAAGAGATTCGTATCCAGAATGGGGGATAAGTGCAAGCCTTTTTTCAAAGCCATGAAAAAAGGAAAGTTCTCATGGACCCCGCAATGCCAAGCCGCGTTTCTGAAGCTCAAAGTGTACCTCTCCGACCCCCAGGCGAGAAGTTATTTTTGTACCTCGCGGCCTCGGAATCCGCTCTCAGCTCGGTGTTAGTGCGAGCAGAAGGTCAATACCATTTGCCTATATACTTCGTCAGCCAGACTTTGAATGATGCCGAGCTCAAGTACCTGCCGCTCGAGAAGCTCGCCTATGCCTTGATTATGAGCGTCCGGAAGCTTCGACAGTATTTTTTCGATCACCAAATAGAAGTCCTAACTACCATGCCACCCTTTGGCGGGTTTTGCAAACTGACCGACTGTTAGGGAAGACTGTTGAAATGGTCCATTGAGTTAGGGCGATTAGGGATCACCTTCCGTGTTGGGATTATCTTTGAAAAAGTATGCTTTTTACTTTGTATAATCGAAACCCGAATTTTCGACTTATTCTATGAAATAAATTGTTTATCATCGATGCTTTAAATATGATTGAATATTACATATATTTCTTTGCATAACTGCTCAATAATTAAATGACGTGTTACATTGTAGTTAATTTAGTGATACCAGATCACAGAAGATTAAATTAACAGTCCCTTGTAACTAAAAGTATGTTATTCACGACCTAGATGGAAATGAACAACCCATCGTGAAAGGTTGAAGTGTAAGGCTCAAATTGGCTTGTCTTGACCAAGAGATTACATTAGTGCATGACTGATGCACTGAATAGGACCTACAAGAGGATAAATTCTTCAGAACTGAACAAGGAAGAATTAGACCTCAGTTGTTCGTTGTTTCTTAATCTTCATCCCTTAAATAGGATCACGTGGGATTGGTAACTATTGCTTTGACTTATCATGGGTAGCGAATCAAAGAGATTCAATACTTTTTATCTTGGACAATATTATTAGTCACATGTGATTGCTAAGATTTAATACGAAGAATCGTGTGCAAGTACGCTTGTTTGATTTGCCCCCTTGGGAGGTTCATAAGCTTTATCATACCAAATCTTGTAAGTGGAATTAGTTTCGGTATGGATAATAATGTTGAACCGTTTCCTCGACCAAGGATAAAAGATGTTAATTAATGGAAAGCTATTTCAGTGGCTTGAATTAATTAATGGGCTAGATAATCTTAAACACGGAAAATAATGACTGGGAGCCATATTGACATGTCTGAGGTTAAGATGGATAGTCTGATAATATTAATTATGTAGTGGGATTAATTAATATTTATGGGCTTGAATTATATTGTGGCTCAATATTAGATATTCAAGGTCCATTAGAAGGTCCCAATCTTAATTCTCCTAAAGGCCCACGAAAGAGTAGCCCAACAAATAGTCCAATAACCTGAAAAATGTGATTAAAATAAAATAAATATTGTTGCTTATTTTTTTCTCTAAATTTTTCGAAAATTATGAATAAGTTGGGAGAAAAAGATTTTCTTTGAATTTTGTTATGGAATGAAGATATGTATTCTTGGAATACAAGATTATCTCATTAAATTCAAGAAATCTCCCACTTGGTTATTTCATAAGAGAATTTAAAATTTTGAAATATAATAGTGGGCAAGAAAGATTTTCTTGATTTTCTTGAAAAGATATTATGGAAGATATGTATTTCTTGAAATACAAGAATATCTCATAAATTCAAGAAGATCCAAATCTTGGATTCTTGCATCATTAATTTTAGAAAAATCCATAATTAGAGGAGGTGGGATTTTTGTGGAATATTTTAATTATGGGAAAAAATAATATATGAGATATATTCAAGATTTCTTGGTGATCAAGAAAAGTCTTTTCCCACATTGGTTTTCTCTTGAAAAAATCGACCACCTCTCTCCCTATAAATAGGGATGATTCTTTCATTCCCAAGTACAATTCCATGTCTTTGGAAAAATTAGCAAATCCACATAAGTGGTGCAACAAAGTTTATTTTTTTTTTTTTTGTTAATTGTTAAACAAGTGTCCTTCCACCGGATAGTTGAGCAAGGGCTAAGGGAATACTTGGGAAGTCCTTTTGGTTAGTCCGTCCCAACCGAATTCACTACCATCCCGAGAGGGTATGCGTTCACGTAAACCCGTAGATTCCGCGTCGTGGGTTTTACGTGGCTTATTATATGCATGATATGTTGTTGAAATTATTATTTGAATTAATATAGGATTAATTCATGCTAGTAATAATTAAAGAATTAAATTTGTATTTAAATATTCACCTCGAATAGATCTGTGTAACTCATTCCCCAACAAGCGTATCGAGCCACGGTTTCGACTCTGAATTTTTAAATTGTAATTTAATTAGCGGACATTAATTTTGAAATTGGATAGTAGAATCTGTTAGATCTGCTTTTGCGGTATCCAATTGTCATGGATTTTAATGTGTTTATTTATGCATGCATATAAATTGTGTTTTTAATTCGATTCGTTCGGATTTGTTTTGCCTTGTGAGAAAATCCACGAGTAGACTAGGATTTGTTTGATTTGATCAATGTAATAGACTAGTCTAGATCTATGTTTATTTATTTTTTGTAAATAAATTGTAACCGGATCGGGAACGAAGAGATTTAAAGAATTGTGTGCCGACAAAATCCAATCAAGCAGAAGGGAAGTAAGGCCACAATGGCACGCACGCGTTAGTGGTGAGGCTCTGCCTACCGAAGGCCACGAGGGAGTGTACACAAGACTTATGCAGTAAGACAACAAGATCGGCCAAGTGGATACACAAGACGCTGAAGGGCACAAGGGCGCTGGCAGGACGCTGTACGCCGAGGTCACGGGCGAGGCGGAGGAGAGTACGCGGCTACGGGATAAGGTCAGTCAGCCGAGAGCACCGACACCGCCATAAAAGCCGAGGCACCTGGAAGTTAAGGCCCGCCCTGTGGAAAGCCGCCGACACGCTTGGCTGTCTAAAGAAGCGGCCGGGCCGGATGCAAGGCCAAGATCCTACCATGTAGCCGGGCCATGAGTATTTCGAGACGAAGTATTTTTTTCGAGATTTAACGAAAGGGAGAAATTGAGACGGTTTCTTCAAGACTCAAGTCAAGAAAAATCAAAACCATGACAATTGGATAATTTGTGCCCAATATGGTTATTTTTCTGTTTTGCTTGATTTATTTGTGTTATCTTATGCTTTATTTAATTTGTTTAAATGTGTTTGCATGAGGGTTGCAAAATAGAAAAATCTCACCTTCAAAATTACTAAGTATGTTTAAACAATTAATTGACAATTTTATTCCGGATAATAAAATTGAATTAATTTTGACCTCCATGATTTATTTATTTGTGAATTCTTTTGGAGAAATTCCCCAGCGGACGGTCAAAAGATAGCTTTCACATGAATGAATTCCAAACGGATGATTGTGGGTTATTACTAGTGGCGACGATGACCCTCCCAACGAGGCTCGATCAAAGCAAAATAATAATCATGTATTTAATCATGGTTATTACTTAGGTATAAAATTGATATGCATATACTTCCCCGAAGTCCCTGTCAATTTTATATTGGTCAAGTGGGAGCCAACTATTAATCTGGATATTAAAGGTTTGTAAATCGTTCTTGTTTGTAACTTTTTGAATGTGTTTAAATAATGACCCACCCAACGTGGCTTATTTAAACTGTTTTGAGATGTTGGTGATGATGTTCATATTTTTGGAGATTTTAATATGATGCATGTGATCGAACCTTGTGATATATTTGTGCTTATGCATATTATTATTTTTATTTCAGTTCATCATGTCGCAACCTTTTAATCCAATTTATTCAATATACTAAAAGACAATTTACTCACTTTGGAAAAATTTTGTTGATTGAATCGAAAACTCACTATTGTCCTCACTGCACAAAGCCATAACTGGGTTCGACCACACCTAAACCGGATAAACCATCAGATGAGTCCACTAAAATGGTTAAGAAAGAGTATGCTGACTGGGAGCGGTCTAACGAAATGGCAAAGTGTACCATCTTGGCCTCTATGTCAGATGTGTTGCAACACCAACACCAGAACGTTGAGACCGCTGAAGAAATCATGACTAGTCTTAAAGTGATGTTTCAACATCGTCGAGCGATTGTGGCTCGTCAGATCACCATGAGGGACTTGCTCTCTATGAAAATGGTGGAGGGAACGCCCGTAAGGGAGCACGTTCTCCAGATGATGGCTCACCTTAATAAACTTGAGGTACTTGGCGCTGAATACGATATCGAGACCCAAATCGATTCCGTGCTCCATTCTTTGCCGAAAAAGCTTTGAGCGATTCGAGTTGAAGTACCGGATGAATAATCGAAGTTCTCGATGCGATCTGTTGCAAGCTTTAGTCTCGGCGAGAGGCGATATTATTAGGCGAAAGAGCCAAGCCTTGGTGGCAAAGACCTTACCTTCTTCTTCTTCTAGACCAAGGGGTGGTAAGAACAAGAAAAATAACAAAGGCCACAAGCAAGTGAACTCAAGTGTTGCCAATGGCAAAGATAAGGTGAAGAAGGGTGGTGGAGTGAACAAGCCGACTAAGGGAAGTGCTTCAACTGCGGTGAGAAAGGACATTGGAGGTCAGCCTGTTCCAGACCCAAAAGGGATGGAAATAAAGGTAATTCTCACGCACTAGTTGTTGAAACTTGTTTAGCGGCGTATGCCTCCCATTTTGTGGGTGGTGGATACGGGATCCACTAATCATGTTTGTTTCACATTACAGGGGTTCAAGCGGACCCGACAACTTAGTGGGAGTGAGGTCCTCATCACACCGGGCGATTCTCTACGAGTGGCAAATTGAAGCGATGGGAAAAGTGCACCGTCTTTTTGAAGACGAGTTTTAATTTTGAGATATTCTTTAGGTTCCGGAATTTTAGAAAGAATTTGTTTTCAGTTTCTAAACTTTTTATGATGGATATTCGGTTACTTTTTTAATAAAGTTGTTACCATTTTTCTTTTTGATAAATTTATATGTCATGGAACGTTGTTGAATGATCTCTATACAATTAACTGTGCACACCACTCACGAAATGTATCCTATAACACATCAACTTGTTTTTAGAAAAAAAACGTTCATCAGACGTGAACGAGACACTTCTTTGGCATCTTAGGTCATATAAATCCAAAGAGGATCCAAAGGTTGGTGAGAGACGGTTCACTAGGGCTTCTCCAAGATGAACCGATTCCAACCTGCGAATCATGTTTGAAGGGTAATATGACCAAGAGAGCATTTGGAGCCAAGGGGAATAGGGCCAAAGAAGTGTTAGAGATCGTTCACACAGATATATGTGGTCCAATGTCAACCAAAGCAAGAGGAGGTTATGAGTAATTTTATTGATGATTACTCAAGGTACGGTTACATTTTCCTTATGAAGCATGAATCTGAGACCTTTAAGAAACTCTAAGAATTTAAGGCTCAAACAGAGAATCATAGGGAAAAACGTATCAAGTCTCTACGATCTGATCGTGGAGGTGAATACCTCAGTGATGAGTTTTTGAACTACTTATCTGATGAAGGGATTGTATCCCACTCATTTTCAACCCCTCAACAAAACCCTTGCAACAAAAACTCTTTTGGAAATGGTTAGATCAATGATGAGTTATGCGGATCTTCCCGAGTCGCTTCTAGGGTCATACCTTGGAAACAAAATGACTTACATTCTCGAACTTGGTGCTATCCAAATTGGTTCTCAAAAACTCCCAAAGAATTGTGGACGGCGCAGCCTAGTATGAGACACATGAGAATTTGGGGTGTCCGCCCACGTGTTGGACAAGGAAGCCAGTAAAATTGGATCCTCGATCGAGATTAAAATTTGTTTGTAGGATACCCCGAGGAACAAAAGGGTGTATGTTCTATAGTCCCGAAGATCGAAAGGTGGTCATCGGACCCACTTTAGATTTTTGGAAGAAGACTATATGAACCAAAGAAAACCCGTAAGTGAGATTACCTTAAATGAGCTTAGAGGGCAAACCTCGATTACTAACTGTCTTAGATGATATACCAAACGATCGTTTTCTGGCAACCGAGCCCGCGTCGTAGTGGGAGGGTTGTTAGACAGCCCGAGAGATTCATGGGAATAGGAGAGTCCTCGGACTTGATTCCCTGACAGTCGAATCGGACCCATGGACATATGATTTAGGCACTCCAAGATAAGGATGCGCTTTCTTGGCAAACAAAGAAAAAGCCGAAGTGGGTTCTATGTTTCATAATAGAGTGTGGGAGCTAGTCGAACCACTTAATGGGGTCAAACACATTAGATGCAAGTGGGTATATAAGAGGAAAAGAGGACCGGACGGGAAGGTTGAAACCTTTAAAGCAAGACTAGTGGCGAAAGGTTATACTCAGAAAGAAGGGATCGATTATGAGGAAACTTTTTTGCCCGTAGCCATGCTTAAGTCCATCCGTATTCTCTTATCGATTGTTGTGCATTTCGACTTTGAAATCTGGCAAATGGATGTCAAGACAGCTTTCCTTAACGGAAGTCTTGATGAAGAGATCTATATGCAACAACCCCAAGGTTTCATTGAAACAGGCCAAGAACACCTAGTTTGTAAGCTCAAGAGGTCCATTTACGGACTCAAACAGGCATCCAGAGCTTGGAACCAAAGTTTTGATCATGTAATAAAGTCTTATGGGTTTGATCAAAACGAGTTTGAAAGTTGTGTGTATAAAAAGCGTGTCGGAACTGCATTGGTATTCTTAGTACTGTACGAAGATGACATTGTGATCATCGGGAACAATGTGAAGGTGTGATCACACATAAGGGCATGGTTTTCAAAACAGTTTGATATGAAAGACTTAGGGAAAGCTGGACACATCCTTGGGATCAAGATCACTCGAGATCGCAAGAAAAGGATGATCGGGTTATCGCAAGTTTCATACATAGACACTGTCTTGAAACACTTCAGCATGCATGATTCCAAGAAAGGATTCGTACCTTTCAGGCATGGAATCCATCTATCCAAGAAAATGTCCCCTAAGACGCAAAAGGAGATAGATGACATGAAAGGCATTCCTTGTGCTTCGGCTGTCGGAAACCTTATGTATGCAATGCTGTGTACGAGACCGGATATCTGCTTTGCCGTAGGCATGGTAGCAAGATATCAAAGTAACCCAGGGAAAGCGCATTGGACGACAGTTAAAAACATTCTGAAGTGTCTGAAAAGAACTCGGGATAGAATGTTGATTTATTAGTCAGATACTCCAATCCCCATCGGAGACACGGACTCGGATTTCCAATCAGATTTAGATTCCAGAAATTATCTGCCTCAGTTAGTGTGTTTCCATTTGGGAAATGTAGCCATCAAATGGACGAGTGTGAAGCAAAAATGCATCACTGACTCAACCATAGAAGTCGGGTAAGTAGCTGCTTGTGAAGCAGTGAAAGAACCGATTGGGCTCTAGATCTTCTTAGTGGACTTGAATGGTGTTTTGAATTTGTCTAGCAATATCTGCTAGGGGCAGTTGCAAATTCAAGAGAACCAAGAGTCCACGAGTCAAACAAGCACACTAAAGGAAAGACATCTTATACGAGAAATCGTTAAGATATGAGATATAGATGTGGCAAAGATAGCGTCTGAGGACAGCCTAGCTGATCCATTCACAAAGAGTCTGCCTCTGAATACATTCGAGAGACATGTGGGTGGAATGGGTGTCAAGACCGTTGCCAATCTGCTTTGAGTATAAGTGGGAGAAATTATTAGGTTCGTGTAGTTGACATTAGATGTCACGGACTACGTGAGACATGTTGTAGTATACTTAAAAGCAGACTTTGAGTATAAGTGGGAGATTGTTGGGATTATACTGAAAAGTATACTTTTTACTTTGTATAATCGAAACTGAATTTTTAGACTTATTTACTGAAATAAATTGTTTATCACTGATGCTTTAAATATGATTGAATGTGACATATATTTACTGCATAACTGTTCAATAATTCATACGTGTTACATTGTAGTTAATTTAGTGATACCAGATCACAGAAGATTAAATTAACAATCCCTTGTAACTAAAAGTACGTTATTCACGACCTAGATGGAAATGAACAACCCATCGTGAAAGGTTGAAGTGTAAGGTTATCTTGACCAAGAGATTACACTAGTGCAGGACTGATGCACTGAATTGGACCTACAGGAGGATAAATTCTTCAGAACTGAACAAGGAAGAATTAGACCTCAGTGGTTCGTTGTTTCTTAATCTTCGTCCCTTAAATAGGATCACGTGGGATTGGTAACTATTGCTTTGACTTATCATGGCTAGCGAATCAAAGAGATTCAATACTTTTTATCTTGGGCAATATTATTAGTCACATGTGATTGCTAAGATTTAATACGAAGAATCGTGTGCAAGTACGCTTGTTTGATTTGCCCCCTTGGGAGGTTCATAAGCTTTATCATACCAAATCTTGCAAGTGGAATTAGTTTCCAGTATGGATAATAATGTTGAACCGTTTCCTCGACCAAGGATAAAAGATGTTAATTAATGGAAAGCTATTTCAGTGGCTTGAATTAATTAATGGGCTAGATAATCTTAAACACGGGAAATAATGATTGGGAGCCATATTGACTATAATATGGGTTAAGATGGATAGTGCAATATTAATTATGTAGTGGGATTAATTAATATTTATGGGCTTGAATTATATTGTGGCTCAATATTAGATATTCAAGGTCCATTAGAAGGTCCAATCTTAATTCTCCTAAAGGCCCCCTGAGTAGCCCAACAAATAGTCCAATAACTGAAAAAGGTGATTAAAATAAAATAAATATTGTTGCTTATTTTTCCTCTAAATTTTCGAAAATTATGAATAAGTTGGGAGAAAGATTTTCTTTGAATTTTGTTATGGAATGAAGATATGTATTCTTGTAATACAAGATTATCTCATTAAATTCAAGAAATCTCCCACTTGGTTATTTCATAAGAGAATTTCGAAATTTTGAAATATAGTGGGCAAGAAAGATTTTCTTGATTTTCTTGAAAAGATATTATGGAAGATATGTATTTCTTGAAATACAAGAATATCGCATAAATTCAAGAAGATCCAAATCTTGGATTCTTGCATCATTAATTTTCGAAAAATCCATAATTAGAGGAGGTGGGATTTTTGTGGAATATTTTAATTATGGGAAAAAGAATATAGGAGATATATTCAAGATTTCTTGGTGATCAAGAAAAGTCTTTTCCCAGATTGGTTTTCTACTGAAAAAATCGACCACCTCTCTCCTATAAATAGGGGATGATTCTTTCATTCCCAAGTACAATTCCATGTGCTGGAAAAATTAGCAAATCCACATAAGTGGTGCAACAAAGTTTATTTTTTTTCCTTTTGTTAATTGTTCGACAAGTGTCCTTCCACCGGATAGTTGAGCAAGGGCTAAGGGAATACTTGGGAAGTCCTTTTGGTTAGTCCGTCCAACCGAATTCACTGCCATCCCGAGAGGTACGTTCACGTAAACCCGTAGATTCCGCATGCGTAGGTTTTACGTGGCTTATTATATGCATGATATGTTGTTGTAATTATTATTTGAATTAATATAGTATTAATTCATGCTAGTAATAATTAAAGAATTGAATTTGTATTTAAATATTCACCCCGAATAGATCTGTGCAACTCATTCCCCAACACTTCGTACCCCGAACTGCGATCAAGGCTCAGGTCCTCGCCGACTTTCTCACCGAGCTCACCTTTCCAGAAAAGACACCGGAGGCGGCCGATATCCCATGGACATTGCACGTCGACGGCTCTTCGACGAGTACCCGAGCAGGGGCTGGAGTGGTCCTAATCAGTCCTGAACGACAATCCTTCACCACGGCTGTAAGTTTTGATTTTCATGCCACAAACAACGAAGCAGAGTATGAGGCCTTGATAAATGGCCTGGAAATGGCGATGGCCATTGGTGTGCGAAAATTGAAAGTTTACAGCGATTCCCAGTTGGTCGTATGCCAGATGTCTGGAGAATACGAAGCACGGGGTGAACAAATGATGAAATACCAGCAGATAGCGAAGAGCCTCGTCGAAAAGTTCGAGGAGGTGCAAATAGAGTTGATACCTCGAGCAGAAAACACACAGGCAAATGCACTAGCTCACCTAGCCATGTCGGAAGGCGCCGCAGATATGGACAACATAGCAGTTACTAAACTCAACACTCCCTCAGTAGCTCGCATCATCATCAACGTAAAGGAAATAACTTGGACGAGCCAAGCGAGTCCATCAAATATTCATAGGGAAGTCCTTCAGATCGCGACCCCAGAAAACAATTGGATGACCGAAATCAGAGACTACATCGAGAAAGGGATACTGCCAGAGGATAAGGTCGCCGCTCGCCGATTACAACCAAGAGCAGCGAGGTACACCATCATCGACGAACCGCTTTATAAGCGAAGTTTCTCTTTACCACTTTTGAAATGCGTCACCCCGGAAGAAGGCCAAGTGATCCTGAAGGAAATCCACAAAGGAGATTGTGGAAATCATACTGCAGGCCAGTCTCTCGTCTACAAGACGATCAAACAAGGCTATTATTGGCTAACTTTAAGGAAAGATGCGATTGCATATGCAAAGAAGTGCCAGCAATGCCAGTTTTTCGCCCCGACGATTAAGCGAGCTCCGGAGGAGCTCACATCAATCTGACCCATGGCCTTTTCATGAGGTGGGGAATCGACCTGATCGGTCTGTTCCCAAAAGCCCCAGGTAGTTCGAAGTTTGCAGTGGTCGCAGTAGACTATTTCACCAAATGGGCGGAAGCAGAACCTTTGGCGGTCATTACTCAGGAGAAAATCATTCGATTTATATGGAAAAACATCATTTGTCGTTTTGGCTTACCACAAGCAATCGTCACAGATAATGGGAAGCAATTCGATGGTTTCGAGATCGATGCCTTTTTTCGCTGTGGAAAATCGCAAAGTCGTTCTCCACCCCTATCACCCCCAAATCAATGGGCGGGTTGAAGCTTGTGAACAAAATAATCAAACACACCACAAAAACTCAACTCATTGAGTCAAAGGGATTGTGGGCTTTCAAGCTTCCAAGCATCTTATGGTCATATAGGACCACTTGTCAAATTCAATCAGCAGGCGAAACACCTTTTGCTATGGCTTTTTTGGGACGGAGGCGAATCATACCGGCCGAGGTCGTGGTCGAAGCCATCGAACATCGCAGAGCGAAATCCACAGAGGGACAACGATCAAGCCATATCTCTCGGCCTCGACCTCCTCGAAGAAAAAAAAGATTGAAGCCAACTTAAGAAACGCAAACTACAAACAAAAAAGTCGGAGAAATATTACAACTCAAAAGCAAAAATTCAAGATTCAAGGTCGGCGACCTCGCTTACGAAAAAAGAATCCTCGGTGTCGAGAAAGGAGTTTTTGGTCCAACACAGGAGGGACCCATGAAGATTTCAAATGTCTCCGCGAATGGGGCTTACCAAATTCGAGGACTTGGAGGGCATTCCCCGCGATGTATCCGTGGAATGCTACCTACCTACCAAAAGTTCTACCAATAACTATGAGTTGTAAAATCCAGATCGATTGTATTTTTCTCTCGTGAGTTATGACTTATAGTACAAACTCACTCCACCTTTTTACATTTACAAACTTGGGGAATGGTCCCCGACCTCTCACCAATTCGATCGAAAATAGATTCGCAAATGAAAAGTCTAAGTCGGCTAAGCCAAGAATACGGAAGGCTAGTATGTCGATACCCAAATTTAAGTCGACCTCGGTCGCATACCAAAGTCTAAGTCGGCTGGGCGAAGAATACGCGAAGGCTAGTATGTCGATACCCAAATTTAAGTCGACCTCGGTCGAGATACCAAGTCTAAGTCGGCTAAGCCAAGAATAAGAATGAAGGCTAGTATGTCGATACCCAAATTTAAGTCGACCTTCGATCGCGATACCAAGTCTAAGTCGGGCTAAGTCAAGAATACGTGAAGGCTAAGATGTCGATACCCAAATTTAAGTCGACCTCTATGGTCGATACCAAGTCTAAGTCGGCTAAGCCAAGGATATGTGAAGGCTAGAATGTCGATACCCTATCTAAGTCGACATCGGTCGATATCCTATCTAAAGGCCATACCAAGTCGCTATCAATTAACAAATCATATCATTATAATTTTTTATCCAGATGTTCGAGAAGACAATCTGCGAGAAGACAAGATACACAAAGTCAACAATCTCAAAGTGTTGGCGAGAAATAAACGAGCATTCAAACCAGGAAGCGAGAAAGATAGAAATGAAAAGGAATCGCGATTTCATTAATAAATGCCCGGCCAAGCAAATGAAGTCCCACGCCCTTGGGCAAACACTTACACACCCCGGCGGGCAACCTAACTACCGATAAGAAAACCCCCGGCGGCGACATTAAGGGTGCCCGAAGGCATTTGCATACCGCCGCATAAAAAAACGCCCCAGAATCACCAAATAAGCATCCGAGGTCCCCTCAACAGGGTTGGTCGTCGTGTTTTGCTCAACCTCGGGAATCTCGACGCCAACCTGATTCCCTTCACCATTTCCACCATCATCACCACCAATAACCTCTCTACCATCGCCATCCTGGCCATCATCCGTTTCTTCATTCAACAGCCCGAGCAACACCTCGGGGTCATAAAGATTAGCACCCGGGTGTAGGAAACTGAACTCCACACCAAAGGCAGCAAGGTCTTTAATGGGAAGATCATCCCCCTCCCGAACAGGGTTGTTACGCATGTATCCGGCGAGCATCTCGGACATCACTGACTTTACTCCATCAAGGTCGCCAGCTCGATGACAAGCCCGAACAACATTAGAAAATGAGTGGATATAGGCCAGGTTAGAGGCATGATGGTGCTCCAATTTCACAGTGGTCGGAAAGTCATGGACCTCAGCTTCTAACCGGCAACACCGAGCCTCCACCTCAACAGTCCTGTCCATGCTCTCTTTCACCTTTTGATCTCGGAGCCCGAGATCCTTCGCCATCTGGGAGATTTTCTTCTCCAGCTCGTCCCGCTCCCGGGTCACATTTCTCAATTTCTCCTCGGCCGTAGCTTTTGCATTGATAGCAGCCTCCCGCTCTTTCGATGACCTGGACAAGTCCACCTTCATCGACGAGCAATGCGCTTCAGCTTTCTGGGCTTGGACCTTTACCCGGCCATACTGCTCCCGGCTCCGTTCAAAGAAGGCCAAAGAACACATGTGAGCAATCCCCGAGGTCAGATTCTCGGAGAAGTGATGTGTATGAGCTTCCTCGTGGAGATCCAGTTCCAAGACCTCGGAGCATCTTCGGCTATCTGCCGGAGGTAGGAAGGGTGGGTGTCATTGGCGTAGGGAGCTCGCGACCACAAGTAGTTGCGGGTCGACTCCCCCCGAAATACTCCATCATCCAGTTTGTATCTCCAAGGAAACCGAACATAAACACGGTACACTCGAAATAAAATATAGAAATGAAGTCATAAGTAAAACGAGGTATACCGTTGGCGGAAATCCGGGTTCCACCCAAGGAAAGTGCGATCATTGGGATCGCGAGCCCGACGTTGTGTGAGCTTGACAATCGTATCAGGGGTCCCCACGGAACCCAAGACCAACATTTTCCCACTCGGGAAGTTCCGGAGCACATCCATGTCCACGGACGTCCGGATGTGTTTAGAGGAGCTCCCCTCGGTTGCTTTTATTTTGGCAAAAGAGTCCCTTTTTCCGACATCGGGGCGGGGCGATAACTTTGGCCCTTGGAGGGGGGACGCCATTGGCCCCACCGACCATGCATCCTTCTTTTCGCTCAAGACGTTGCTCGGATGAGCCAAGCGCGAAAACCTTTTCAGATTCTCTCCTAAAACTTTCAAGTTCGTGATCTCGGCTTAACTTTGGAGGATTTGAAACCGATATAGGCTTCGATGAAGGAAACCAAGACAAGAAGAAGATTAGAAACCACGAGAATAACCAAAGAAGTCGAGTCAACGCGAGTAAAATCCCGGAAAGCTTATCGGGAAGGTCAGGGCCCAAGGACGACCGAGGTGGAACAGTTAGGCGTGGAATTCGATTAACTTCAATCGTTGGAGGATGATCAACGACCTCGTCCGGATCAATTAAGCACACCGAACCAACCAAATTTGACCAAGAAGGGGAAGGAGAGCTCTGATGCCTTGAATTTCTTGGGAGCTGCAATAGGGAGAAGAAGTTAAATCATTATTATGGAAAAGGGAAAAGCAAAAAAGCTTACTTTTAAGAATAGCATAGTCGCGAGGAATCTCGCGATATCCGAGGGCTCCTAGGGTAAAGATTTTACTCTGCCAGTTCCCCTACCAACCACCACTTCTCTTTCCGGTCTTGGACCTTCTTTGGGAGGTCCTCAACTATTTTCATATGAGGGCGGGCTTTCACATAGTAGTACCCGGATCTTTACCCCACTTCGCCAAATGAGATGAGAAGATTCATTTCCTTGATAGAAGGAACGCCCGAGGTTGGATCTTGGCCCGAAACAGAGATAAGATCCCAAGATGGTGCTCCACCCATTGGGAGTGATTTGTGTCGAGCTAGGCCCCAAAACCACAAAGAAGAAGTAATAATAGGATGAAGCGTAAAATGGAGCCCAACCTTCATTGTGTCATAGTTCATCGCCACACACCCATCGTGGGGACCCGGTAGGCATAATCGATCTTATAACCGGAACCCGAGTGGGCGTCATTGATTTGAAATTGTTCTCTCCATAGAAAAAGTTTGGCCTCGGTTACCGAGCTAGTTACCTCGCCCACAACAAAAGTACTGTCCGCACGAGTTTGGGTTGGTTGGGGGATCAATTCGCGAGGATGAAACATACTCTCCTCTATCTGCAGCCTGTGATCAACATCGTCAATCTCGTCGTCATCACTCGGCACGTCGGGTACGACCTCATCCGACAAGAAGTCGAACTCGGCTGGATCAATCGATCCCAAACTAGGCTCATCTCCTTCCTCCCCCACCATCTCCAAAACCTGAGTTTTCGGCGCGACGGGGGCCGAAGACCTCCCCAAGAAGTCCCCCTCGGCCCGGCGAAGGCGGCATTTTCTCGATGTGACCTCACCCCTAGCCAACACAAGAATTCCACTCACCGTCTCCGAGGAGACTTCCAATACCAAAGTTTCAGGCCAGCCGTGGCCACGTCGCCTGCGAATCATCGCAATCGAAGCAAAACTCTCAGCCGCGCTCCCCGAGCCCTCCCGATTCGAGGCAGACATTGTTCACCAAATCACAGGAAACAAAGAGAAGAAAGAGATCTAGGGCTTACCTGAGAAAAAAACGAACACCAGAACCGCTCGCACAAGAATCGCCGGAGCAATAAGGCAGTTATCGAAAGTTTGAAGAAGTGAAAAGTGAAAAATAAGAGGGGAAAGGGGTATTTATAGAAGGGTTCTAGGGCATAAGTGATTGGACCGCGGCTTTTCGCGTCCAGCGTGTGAAAGCCACGCGCCATCATTGCCTACTCTGAGTAGGCACAGCAGACGAGGTGAACAGCCGTCAGATCAGCGATTTCCAAGACAACAACCAAGCGTATGCAAGAAGCCACCGGACATCGCACCTCGCGATTTCTGACTAGAAGGATAGCTCATCCACCTTGGCAAGCATTGGCGAATGAGCTAGGGGCTATTGTTATGGGCATATGGCACGAGGTCGGACCTGACCTGGAAAGAAACAGAGGAGGACCAAACTACATTTTGCACAAGTATAACACCTCGCAGAAAGGATGGAAACGAAGACATGCCAAGCACTGGTATGCGACCTGGACGCACCTCACAGGTCGCACACTGACACAAGTACGGAGCATTAATGGGGATGGGACCCGTGGCAGACGAGCAGCACCAGGAGCCTTACCTAAGAATAGCCTCAATCAGAGATGTGTCAGTAAAAGACAGTAATGATGAGTAGCTATGAGTAGATAGACGGCTAAATCCCTGCAGATCTGGATTTGCCTCGGGCGACGTCCCAGCGAGGAGCGCGAGCTCTTGATCCCTCGAGCTACCTCCCAGCGACCTCCGACATGGGTCACATCAATCATGTAGCATTTAATATTTTGCAGTGCTATTTCCGGCTACTTGTCCATGTAAATAGGGAGAGTGAGCTCCACTCTCCCAAACTTTATAAATAGGGGTCATTTATGACCAAGAAATGAGAGAGAGAAATAAAGACCTTACCAAACCTCTTGCAAACTTATTGCTCAAACTCTTACTCTCTCAAGCAATCATATAACATAAATACCATCCACTTTACACATTTATTATTTGTGTCACTAAGATCATCAAGCCACATCTTAATCCATAATCCTCATAATTTAGTACACAACACGTGTGCACACGGGAACCCTCTAACTTGTCACTGATAACACGAACATGTCTTCTCTACCAAATTAACTTCTGCTGATGGGTGAGACATAACCAAATAATTACCAATTGGGCAATGGACGACCATCTATGATCGAGAGATGTCTTTTAGACAATTCCACAAATTCTCCTTCGTAGGACACAATGCACCTGTCCACGAGCTGCATTCTTTTCTCCTATCAAGTATCCACTTTGATATACCTATTAGATTAAAAAAAACCAGTAGTTATTGGAAAAATTGATATACATTAGGAAGAACAAAAAATCCTATTACGAATCAGAAGACTACAAATCACATACCTGCACGAATTTGGTCTATCATGTGTGTGATTAGAAGCGATCTAGCCTCCTTTATCCATGCATTGAACTGTTCAGCTGCATTCGAAGTCAATTCCCCGTATCTTTTGATATGCGGTGAGTGAGCAACTGCCCACTTCTCAAATGGTAAATCTTCCATCCATTCTTCGGCCTTCTTCCCGCCTACGTCTTTAAATACAGCCAACATCTCATTAAATATGCGCACATTTGGTGGGTATGCGCAATTTTTTAAATGAACCCCTAGATTTTCTCGTTGCTCGTTCGAATAACCCTTTGTAAATCGTCCCCTCAAGTTAGCTAATAGATGATACCAGCAGAAATAGTGTTGTGGTTTGTAAAAAACCAATGGAAACGCTGTGTTGGGATATTTTAGTTTTGATGAATTATGCCAAAACATTATCAACTTGTGTTATTCAAGCTAATTTACAGATAACAAGTTAAGGGGGAACGAAAGAACAAGTTGAGGGGGAACACACGAAATCAAAAGTAGATGATCGAGATCAGACGAGGCTGCAGACGAGACTGATCGAAATCAGATGAGTTAGATGTGTTCCGGAGTTAAACTGATGAGTTGTGCAAAATCAGAAGAGAAGAAAAGCTAAGCCGGTGATCGGAAAAAAACCGACGGAAGATCAAAGAGAAGGTTGCGATCGTCGGAAGATGAAGCGGATGAGATCGATCAAGATCGAGACATGATCGAGATCGAGATATGAAGAGGAGCAGATGAGATCGACGAGATCGAGATATACAAACCGATATGCTAACCCGATGTCTTGACGATCTTATCCCGATATGTTGATCTCAAGATGTGTTAATCGATCGAAATGGTGATCGGATCGGAGAAGAAAATCGATAGACTGGAAGGCTCGGATAGACTGAAGGCTCGGATAGACATGAAGGCTCGATAAACTGGACGGCTCATATAGAACTCAAGATCCCGAGACTCGGAAGAATCAAGAATATAGCCAGTTGGAATTCAAATGGCGTGGACCAATGAGAGGAAGACAACCAAATGAAGAAGGCTGCTTTTTGGGGAATGAGTTACCTGATCTATTCGGGGTGAATATTTAAATACAAATTTAATTCATTAATTATTACTAGCATGAATTAATCCTATATTAATTCAAATAATAATTGCAACAACATATCATGCATATAAAAAAGCCACGTAAAACCTCGCACGCGGAATCTACGGGTTTTACGTGAACGCACTACCTCGGGATGGCAAAGACTTGGTCGGACGGACTTCCCAAAGTATTCCCTTAGCCCTTGCTCGACAATCCGGTGGAAGGATACTCGCGAACAATTAACAAAAGGAAAAAATAAACTTTGTTGCACCACGTATGTGGATTTGCTAATATTTCCAGCACATGGAATTGTTCTTGGG
This sequence comes from Stenogyne calaminthoides, assembly GCA_037126765.1. Lineage (NCBI taxonomy): Eukaryota > Viridiplantae > Streptophyta > Magnoliopsida > Lamiales > Lamiaceae > Stenogyne > Stenogyne calaminthoides. The sequence goes on from JBBCBC010000007.1 coordinate 10,002,577, forward strand.
AATGAACTAATCATCCCCTATTTATAGGAGAGGGGTGAACGAAAAATTTTGTTTTTTTTCAATGTGGGAAAAAGACTTTTCTTGGTCACCAAGAAATCTTGAATATATCCCATATATTCTTTTTTTCCCATAATTAAAATATTCCACAAAAATCCACCTCCTCTATTTTATGGAGATTTTTGAAAATATTAACTGCAAGATTCCAAGATTTGGATCTTCTTGAATTTATGAGATGTTCTTGTATTTCAAGAAATACATATCTTCATAATATCTTTTCAAGAAAATCAAGAAAATCTTTCTTGCCCTCTATTTTCCAAAATTTCGAAATATCACTATGAATAACCAAGTGGGAGATTTCTTGAATTTAATGAGATAATCTTGTATTCCAAGAATACATATCTTCATTCCATAACAAAATTCAAAGAAAATCTTTCTCCCTCTTTTATCCACAATTTTCGAAAATTGAGAGGAAATATAAGCAACAATATTTATTTTATTTTAATCACTTTTTTCGGTTATTGGACTATATGTTGGGCTACTCAGGGGGCCTTTAGGAGAATTAAGATTGGACCTTCTAATGGATCTTGAATATCTAATATTGAGCCACAATATAATTCAAGCCCATAAATATTAATTAATCCCACTACATAATTAATATTGCACTATCCATCTTAACCCATATTACAATCAATATGGCTCCGGTCATTATTTCCCGTGTTTAAGATTATCTAGCCCATTAATTAATTCAAACCATCAAATAGCTTTCCGTTAATTAATATCTTTTGTCCTTGGTCGAGAAATCGGTTCAACATTATTATCCATACCTAAAAACTAATTCCACTTGCAAGATTTGGTATGATAAAACTTATGAACCTCCCAAGGGGCAAATCAAACAAAGCGTTTCTTGCACACGATTCTTCGTATTAAATCTTAGCAATCACATGTGACCAATAATATTGCCCAAGATAAAAAGTATTGAATCTCTCTCTGATTCGCTACCCATGATAAGTCAAAGCAATAGTTACCAATCCCACGTGATCCTATTTAAGGGACGAAGGTTAAGAAACAACGAACCAATCGAGGTCTAATTCTTCCTTGTTTAGTTCTCAAGAATTTATCCTCCTCAGGTCCTATTCAAATAAGATCGATCATGCACTAGTGTAATCTCTTGGTCAAGACAAACCAATCTGAGCCTTACACCTCAACCTTTCGCGATGGTTGTTCATTTCCATCTAGGTCGTGAATGGGGTACTTTTAGTTACAAGGGACTGTTAATTTAATCTTCGTGATCTGGTATCACTAAATTAACTACCGGTGTAACACGTACGAATTATTGAACAGTTATGCAGTAAATATATATAACATTCAATCATATTTAAAGCATCAGTGATAAACAATTTATTTCAGTAAATAAGTCCGAAAATTGGTTTCGATTATACAAAAGTAAAAGCATACTTTTCAAATAATCCCAACAATCTCCCACTTATACTCAAAAGTCCTTTTTTAAGTATACTACAACACGTCTCGAGTAGTCCGTGACATCTAATGTCACCTACACCTAACCTAATAATTTCTCCCACTTATACTACTCAGCAGTTAGCAAACGGTCTTGACACCCATTCCACTCACATTTCTCTCGAATGTATTCAGAGGCAGATGCTTTGTGAATGGAGCTGCTAGGATGTCCTCAGACGCTATCTTTGCCATATCTATATCTCCTCTCTTAACGATTTCTCGTATAAGATGTCTTTCCTTTAATGTGTTTGTTTGACTCGTGGACTCTTGGTTCTCTTGAATTTGCAACTGCCCCTAGCAGATATTGCTGAACAAATTGAAACACCATCCAAGTCCACTAAGAAGATCTAGAGCCTAATCGGTTCTTTCCTTTGCTTCACAAGCTGGCCTACTTACCCGAGTCCCATGGTTGAGTCAGTGATGCATTTCTGCTTCACACTCGTCCATTTGATGGCTACACTTCCCAAATGGAAACACACTAACTGAGGCAGATAATTTATGGAATCTAAATCTGATTGGAAATCCGAGTCCGTGTAGTCGACGGGGATTGGAGTATCTGACTGATAAATCAACATTCTATCCCGAGTTCTTTTCAGACACTTCAGAATGTTTTAACTGTCGTCCAATTCGCTTTCCCTGGGTTACTCTGATATCTTGCTACCATTCCTATGGCAAAGCATATATCCGGTCTCGTACACAGCATTGCATACATAAGGTTTCCTACAGCCGAAGCACAAGGAATGCCTTTCATGTCATCTATCTCCTTTTGCGTCTTAGGGGACATTTTCTTGGATAGATGGATTCCAAGTCTGAAAGGTACGAATCCTTTCTTGGAATCTTGCATGCTGAATCGTTTCAAGACAGTGTCTATGTATGAAACTTGCGATAACCCGATCATCCTTTTCTTGCGATCTCGAGTGATCTTGATCCCAAGGATGTGTCCGGTTTTCCCTAAGTCTTTCATATCAAACTGTTTTGAAAGCCATGCCCTTACGTCTGATAACACTTCACATCGTTCCCGATGATCACAATGTTATCTACGTATAGTACTAAGAATACCAATGCAGTTCCGATACGCTTCTTATACACACGACTTTAAAACTCGTTTTGATCAAACCCATAAGACTTCATAACATGATCAAAACATTGGTTCCAAGCTCTGGATGCCTGTTTGAGTCCGTAAATGGACCTCTTGAGCTTACAAGCTTGGTGTTCTTGGCCTGTTTCAATGAAACCTTGGTGTTGTTGCACATAGATCTCTTTATCAAGACTTCCGTTAAGGAAAGCTGTCTTGACATCTATTTGCCAGATTTCAAGGTCGAAGTGCGCAGCAGTCGATAAGAGAATACGGATGGACTTAAGCATGGCTATAGGCGAAATTTTTTTCTCATAATCGATCCCTTTCTTTCTGAGTATAACCTTTCGCCATTAGTCTTGCTTTAAAGGTTTCAACCTTCCCGTCCGATCCTCTTTTCCTCTTATATACCCACTTTCATACAATGGGTTTGACCCCATTAAGTGGTTCGACTAGCTCCCACACTCTATTATGAAACATAGAACCCACTTCGGCTTTCATTGCTGTTTGCCAAGAATCTGCATCCTTATCTTGGAGTGCCTCGTCATATGTCCATGGGTCTGATTCCGGGAATCAAGTCCGAGGACTCTCCTATTCCCATGAATCTCTCGGGCTGTCTAACAACCCTCCCACTATAACGAGGCTCCGGTTGTGAAAACGTATCGTTTGGTATATCATCTAGTACAGTCGGCACTGAGGTTTGCCCTCTAAGCTCATTTAAGGTAATCTCACTTCTGGGTTTTCTTTGGTTCTATAGTTTTCTTCCAAAATCTAAAGTGGGTGCGGATGTCCACCTTTTGATCTTCGGAACTATAGAACATTCACCCTTTTGTTCCCTCGGGGTATCCTACAAAACAACCTTAATTCTGATCGAGGATCCAATTTACCGATTTCCTTGTCCAACACGTAGGCCGGACACCCCAAAGTTCTCATGTGTATCATACTAGACTTGCGCCCGGTCCACAATTCTTTGGGGTTCTGGGAATTGATTTGGATAGCACCAAGTTCAGAATGTAAGTCGCTGTTTTTCAAGGCATGACCCCAGAACGACTCGGGAAGATCCGTATAACTCATCATTGATCTAACCATTTCCAAAATAATTATGTTGCTTCGCTCTGCAAACCCCGTTTTGTTGAGGAGTTTCGGGTGCGGTGAGCTGGGATACAATCCCTTCATCAGATAAGTAGTTCAAAAATTCATCGCTGAGGTATTCGCCTCCACGATCAGATCGTAGAGACTTGATACGTTTTTCCATATGATTCTCTGCTTGAGCCTTAAATTCTTTAGAATTTCTCAAAGGTCTCAGATTCATGCTTCATAAGGAAAATGTACCTTGAGTAATCATCAATAAAATTACTCATAACCTCCTCTTGCTTTGGTTAACATTGAACTACGTACATCTATGTGAACGATCTCTAACACTTCTTTAGCCCCATTCCCCTTGGCTCCAAATGCCATTTTGGTTATATTACCCTCCAAACATGATTCGCAGGTTGGATCCGATTCAACTTAGAGACGCTCCAGTGAACCATCTTTCACCAACCTTTGGATCCTCTTTGGATTTATATGACCTAATCTTAGATGCCAAAGAAGTGTCTCGTTCATGTCTGATGAACGTTTTCTTTTCTCGGAAACAGTTGATGTGTTATAGGATACATTTCGTGAGTGGTGTGCACAGTTAATTTACATAGAGATCATTCAACAACGTTCCATGACAGATAAATTTATCAAAAATAAAATTGGTAACAACTTTATTAAAAAGTAACCAAAATATCCATCATAAAAGTTTAGAAACTGAAAATGAATTCTTTCTAAAATCCGGAACGTAAAGAATATCTCAAAATTAAAGCACTGTCTTCAAAAGACAGGTGCACTTCTCCCATTGCTTCAGCTGCCACTCTCGTAGCATCGCCCAGTGTGATGAGGACCTCACTCCCACTAAGTTGCCGGGTCCGCTTGAACCCCTGTAATGTGAAACAAACATGATTAGTGGATCCCGTATCCACCACCCACAAAATGGGAGGCATACGCCGCTAAACAAGTTTCAACAACTAGTGCATGAGAATTACCTTTCTTTCCATCCCTTTTAGGTCTGGAACAGGCTGACCTCCAATGTCCTTTCTCACCGCAGTTGAAGCACTTCCCCTTAGCTGGCTTGTTCACTCCACCACCCTTCTTCACCTTATCTTTGCCATTGGCAACACTTGAGTTCACTTGCTTGTGGCCTTTGTTCCTTTTCTTGTTCTTACCACCCCTTGGTCTAGAAGAAGAAGAAGGTCCGTTTGCCACCAAGGCTTAGCTTTTCTGCCCCAATATCGCCTCTGCCGAGACTAAAGCTTGCAACAGATCAGGCATCGAGAACTTCTGATTATTCATCTGGTAGTTCAACCTGAATTGTTCAAAGTTTTTCGGCAGAGAATGGAGCACGAAATCGATTTGGGTCTCGATATCGTATTCAGCGCCAAGTACCTCAAGTTTATTAAGGTGAGCCATCATCTGGAGAACGTGCTCCCTTACGCGCGTTCCTCCACCATTTTCATAGAGAGCAAGTCCTCATGGTGATCCGACGAGCCCACGGTTACGATGTTGAAACATCGCTTTAAGACTAGTAATGATTTCCGCGGTCGGTCTCAACGTTCTGGTGTTGGTGTTGCAACACATCTGACATAGAAGCCAAGATGGTACACTTAGCCATTTTGTTAGACCGCTCCCAGTCAGCATACTCTTTCTTAACCGTTTTAGTGGACTCATCTGATGGTTTATCCGGTTTAGGTGTGGTCGAACCCGCCATGGCTTTGTGCGATGAGGACAATAGTGAGTTTTCGATTCCAATCAACAAAATTTTTTCCAAAGGAGCAAATTGTCTTTCAAAGATATTGAATAAATTGGATTAAAAGGTTGTGACATGATGAACTGAAATAAACAATAATATGCATAAGCACAAATATATCACAAGGTTCGATCACATTTCATCATATTTTAAAATCTCAAAAAAAATATGAACATGCATCAGCCAACATCTCAAAAACAGTTTTAAATAAGCCACGCGGGTGGGTCATTATTTAAACACATTCAAATAGGTTACAAACAAGAACGATTTACAAACCTTTAATATCCAGATTAATAGTTGGCTCTCACTTGACCAATATAAAATTGGCGAGGGGACTTGGGGAAGTATATGCATATCAATTTTATACCTAAGTAATAACCATGATTAAATCTGGGATTACTATTTCGCTTTGATCGAGCCTCGTGGGGGGTCATCGTCACCACTAGTAATAATCCACAATCATCCGCTTAAATTCATTCATGTGAAACCTATCTTTTGACCGTCCCCGTGGGGGAATTTCTCCAAAAGAATTCACAAATAAATAAATCATGGAGGTCAAAATTAATTCAATTTTATTATCCTAATAAAATTGTCAATTAATTATTTAAAACATACTTAGTAATTTTGAAGTTGAGATTTTTCAATTTGGCAACCCTCATGCAAACACATTTAAACAAATTAAATAAATCATAAGATAGCACAAATAAATCAAGCAAAAGCAGAAAAATAATAAACATAATAGGCTAAATTATCGAATTGTCATGGTTTGATTTTCTTGGCCTTGAAGAAAACAACGTCTCAATTTCTCCCCTTTCGTTAAGTCTCGAAAAAATATGCGTCTCGAACCGCCATTCGGGCCAAGATTCGGCCCGACACTTAGGGCCATTTTGTTGGGACGCCATGACGCCTCAACCTTCTCAGTCAAAGATACTCTTTCTTAACCGCTTTAGTCTAGGACCTTCCGGCGTCTCGCGTCTTTGACACTTATGGTTTATCCGTTTAGGTAGTGGTGCGGTAGCAACCACATACCGCTTCCTTTTTTACGGATTTCGTCCTTTAATTCTTCATCTCTTCGTTCTCGATCCGGTTACAATTTATTTACAAAAAATAAATTAACCTAGATCTAGACTAGTCTATTACATTGATCAAATCAAACAAATCTCTAGTCTACTCGTGGATTTTCTCACGAGGCAAAACAAATCCGAATCGAATCAATTAAAAAACCACGGTTTATATGCATGCAAAATAAAACATTAAAATCCATGACAATTGGATACCCGCAAAAAGATCTAATAGGTTCTACTATCCAATTTCAAATTTAATGTCCACGAATTAAATTACAATTTAAAAAATTGAGTCTTAAATGTTGGCTTTGATACTAGTTGTTGGGGAATGAGTTGCATAGATCTATTCGGGGTGAATATTTAAATACAAATTTAATTCATTAATTATTACTAGCATGGATTAATCCTATATTAATTCAAATAATAATTGCAACAACATATCATGCATATAAAAAGCCACGTAAAACCTAAGCATGCGGAATCTACGGGTTTACGTGAACGTACCTCTCGGGATGGCAGTGACTTCGGTCGGACGGACTAACCAAAAGGACTTCCCAAGTATTCCCTTAGCCCTTGCTCGACAATCCGGTGGAAGGATACTCGCGAACAATTAACAAAAGGAAAAAATAAACTTTGTTGCACCACGTATGTGGATTTGCTAATATTTCCAGCACATGGAATTGTTCTTGGGAATGAACTAATCATCCCCTATTTATAGGAGAGGGGTGAACGAAATTTTTGTGTTTTTTCAATGTGGGAAAAGACTTTTCTTGGTCACCAAGAAATCTTGAATATATCCCATATATTCTTTTTCCCATAATTAAAATATTCCACAAAAATCCACCTCCTCTATTTTATGGAGATTTTTGAAAATATTAAGTGCAAGATTCCAAGATTTGGATCTTCTTGAATTTATGAGATATTCTTGTATTTCAAGAAATACATATCTTCCATAATATCTTTTCAAGAAAATCAAGAAAATCTTTCTTGCCCTCTATTTTCCAAAATTTCGAAATATCACTATGAATAACCAAGTGGGAGATTTCTTGAATTTAATGAGATAATCTTGTATTCCAAGAATACATATCTTCATTCCATAACAAAATTCAAAGAAAATCTTTCTCCCTCTTTTATCCACAATTTTCGAAAATTGAGAGGAAATATAAGCAACAATATTTATTTTATTTTAATCACTTTTTCAGTTATTGGACTATATGTTGGGCTACTCGGGGGGCCTTTTTAGAATTAAGATTGGACCTTCTAATGGATCTTGAATATCTAATATTGAGCCACAATATAATTCAAGCCCATAAATATTAATTAATCCCACTACATAATTAATATTGCACTATCCATCTTAACCCATATTACAGTCAATATGGCTCCCGGTCATTATTTCCCGTGTTTAAGATTATCTAGCCCATTAATTAATTCAAGCCACTGAAATAGCTTTCCGTTAATTAATATCTTTTGTCCTTGGTCGAGGAACGGTTCAACATTATTATCCATACCGAAAACTAATTCCACTTGCAAGATTTGGTATGATAAAACTTATGAACCTCCCAAAGGGGCAAATCAAGCAAGCGTACTTGCACACGATTCTTCGTATTAAATCTTAGCAATCACATGTGACCAATAATATTGCCCAAGATAAAAAGTATTGAATCTCTCTCGATTAATTACCCATGGTAAGTCAAAGCAATAGTTACCAATCCCACGTGATCCTATTTAAGGGACGAAGGTTAAGAAACAACGAACCACTGAGGTCTAATTCTTCCTTGTTCAGTTCTGAAGAATTTATCCTCATGTAGGTTCTATTCAGCGCATCAGTCATGCACTAGTGTAATCTCTTGGTCAAGACAAACCAATCTGAGCCTTACACCTCAACCTTTCGCGATGGTTGTTCATTTCCATCTAGGTCGTGAATGGCGTACTTTTAGTTACAAGGGACTGTTAATTTAATCTTCTGTGATCTGGTATCACTAAATTAACTACAGTGTAACACGTACGAATTATTGAACAGTTATGCAGTAAATATATATAACATTCAATCATATTTAAAGCATCAGTGATAAACAATTTATTTCAGTAAATAAGTCTGAAAATTCAGTTTCGATTATACAAAGTAAAAGCATACTTTTTAGTATAATCCCAACAGCTGCAGAACTTATAAGAATGGTATGGATTTGAATGTGATTCTCTCCAACGGTAACATTCAAATCCACACTATAAATACAAGATCTTCCATCAAATTAAGTGTGGAGAATGTAGCAAACGATGCTACAGAGCTAAGAGGACATATACTCAAGCATTCCCACCATAGAACACAAGTCTGTAGATATACACATATATTCAAAGAGTGTTCTAGAACCCAATCTAAGCAACTCACGATGTATCCTAAGCTTAGAGAGATTTTCCCAACCTTAGCATTGAGGCTAAACAAATGTAAGGGAAAATCTCACCATAGTTGGAGACAACACCAAACCCAAACCCCATTCTCGTAAGAGATAATTAGTGGTGAAGTGAGGTAGTTGTTAGGCAATCCCGAGAGAGGGTGATAAGTCCCGTTGGAGTGTGAACTCGTTAAATATCTAGAGGCGAACCCGAGAGGGTGATAAGTCCTTAGGCAAGCCCGAGAGGGTGATAAGTCCAGTTGGAGTGAGAGCTCGTTAAATATCTAGAGGCGAGCCCGAGAGGGTGATAAGTCCAGTTTGAAGGAATTTCCCTAGGAACAGGGAGAGTGGATGTAGGAGCTTGAGTCTCCAAACCACTATACTTTGTTGTGTTCTTTATTGCTTTATGTTCTTATCTTGTCATATGCATTCGATTATAAGCAAAACACAACACATGAGCTTAAAACGCAAAAATCTGGAATCACCATTCCTTCACCCCTGTTTTTATATGCATTTCATGATTATTCCGCATTTCATGGGTTTTTCACCGGGCCTATCACGCTGCCATCAATCCAGTGTTCCTATCGGATATGTAGCAATCTCTCTTTCGTGATGTACGTTATCGCGTAGCTTCTCGAGGAACCATCTCCAGTTGTTGGTATTCTCAGCAAATACAATGGCATATGCAGCAGGGAACAGACCTAAAAAAATCAAATTCGCGTGTCACTTGTGCAGAAACTAAAAATATTCTGCATAATATGATACTGAAAAATGCATAATCTGGATCATCTGCCTAACCTGACAGCTGAAAACTACATAATCTGATACAAAAACTTGGTATACATAATCAGTTTTTTTCATTATTTCAACAACAAAAATTGGTTAAAAACAGAAATCAATAGTATAACACTGGACAAAAAATAGAAAACATGCATGTGATTCATTATAAAGCAAAAAAACAGATTAAATGGAATCTATTTGATTTTTCATACTATAAAGAATCAGGGGGATTTTAGAACACATCACCGTTGTTACCATCCTTCGCAATTGCTATTAGTAGACCTGTCATGAATGTCCCGTCTATAAATAGCATTGGACGACACTTTTTGAAGGCATCTAGACACCCCTTAAACGCGATGAACACTCGTTCAAAAGCTTGCGTTTTGGGATGGCTCTCTAGTGATACAATACTTCCTACAAACACATATCCCAACCACGAGTACTTTTCAATATGTTGGTGGATTTCAGAATGTACATCTCAAAAAAGGTTATCTTTATACATTTATAAGTACTTATAAAAAATACCTTCATTTGTTCGTAAGACAGCGTGGCAGTACCAAAGGAGTTGGTCATAAGACTCGTCATAGCTCCCGTAAATTTCTTTCATTGCAGCTTCATAAGTGCGCCATGCTTTCCAGTATGGGAGGTGTAAACCATAACTTAATTGAAGTGTGTTCATGATATCCTTCCCACTAGTTGATGGTTTTACCCTAACATCTTGTAACACAATATTCCCTATTATCTTGGGGCCCAAACGCCTATACTTATCCCCATACAACTTACCGATGCATGAGTGAGCTAGATCGGCTTTTGAAATAATGAATGAACCATCCACTTTTTGTAACTTTGCATGTATGAACCAAGCACAATTACTAGTATCCCTTTCGCTGCAGATGGCATTTATGTATACTCCAGTGTTTTTTTGTATTTATACATAAAACCCAATTGAGACGAGTACTTAATGAGTGCAGTCCTAAACTCGATCGCACCACCCTTAAACACAGTCCCAACACCTTTATCCATGATGTGTGCCCAATGATCAGACAAAAGAGGTTTTTTCGTCACATTGGGACACACATCGTAAGATGGCATACTACCTACCCCGTCTTCCCTAACAGATTCTTGCTCACAATTCCTTACACGTTTCTTAGCCTGCTTAAATGAAATTTTGTTCCTAATTGTCTTATTAACACCACAATTACTATTATCATCTTCACTACATGCATCTTCAAAAGACTCATATTATGCACTACTACTAACATGCACATATGCATGTTCAGCAAAACTTGGGGGAACATGCATGTAAGAATCTATTGTGTTGCTAGCAGTACAAAGATGAACTTGAACAACTTTTTCTGATGAAACTTCACATAGGCTAAACAAATTTCTCAAATCACTATCATTGTCTAGGCAGCAATTTTGAATCTGACCCAACAGAATAACTAAATGAAAAGGATAAATTTCTAACATCAGGCCACTTAGAAAATACCTGAAAAAGGATTTCATCGTATGCTGCTGATGAATCAACGACAATAAGTTTGCTTACCCCCTGATAATTCAGCGAGAGAAGAATTTGTGAGATTAACATCGCCCAAATCGACCAACACCTATTTGACAATAATCCACCAAAATCGCCCTTCTCTCTCTCGCCAAAAATCGACCCAAAACGCCAAACAAGAAATAGCCCAGGTCGACCCTACCCAAAATCACAGTGAAAATCGCAAAAATTTGAACTAAATCGAAATTGCCGACTTCCCCAATTTGGCAAGAAAAAACTCCGAAAAACAAGAAATAAGAAGAGACAAATAAGAAATATAAAGAATTCTGCAATACATACCCACAAGAAATTTGAATTTCAAATTAATCTTGGGCATGTGAAGCTCCGTACGCATTGTCTGTCAATTCCGCCGATTTCTTTCTTGTTTAGGTGAGAGAGAAGCCTGATTCTGAAAAAAGTAACCCACTCCACAATATTTCCGAAAACAGAAAACTTCTGCAACAAAGTCTAATTAAATAAATTGTATTTTTTATTAGTTGTCATATAAGTGGGGGCAATAAAGTCATAACATTATAAATTGAAACCTCCTAGTGATTGAAAAAAGTTTTGGAACCTATTAGCAATATTGTGGCCAAATTGGAACCTCCTAGTAATTTTCTCTAATTTTAAATCACTTAGAAGTGCAAAATATCACTTGATTTACCTATACAACTCTTTACGCATACAATCAATTAAAAACATACAGCTTCCTCGTCCATCTCCTTGTGATTAAAATTTTATTTAAATAATATTAATTATTAATTTAATATTTAAAATCTCACGGATCGATACTAAAATATATAGTACTATATTATAATTATACTTGAATTTATTGAATCTAATTTTTTCGAAGCATTCTTTAAACATAAACTTTCATGTGAAACTTGTTCATAGTATAAAACACATATCACTATACTCATAAATTGATACCACTATTTTTATAAATTGATATCTATAGCATTTAATGTTATAATATCAACTTATAAGTATTATGATATCAATTGATAAATATAGTGATATAAATTTTATACTATTAATAAATTTCACCAAAGACCTAATCTACTCCTCACTCTTTAAGAAAAATATATAATAATTGTATTTTATAAAAATAAAATGAAGCAAAGCCCCAACCGGATTCAAGTAGGCATGACAACCAAAACATTGTTAAAGCATGAAGAAAGATAAATGGGCTGGGCTGGGCTGAAAATAAAAGGGCCGCTTAAAAAATCCTAAATCTTCTCTTTTCATTTACCAGTTTCTTCAATCGGATCGGCTGCCGTCGCCCGCCGCCATCCGCCACCTGACCACCTCTGTTCCCTCTCTCCGATCTCACGCCACCCGCTCTCTTTCTACCTCAGATCTCTGGTAAAGTTACGCTCTCCTTCTCTCTCTCTTTTTTTTCTTTTTTTTGACGCCAGAATCGAAATTTGTTAATTTCAACTGATTTTTGCCAAAAATAATATATGATGATTTTCGTTATATTTTTTGACCGCGTTCCATATTTTTGTTCCAACGTCATTTCTTTTTCATTTGTATAACTTAGGGATGCTTTAGTTATAGTTATTCAGTTTATAAATGATTGGGTCTGCGGTTTGCAGCTTGTTGGATTCAATCTCGAACTTCTAGACAATTGAACAATTTATTTGAATCATTATCTGCAAATGACTTATAATGTTATCAACTGAAAAATTGAAGTATATAAAAGTTATACCTCTGAATTATTGAAAACAAATTACAAACTCTTATGAGTTGTGTTTCCATGCTTCTATTTGCAGGTATTACTGATACACCCAAATAAGATGCCTCTTCATATTTTTTGTAAGAATCTATCACATAACATTCACCAACTTGAAGATTGTTGCCAAGTTGAATATCTGCAATTGAAAAATTCGGGTTTAATTTGGTTTATGCTAGAAAATGAAGTATTCTTAAAAATACCAAACCTGCTACAAAACTATAATCTTTGATTCATTGATCCAAAAATTGTAAGTGAAATGAAAAAAATGGTTTAATGTTTCTGTATTTAACACACACAGGAAATGAAAAGTCGCTGAATTAAGTTTCCAAAGGGCTTTTTTAGGATACAATTATTAATTTTGATTTTAGAAAGCAAATTTGTAAGCGACATTTATTTAGTATAATCAGGTGTGAATAAAGTTTCAAAGAGTCTTTTTAGATTACAATTATTAATTTCAATTTTAGAAAGTAGATTTCGGCATACGAACTGCCTGATTAAAACCAATCAATTCATTTCATAATATTAATCTTCTAGACTTTATTAGTCACAATAAAATGTAAAAATACATGTGGCAGCATATTAGATACGACACTTGGCAGCATTTGGTGTAGTACATTCTACTTTTATAATATAAGATTATGAATCTTGGTGAGCTTAATTTTTAAAACATAAATTTATTAGGCAATTCTTTGTTCCCTTCCTTGGGTTGCAGTTCTCCCTCTCAATGAAGTACATTATAAAAGAAGAAAAAGTAATTAGAAAACACACACTAGCCTTTTAAATGCAATTGCTTATTTTAATGGTGGAAGTAATATCTTCCTTATTGCTGAAACTGAAAACAATGTTATGCACTGATGTATCAGAGGTGCATATGTTCTTTAGTTGATGTGTGTGCTTTTATTTGCAGATTAGCTGTCATATTATTTCTTGTTGTGTTTGTGTAAGGAGTGGAATTGGATATTTTGAAGTATGCTTGGGCATACAATTAGCCTTTGAAGTTCAACTCAGTTGTTTACAGAATGCCCCTAAGAATATTTGTTCTCTCTCCATAAGGTTGCTGAAAAACACACTTTAACATAAGGTCTGCTGGCTTTTATTGTGTAGCTGCTAAATCTAGATGTAGATGAAGAGTTTGTACATCCAATTTTAACTTCCTTGTGCCTGATTGACCTAATAAATTTATTTTCTGCATGATACTTTGACAGTGATTGAGAAGACAAGTTTTTAGTATATAAAGCAAAGAATTGTCGGAAGGTGATGGACCTTAAGCTCTTCAAGCTAGACATTGATGAGCTTATGAATGAGTTTGTTGAGGTATCGTATACAAAATGTTAATTATTGTCTTCCTTTGCCTTCTTTTTTAAATGTGAGAACTGGTGATGGTTTTTGGTCATAACATTTCTGCCATTTCGGTCTGTAGAGCAAATCAACTACTTTTGCTGAATTCAAAAGAGTGTGGATTTCGAGGAAGTTTTCATATACATTCGATGCTAGCCCTTCTACTAAACAAGGTTTCTTCATGCAGTCACTGTATGCACATTCAATTGGTAAGTAATCTAAGTGGCTTTTCTGTTACTCTTCATTTTTATATATACCAAGATACCTGAGTACAGAGTTATAATTGCCATTTTTATGGTCTCTGACTTCTTGTTTCTAACAAGGAAATGTGTGCATGTGTATGATTGGTTTTCTTTTCCCATCTTTTTTTTTGTGTGGGTTAGGGGGTGGGGGGTTCAAAGCCATGTATATCTAAAACTTCAAGGTGAATCCTCCACCCTGTGTCCATAAAAACGACATGTGCCTTCTGATTGAATTTGCTTGTTCTTTCCACTTCTCTTTCATCCATTTAGTTCAGTATACATTCTTTATCTACTTGTTTGCTTTTAAAGAATTCTCAGTTCAGTTTGTGAGTGCATGAATAGATCAAAATGTTTGAAACTGTGCCTATTCCTTATAGTGTATTCCGTGTTTTGATGCTTCAACTGTTACCTTATTATATGTGGCAATCTTATGATTTTAGGGTACATGGTTCCCACTGGTTCTCTCTCAAACAGATTGGGCAGTTTATATTGCTTGTATTGTCTGTATGAGACACAACCATTCAAGCCACCTTACAAAATTTATCTATCACTTGGTGAGTATTCTACTCCTTTCTCCATCTCTTGATCATGCCTTCTTAATTTTACTATATGTATTATCTAGTAATCTTTACTTGTTGGTAGCTGCCAATTGTTAGATATTCTCCTTTCATATGTATTTTTCCTGCACAGAAGCATGATTATGGCTGCACTTACACTCTTGCAGTGATAATGCAATAGTGTAACTCTGTGTAATGTCCTTCCTGATTTTAAGTCCAGCTGTCCAGTAGTTTCATAATAGGATTTTTTTTATCTCCACTCACATGATAATAGCAGCAATGGTTTTATAGATTTTTGGAAATATTCTTGAATAAAATCTTCTTGAGATATAAAAGTTGATATTAATGCATATCGGGAAGGGGAGATATGCCATCTGGTAGGTTTCTACAGAAGTATTTAAACAATTAGCTTTTCTGTTTTGGCAGAACAATGTTGAATTATTGATATGGTATGAAAGATGGGGCTGCTGCATTCTTCTCTTGAGGTGGGTCCTAGAACTACACTGGAAATAATGTTATATTTAAGAAATAAAAAGTTCTGTGTTATAATATATGCGACTACAAGAACACTATCACTTTTTTGTTTAGTGACAGGCTCTCAGATATCCTTTCGTACAAGATGAAAGAACTCAGCTAGTTTGTCCCGGAGGCAGTCTATAATTTCACATTACTTCATATGAAGATAGATACACCACACTAAATTAATATATTTATACTTGGTGATCCTACAATACAACAAATTGTTACACGTTAGGTATTAAGTTATTCTGATTGTGATTTCTTGTTCAACCATACTTGTCTACTGATGTTTTCGTTGACTGGAAACAACCAAGTCTTAGATCCAGTAAAGTTATGAGCAACTTTTTGTTTACAACTTCCCGTTGAAATTTGATGTCTTAGAAAGCACATAAATAGCTGTTGAACCATAATTGAATAAATGTTGATAAATCTTGAGAATACCATTTCACGAAATTTAGCATCTCATCATATGAAACATTTCACTGTGGTGTTTTCCTGGAGGTTTATTTGTAAATATGTCGGTACTATGTTAATGTTACTATTTTTGAATGAGAGTTTCTTATAATATCTTCAATGCTGATAGAATCAAATTTTCTCTTCTGAGCCCTTTTATTTTGCAGGGGAGTTGAGACAGCTTAGGAAACTTGTCATTGATGCAAAGTGCATGGGTGTGAAAGTAGTTGCTACTTTACTGAAGAGTATGTTGGAAAGGAACATGTTTCTTTTTGGGTCTGTAGGTGTAAATGAAGTGTCTGCAACAGTTAATGAACTAACAGATGTACAGAATGCCCGCGTCCAAAGAGCGTATAAGAAGTATGCCCCAATCTCTTCTTTGTTAGCTTCTCTGTGTTTTTTGCATCACTTTGTTGGTTCAATCTGAAGGTTTCATTTTTTACTTTTTAGGTTATTTTCTAATTCTCGGTTGGAGCACTTTATCCACATGGACATGGTAATTTTCTTCTTAATAACTAATGTACTTTTGGCATGCCTCACAGGGTAAACTAATTCCACCCCCCACCCCTCTAATAGGGCATGGAGCTTGATGTTGATGTGCTAAAGAAAAGCTCATCAGATTATGCAGCAGCCAAGGAGCTTGCCATTAAAGGTATATAGGGATAGTTTTGATATTCCTATGTTGCTACTTAATAATCATTGCGTTTTGGTGATGATTATCAACTGCTTCCTTAATATCCATAATTCCTGCAGATGGGAATTATCTTTTTCTATTTTAGTTTTAATCCACTGAAAATCAATCTTGCTGAATGATGTGCCTTGACTTGAGAAACTTTACTGATTGGTCTGTGGTACTAATATAGGACAAGTTTTCCGGGATGAAATTTAGGTTTAGTATAATCATATATGAATTTTTTAACTTTTTGTTCTTTTTATTTGGAAGTTGTTGCACTAGTATCAGTGTCTGGTAAAAGATTTGATGTGGCGTTTATTGTGAAGGATTTGAAATGAGTGGATTTCATATCTCCCAACAATAGATTGAAACGGAACTGATGGATCTCAAATCCATTCTGCAAATCCTTCCATACAAACGACCTCAATGGATTTACTATTATAGTTCTCAAATCCTTCCTATCTTACGATCCAAACACAACCTAAAAGTCTTTTAACATATGTAAGTTTTAAAAAGATGACCTTTTTAAAAATGATCCATTGATTTTCAATTTCTTTGCACCACGCCTGTTGCCCCTTTTTATTTGAAAATAAGTCGAACCTCATTGGTTAGTTTTGTAATTTGCACTTTCCCCAAAGCATCTATTATTCTACTCTTTGATTTTCCAACTTTGTTCAAATATTTCTGACCTCACTTTTCAATATTCTTGTTTCTGAAGAGGCCAGCCAAGTGATAGACGTCGAAAACATAAAGCACATAGCAGAAAATAAGAGATTGATTGGAGATTTGGTGGAAAAAACTGTCACAGATTGGGAATCCCAGAAAGAATCATTCTATGAACAGACTGGGATTCGTCCCACTCAACATGAGGAAGAGAACGAGATGGCTCATCAAAAAATTTCCAACGAGACTAGAAAACGAAAAGAACCTTGTGATGATAATGAAGGGAATGAGAATGATGAAGAACAGGATGATTTTGCAAAGGACTTGGAAGAAGATTTGCTGTTTCAACCTGATGAATGTGATAATGAAGAAATCGAGCCTACCGATGAAGAAGATATGTAGTCTGGGAATCGGAGATATGGAAGACGAAAAACGAGCATTTATTCAGCAAAAGATGTGGGAAATCAAGATTAATTTCTTCACACATTTTCCTTTTAGATGGAAGTGTTCGTGTGCTGTTTTTAATTGATTAACTGATTAAATTTATTTTGAAAAGCTGCCATAGTTTTTCTTGGAAGTGGAAGCAGTCATAGTTTAAAAGTGCTTAAATTTGATTTTGCAAAAAAATGGTTTTAAGCAAGGGTATAGTGCCCTATGTATTGCAGGGGTGTTCGTAAAAATCAAAATTAATGAAAAATTACGCCATGTTTTTTTAGCTTCATTTAAGTCGAATGTTGATGTACAGGTTTTCATGTAATGATGTGCATTAGATCTTGTTTCAACCCTTTTTTGTAACAACTTAGGCTAGAGTAAACTTATGTGAGTTGAATTTTATCACTGTTATATAGGCATAATTATTGTTATGCTTTTATTTTTTAAATAGTGATAATACATAAGTATAAGTTTAGGATCATGCAATCTTGACATTTTAAAAAATAAAGTTCAATGTGAATGTATATTCACGCAATTTTTTATTGATATATTGACGTATACAAGTTTTAATGATGTCGATATTAAAGTTTTGAAGTAATTTTTAGTAATTGGAAAGATTGTAGAAGAGAACAACGAGGAAGAGAATAATGAGGAAGAGAAGGTGGAATTCAAGGCAATATGGAAAAAATGGGTGCCGTCAAAAGTGTTCATACATGCTTGGCGAGTTCTATGGAAGAGAATACCAACCACTATGAACCTACAATGAGGAAATGCAATTCCATATCAAAATCGAACCTGCTCTGCTCTTTTTGTAATAAACCCGAATTTGTAAGACACATTTTATTCGAATGCTCTTTTGCTTATCATATTTGGATGGAATGTGTTAAATGGTTTGGGTTGAACATCGTCCTAACATCCAATTCGACGGTAAGCCTACTCCACTTTAGTAGACTTAACAAAGAAAACAATGAGAGGATCTTTATGATTTGTTTATGTGAATGTATCATCTGGACCTTGTGAAAAATTCAGAATGCTATTACCTTTCGTAAAGATAAAATTAAAATGAAAGACATTGTAAAAGACATCCTTTGGAGCTTGGATAACTGCAAAAGATTCTTGAAGGCACAAAATTTCCTTTAACGAGTAGAGCACAAGTCCTAGAGTTGTCATGGGTACTCTTTTACCCGTTTCATTATAACGAATGAGTACCTCTCATTCCATGCCGATTCTATATGAATGAAAAATTCTTTTTCTGAAGAGAAAAAATGTTATTGGAAAGAAACATCATATCTTAAACTATCATATCATGTTTGTCTTACTATCATTGCTTTAATATTATAGTTTAGGATCACATTGATGCTCCATTTTTTATTAATTGATAATTGATGGGTCCACAAAAAGTTTCCTGACACGTTAGATTGAAAAGTTAAAAAATATTCATGTATTAATATTCAATGGGCCTGTTTCCTGAATCTTAGGACAGAGCAAATCCATCTTAGACCCGGTCTATTATCATTTCTATTTCTATTTCTATTTACAATTGCTTGGGAATTTTTTTTATTGTAAAGTAGTAGTTGCAATTTCAATCATTTTTCTTCAAGGTGTTTATGCCTTTTTCCTATTTAACATTTTCTTTTTTTCTTGCTCAGTTGTTTGAGTTTAATTTGGTAACTAATTGTATTAAGCAATAATTTTTTAGTCATACATTACATCTGACAATCTCACGGAAAAGACTAACATAATTTGAGTATAAAGCTTTAATATTTTAAAAAAATGAAAGTCTATTTGAGTTGATTTGTAGAACGTCTCATGCATTTTGTTACTTGTAATTTGTTGTTTGGCAATCATAGTCTTTAATTTAATAGTGTAATTGCATTTACTTGTCTTCCCCCAATAAATTACCCAAATTATTTCCTGATTATCTAAAAATTTGTGATATATATATATATACACACGCTATAGATTTGCTCCAAAATACTTTCTAATTTATCCATAATTTTTTTTTTTTTGAAAAACCATTAAATTTCTATAATTAGGCATTAAATTAATATATACGACATGGATTCTTCCATTTTTATAATATATTTACAGGGATAAAAAAGCCATAATCACAAATATGTCCGATTCCCAATTCCAAATTTTTATATATATATTCTGTCACCCCCATAACCGAATCAATCCTTTTATTCCCTTTTCCCATACTTCTGAATCGATTCAAATCTGAATAAATTAACTAACTCTGATCGTCTGTTATTCTCATGGCAGCGTACATACGCCTCCGCCGTCTCGGCGCATTGGCCGTCGTCGCCGGCGGTGCATACTTCACAGTCGTCAGCAACCCTCCGATCGCCTACAGTGATCGAGGCGGCGCGGGACCCACACTCGCCGCTATAAAGCAGAAAATTGCGGATCCTTTCGCGGTTGTGCCTTCGCGCGCTGCACAGGAATCGGCGTTGATAGGCTCCAGCGCCGCTAATCCGCTCGACATCCTCGTTGTCGGCGGCGGCGCGACCGGCTGCGGCGTGGCTCTGGACGCCGTGACGCGCGGGCTTCGTGTAGGGCTTGTTGAGCGGGAGGATTTCTCGTCGGGGACGTCTTCTAGGTCTACCAAACTCATCCATGGAGGTTTGCGTTTTCTGATTCTGTGTGGAGATGTTTTTTTTGTGCATTGAGTTGTACTTTGTGTTTTGAGAATTGTACCGTGTTATGAGTCGGTGGTGAAGTGAGGTGAGGTGAGGCCGCATTAATGCCTTTATTAATTTCATGTAGTGTCTGTGACTGTATAAAGTTGAAGATAAATACTCTGCTTTCTTCACGTGAATGAATATCGAATTTAATTGTACCGTGTTATGAGTCGGTGGTGAAGTGAGGTGAGGTGAGGCCGCATTAATGCCTTTATTAATGTCATGTAGTGTCTGTGACTGTATAAAGTTGAAGATAAATACTCTGCTTTCTTCACGTGAATGAATATCGAATTTAATGTAGTGTTATCTTTCTAGGAGACATAAATTGTGGTGATCAGTTGTAACATGTGTTAGCAGAATTCCTCTTTTCTTTGTTTCGGCTTTGTCTCCATACTAAATTTGATGATGCCGCAAATGCTTCTAAAGTTGATGTCTCAAATTCTTCTAAATTGATTCATTGATGTTGTTGCATGATTAAATGCAGAGGAACGTTACATCCTTAGCTTATGTGTTAGCTAGAAGGTGACAGTGTACTGAATACGACTGTCATGTCTTGATATGAAACCAAAACCTTTTAACTTTAGCGAGATTTGGGAGCTGTTTTTGGGATAAGCCCACTGGATGGACTTCTCCTCCATCCAGTATGATCGCTAAGCCACTATATAAAAGTTTAATATGTATCCTGTGTTAAGCAAGTTATGCCGTATGTCAGTAAGAGTTAGCATTACTTTGTGTTTTCTACCTATTTCTGCCATCTTGGTTTAAGCTCATAAAGTCATGAAGGACTCATGATAACAATGACTAGATTTTTGTAAAAACACCCCCTTTTGAATTGTTTCTGAATTTGCTTTGGTCAAATAATTTGCCTTTTCCTTCATTGAGGCTGTTTCGAGCTATAAGCTCTATTTTCATTTTGTGTTCTACTGACTTGCTTTTTTAGGTCTCTTTGACTTCCATTAGTTCTGGTTACATTTTATAAATTTGGTTCTGGCTGTGATCTTCATGGACCCATAATGCTTTAACAATATTTATTATCAGGAGTTCGCTATTTGGAGAAAGCTTTTTTCAATTTAGATTATGGGCAGTTAAAGCTGGTTTTTCATGCCCTGGCGGAGCGCAAACAAGTTATTGACAATGCTCCCCACCTGTGCCATGCTTTGCCATGTATGACACCATGTTTTAGCTGGTTCGAGTTGGTCTACTACTGGGCGGGTTTGAAAATGTATGATCTGATAGCTGGCCGACGCTTGCTCCACTTGTCCAGATACTATTCAGCACAGGAGTCAGTTGAACTGTTTCCTACATTATCTAAAAAGGGAAAGGATCGAAGTCTGAAAGGAACTGTGGTCTATTATGATGGACAAATGAATGACTCGCGTGTGAATGTTTCATTAGCGTGTACTGCTGCTTTAGCTGGTGCCGCTGTACTTAACCATGCCGAAGTAGTATCCTTCCTTAGGGATGAGGGTACAGGGCGGATAATAGGTGCTCGAATAAGAAACAATTTATCAGGTATGAATATCACTTCCTTCAAATAACTATTGATTTTGTCAAGATAGTGCCATCCATGAATGTCTTTATACTTTTCTGTTATAGTGAGTTGGTGGCATGTGATATTGAGTGTTCTTTTGGGCTCCCACTACCTACATGTTGTTTTCATGCTTTGGGTAAATCACAGTGCTACTGATGGACTTAGCAGAATATAATGACATTGTCTTTCCAACCTTTTTCTTTGTCCTAGATTGCCTACAGTAGGGGTATGCATGAATAACAGAGTTGAAACTTTCAAATATTTTTCACTGCAGTTTGATGCATGTGACTGCAATGTGGACTTCCGTCTCCTCTGGAGCTTTATTGGTCTTTTATTTTTCCCCTGTTCCATCAGTTTCTGTTTCTTTTTCTGGACTTTTTCTTGAATGCAGACTCTAGTGTTATTTCTGCATATGAAAAATCAGCATAATAGCAAATTGTTTGTCTTGGGTGCAATTAGTTTTCACTTTTAAACCCTACTTTGTCAAACTGTGCAGGAAATGAGTTTGATACATATGCAAAAGTTTTAGTGAATGCTGCTGGTCCATTTTGTGATTCTGTAAGGAATATGGCTGACAAAGAGGCAAAGCAGATGATCTGTCCCAGCAGCGGTGTCCATATTGTGCTCCCTGATTACTATTCTCCAGAAGGAATGGGATTGATTGTTCCCAAAACCAAGGATGGTCGTGTTGTCTTTATGCTTCCATGGTTAGGACGCACGGTAGCTGGCACTACCGACTCAAACACCGCCATAACAATGCTACCAGAGCCTCACGAGGATGAGATTCAATTTATATTGGATGCCATCTCTGATTATCTTAATGTTAAGGTATGTAAATTTCCATGGCCTGAATTTTATATTCCTAAGCAATGTCAATCTAGTTTTTTATTTTATAATTTTTATTTCTGTTTTTCTTGTGTTTTTTATTTATTCATTTCAGAGGTCAGCAGTTTCTCAGACAGCAAAAGAAAAAAAATTATACCTATACTATCTTCTTTTACAATTTCAACTTTCGTGGTAATTGGTGTTAAATTTGCAAGATTTCATGACTTTGTCCATGGTCATGATGTCTCATTTCCTCAGAGAGAGCTGATCATTGTATTTCTTTCTTTTGCTCATTTGTGGGGGGAGAATAGGAATAGTCAATACCCAAAAAAGAAAAATTGACAGTTAAAAAAACACCAAATTATTTCATATTCATAATTTAACATAATCATATGCTAGCTTCAGTATTTCCTGTGTGTCTCATTGAATTTTTTGCTAGATGCACTTATATTTATGTGCTGCATACTAGGTGTTGGTTGGCACGCTCATAACTGCGTCTATGATTATGGTTGATCATCTATATTATATATTTTCTATCAGTTTTAATTGGTTTGATATTTAACGTGAGAGTTGTTGGTCATTCCTTGTAATCAATACCTACAATAGAATCAGCCTTTTGACTCCTAATTTCAATCGTCATTGAGCTGCTTAATTTATTTTTACTTGAAGGACCTATAGAAAGTGCTAAATTGTCTGATCAATTTGAAATTTTGCTTGGTTATGTGTTTTTGTAAGATACTCACAAAAACTGAGAGTTAGATATTGTCTCATAGGTTATTTTACTTTATCATGTACTTAAGGTAGAAGGAGTAGTCAACATCTATTTTATTGGACATTCATCCTTAATATATGAATAGTTCTTAATTCAGGTAAAATTGGTTAGACAAAGGTGCATGAATGGTAACTGTCTGCCTCATGCTTGTCCAATTGTTCTCTTCTTTTTTTTTTTTTTTTTTGAGATATTAATATTTAAGGATGATTTAGGTACGTCGCATAGATGTTTTGTCAGCTTGGAGTGGCATTCGACCATTGGCTACAGATCCTAGAGCTAAAAGCACTGAGAGCATCTCCAGAGATCATATTGTGTGTGAAGATTTTTCTGGTTTAGTTACAATCACTGGTGGAAAATGGACCACATATAGAAGGTAAATTAAATTGCAAAATCTATTGAACATTTTGAAGGTGACATTCTTTTATTTATGTATTTCTGGCCAATTTACAATGATTGTATCTATAGGTCCTTCTCATCTCCATCTATATACTTGAAAGCTGGAACCCTCAATTATTAGATTGTTCCAACTAGCAGCTTTTTACTTACTCAATTAACTTCCAGTATGGCAGAAGATGCAGTTGATGCAGCTATTAAATCTGGAAACTTGAGCCCAGCAAACAAATGCATGACTTGCACCCTTCAGCTTGTAGGTGCTGATGGATGGGAACCTGCATCTTTTACTATACTAGCCCAGCAGTACAAGCGCATGAAGATGTCGTATGGTGGGAAGGTTGTTCCAGGTGCAATGGACTCCGCTGCAGCAAAGCATTTATCACATGCTTATGGAACTTTTGCTGAACGAGTAGCTGCTATTGCTCAGGTTTACTTTTCGTCTATGATTTTTTTGGGCAAATTACAAAAATTGTCCCCTAGGTTTGGCCTATTTACATGAATAATATTATGTTTTGATATTACAGTTACCCTCTTGAGGTATTGCTGTCACTTTCTTGAGTTTGTAGTTTCCATACAAGTAACCCTTCTAACAGTTGCAACTTGTTAAATATTTAATAAAATAAAAATAAAGGTAACCAGTGGTGGATCCAAAATTTATATTTGGGCGTTGGGGTGGGGTGGGGGGGGGGTCTCTTTTTCCTTAATTGCTGTCCTTTTGTGCGTACATGTAGTTCTTGTCTTTCTTGATGATTTCTGGTTTGATTTTTCGTGTGAAGTTGAGCCATATGTTCTACAGTTGTTTTGGAGTTGCATCACTATGTCAGCCTCTTCCTGTTTTCGACATTTTGCCTAGATTTTCCTGCAAATATCATAGCGAATAATATATGCACCCAGGATTGAATTACATAATTCTTTGTAGCGCGTATAGCTTTTTATATTTCACCCATATTTGTGCTACCCTAAAAAATTTGTTTCTTATAATTAGAATGAAAATCTGGGCAAACGACTAGCCCATGGATACCCTATCCTAGAAGCTGAAGTTGCATACTGTGCTCGCCATGAGTACTGTGAATCGGCCGTGGACTTCATAGCCAGAAGGTCCCGCCTTGCTTTTCTGGAAACTGATGCTGCTCTAAAGGCAGTGCCTCGTATAATCGAGATATTAGCTGAGGAACACAAATGGGACAAGTCGAGACGAAAGCAGGAACTTGAAAAGGCTCAAGAATTCCTGGAGACCTTCAAGTCATCAAGAAATGCTCAATTCCATGATGGCAAACACAATTAAAAATGTAACATTTGACATTTAATAATTATGATCAAAATCAGAAATTCGTATTCGTATTGTTGCTGACTTGCACTCTCTTTTATATTGCAGGTTCATCAAATTCTTTTATACAGGGATAAGACTTTATTTTGGCCTAACACTTTCTGAAGGACTCCTCTTTTTTGCTTTTCGAAAAGGTTTATAGTATCTTCCCCTACGAAAGGATGTTACGTTGATGGTTAGCCTCGTACGTATTTCTGGTATGTTATTAGAGCATCGTTGCTCCTTCGTATCTTAAACCCGTCTTTGAAAGCCCATCTACAAGTATTTTCTTTCTCAAATGTAGATGGATTGGTTATCAACCTGGTAATCATCAATTGTAATATGCTATAATAATAGGCTACTCCCTTTCAACTTTCACATTCAATAAAAGGTGAAATAATTATACATTTTGCTGATGAATAAAATTGCAGAATGAAGATTTTGATGGATGGATCTATGTTGTGTTCAAATTCCTCTTCGTTTTTATTCTTACTGTTTTTTTTCAATATGATCTGACTGTTCATAATTTTGATCCACTGTTCATTTGAATGTTTTGCTAATGATGTAGCATTCGATATTATTATTTATGAGATAGGTAAATGATATCCCTAGTTGATCAAAGAGGTCCTATTCCATGTTAGGTGATTGTTTGCAAATAGATAGTTTGGTAAGTTTTAATTATTTATTTTTATTATTCCATGTTAGGTCCTATTCCATGTTAGGTGATTGTTTGCAAATAGATAGTTTGGTAAGTTTTAATTATTTATTTTTATTATTATTCTTGGATATTTCAACCAATTGAACTGCAATTGAACACGAAACGATCGTGTAGTTTCACTTTCATTAATAACGTACAAGAATTATGGGTCTATTTTAGGCATTAGAAGGAAAAACGTGTTGTAACAAGATGATGAGAACAACGATTTGGGAACAAGATAAATTTGTCGCCTTAGCGTAGGCTAGCAGGAGAACGAATAGAAAACATGATAAAATCGACATCCTGGCTCAGGCCAGCAGGAGAACGATTGATTTTTGACAAAGTTGCCAAAGAAAAGATATATTATTCATTCATAATCTCAAAAAAAAAACCTAACCTATGACTAAACCTAATCAAAAAAGGACTAAATCTAACTAAATTTAAAAGATATCCCATAATAAAATAAATAACCGAAAACTAAGGACGGATCTAGGATTTAACGGTGGGGTGGGCTGAAAATTTTCGAAGTTTTGTCACATTAAAATTTTATATTTATATTTAGTATTTTTTTATTATATTAATTTAGGTGGTGTCATATGTGACTTCGAAACATAAAACTCATCAGTAATTAAGTCAGAATTTTTCTATATTTTTAACAAAATATATTTCAAAGTATATTGGTGTTTATTTATAAAATAATTTATTTTTCTATTAATAAATAATATTAAGTTAAAATAAAATTATGCAACATATGCTCAATATTTTTTTAATCATTTCAAGAAACGTTTATCAGTTTAAAAAAATATCTCATTTAACTCATGTTAATACATTATTACATTTATAATTTCTCTTTTTCTAATATTAAAGTGTCCAAAAACTTATAATTATCACAACATATAACAATAAAATATAAATTATTCATACATATTCCTCAAAAGAAAAGGACAAAAATTAAGAGAATAATGTAGATATTTAATATTGAACAAGTTAAATAAATAAAAATACTAAATGAAAAAAATAGAACCATATTCAGATGACTATACTCTAAATGTTTGGGTGTGAGAACCTCAAGAAAGCACATTCAAAATTACAATAAAATAAAATTTTTGTTGTGGATAAAATTCTTGAATTTTAATATTTTAATTAAGTTTTAATAAGAAAAGAAAAAAGAAGGAGAGATATGATAGATCAGGAAAACATATTTATATCAAGTTGTATCTTAATTTAATAACTGAATAGAGAGTGTGGGGATGAACTTTAATTTTACACCGAAAATTGCATATTAAATATAAAATAGAAAATAATATTTGATTGGGTTTAAATTTATGTATTGAATTTCATTCACATATTATATATAGATATATAACAGATTAGTGGGGGCTTGCACTGGGTTGGAGCCCGGTGCAGCCCCCTAATAGATCCGTCCATGACCGAAAAGTTAAAGGATAATAAGTAAAATTTTGAGATTCTTGTCAATCTTGATTAATCTTGAAAAAAAGATCATATATTTTCTGAAGATAAAAGAAGGACAATTTCTTACCAAATAATCTTGCACGTATTATTGCGCCCAAAATCCTCGTTTGCATCACAAGATAAAAACTCTTATAAAAAAATATAGCATGCGTTTGACTATATTGTTGGTCATTAAACATGGAATTCAATTTTAGTTTATTATGAACTTCAAAAACAAAAATTATTTGTAGACAATCACAAAATACAAATAATATGCCAGAGTTTAACTGCCTGAAAAACCTATGTTACGTATCAAAACTATATATGTAATGTTTTTAACTTATTTGTTATCTTTTTATATAGACTAGAGTTATATGATAGAAAACTTGATGTCTAATTATTGCTAATTTTATTTGATTTATGTTGTAGACGTTATTGGATGATGATGCCTTCAATCTTATATTTGATTTAATAAGTGTAAATGAAACAAGAGTGTTGAATGATTGGAAATAGATAATTAACTCAAACTGATAACAGTTTTCATTAAAACAGAAAATGCCATAATACCATTCAACATTATTCTACAGTGTAAATGTCCTCCTAGCACGAAGATGATTGTGAGGGTACAACCAAGTTGGGGGGCTCAAGGTACAACACGTTGAAGCTTCCATGCCCTAATGCAATTCCTAATCCTACACCCCCATCTACCTTTCTCATTCTCTCCTAGAATCTTGATATAGCTACACACTAGTAACCTCATCATGCTCAAATATGAAATTAACTAATTCATAATTCAATCTCAATCTTGTGGACCTTCTGATCCTCTCGTGGCATTTCGATCAAGTTCAACGTCACCAAACCCGAGCCTGAATCGTACTCAAACTCGACTGGAGTTGACTCGACGGTGCACTTTCTAGGCTTAGTCGAAGAGTAGGCACCAAAACGACCACAACCCTTAACTTCCAAGGACGCCACAGCAACTACTTCTGAGCTCAAATTCTCGACCCTCTGTCCGTTTCCTTCGATTTGGTGCCCGTCCTCCACGTCTGACAATTGTGCACCGGACTTCACCTCGTATTTGAGCCCTTCTATAGCTCCACCGCCGTTGAACATGTCAACGAGCCCGATAGGCGCGAAGCTGAACCCTGGTGCGAGAATCTTGATTGGCGTAACGGTGAAAATGTCGTGCTCTAGGACCTTCAAAGAGATGGGCATGGCTACATTGTATGGGAGTACGATCAAGTCGGCCGTCCGATGGGAGTAGAGTACCACATTCCCGTTCCAGTTGGAGTCGAGGGAAACGTCGGAGATGAGATGGACGTCACGGCCCCGTACATATCCGGTGATGGTTTCAGATTTAGTTTGGTGGAACGTGTTCTTCCTCTCGACGCTGTTCCATGCCGCCCCTTGGCAGTTGTACACACCGAGTACTCCGGTGTACTTGTTCATGTTCCATATCTTCAACAAGCTGAAACATAACAAGAATTACTCAAAAAATATACCAAATTTGAAGAGTAACACATACTGGACAACTAATACCTTTTAGTAAAATATCTAATACCATTTACAAATACACTCTGAGTTGAGTTGCACGGTGCAACTGATGCTTAGAAGTGTGTGCTAAATTTGAATTGCCATGATTTCAAAAAGATATTAGTGATTCTGATCCAGATTTCTAATTTCCAAAAGAATAATAATTTTGATGACTATCCAAGAATGCTCACCTAACACCATCACGAGCAGGGTCGGAGAACAAGCAATCCTTGGTAGGACGACCTGGCAGACGAGCTCTGACAATGGAGCCATCGGGGAGAACAAGCTTTCTCAGAAGATCAAAGTTGTGCTTCCCAGGTGCATCGCTGTTACATACGGGCTCGTTAATACATTGTTGTTGTATAAACGATACGAGATAATAACAAAAGACGATGATGAGGGTCATTGTTTCTTACCTAACATAAACGGGTCCACCACTAATGGCCCTTGCTGAACCGTGATAATCGGCAGCAGGATGCAGTGAATGGAACATGTCCCAATCGGGGAGCATTATTTCTCCCAAGAAGACGCTGTTATACGCCACAGCTGCAATGTGGATAGTGTGTGATGTAGGATCCCTTGGGTAAAAATCATCTGATGCCCTCACAATACCAGTTTGTTTCGAGCTGAACAAATCACAACATAACACATCAGAAATCGAAAAAACAATTAGGATTATTTTAAATTCAGATCTAGTTCGAGATAATAAGATTGCAACTTGAATGTGATCTTGCCCCCCTTGAAGACAAAAGATTCAATCTTCCATATAACTAATCACATGCTCTCTGCATTTTTCCAAGCCACATGGCCTATGAATTATGTCTGCATCTACTCAAATGGCATTCTTGAAAAACAGATACTAATCAAATTAAATAAGATTGATCATGTATACTAAACTAAGTCCCTCAAATCATCAAAGCGATCGATTATTCGACAGAAAGAAATCGAAACATATGGCCTAATGAATTATGCCTGCATCTACTCAAATGACATTCTTGAAAAACAGATCTGCTATGGATTACTAATCAAATTAAACAAGATAGATCATATACACTAAACTATGTCCACTAATCATCAAAAAGATCAATAATTCAACAGAAAGAAATCGAAACATACCAGTAAAGAGACTCGAGATTGTGGCTCATGCAAGCAATGCAGCCATTATCCGGGAAGTTCCTAGCAACAGAAGCATCAAGAGCATGATGATACTGCCGAGTTAACTCAGCCCCGCCTCCTAGACCACCTCCAAGAGTCTCCAATATACACTGAACATCCACCTTCACCCCATCAATCCCAGCTGAAGCCAAGTAGCTATGCAACTCATTATAAAACTTATACACATTCTTGGGATTCACCAATCCCAACCCCTGTATCGCAATCGCGTCGTTTTTCCATGTTGGCTCGTTTTCGAGCACCCCTTTTGACAGCTTGGGGTACTGCATGATAGCCGACCCGTACTCCTCCATCTCCTTCACCCCGGGCCTTACCCCGCCCCAATACCCCGTTATCGCGTGCCACACGTACACATATTTCAGCCCGTGTTTCTCCTTAGCTATTTCGACTATGTTCTTGATCCCCATAGAAGGGTCCTCCTTCTTTTGGAACTTCTCGTTTTCCTTGATCCCTGTTAGCCTCAGCAACTGAGGGGCTCCCAGTTCTTTCTCTTGTTCTTCCTCCTTTTGTTGTTGTTGCTGCTCGTCTGATGCGACGGATTGCCATCCGTCGTCAATGATGACGAACTTGGGGGGCGTTCCCCCCACCTCGAGGCTTTCAAGGCCGGCTTCCACCCCTTCTTGAGTCACCTCTTGGTAAAAGGCATCCCATGTGCACCAACCAAAGTAATCCACAATCCCGGGCACTTTCTTCTCACCCCTCAATCTAAAAGTGCCTAGATGCAATTTCACCGCCTTGATCGCCTCGTAAATCGTGGCGAACGGGTCTGTTCCGGAGCTGATGTACACGGAGTGTGTGAAAGTGGAGGCAAGAGTATCAGTATCCCCACTTGATAGACACAATTCGAGCTCATCTGCAGTATTACCCTGCAAACAAGCCTTGAATGGCCCTTCAATCAAGGGCAAGAATACAGTGTAAACAATCTTGTTCTCATCATCGCCGTCGACATCCGCCTCTAGGTGGGACCCGTCTTTCGTCTCGATTAGCAGGAACTGCGTCTCGAGAGGGATGTCACGCCCTTTGTCCCCCATTTTCTGAGCCATCCACCATAGCTTGAACCGGAAACAGGCCAAAAACCTGACGTCACGAAGAGTACCTAAAGATACCACGTGGTTGCTGCTGTCTTTGTCGAACGCCGCCCCGAGAAACACCCCCTCCACCGGCCCCGCCGCCGCGCCGGAGGTGGCGATAACGTTTTCCGGCACGTTGTTCAGGATGATCCGGTCCTTGACCACCAGCTTCCGGTCTGAAATCCTAACCGCCGGTTTGATTGTCATTTCTGATTCTACTTCACTACCCTGCGATAAATTAAGACCAAACATTTCAATTTTTTTCATAATTCACAAAATTAAGAGAAACTTAGATCAAATTAGCAAGCAAAATTAAAGTATTAACAGAGATTGAGACTAGATCTACATTCTACCACCACTTTTTGTACCAAAATCAGAAGTCCTAAAACATTCCAGAAATCAAGCTGACAAATTCATAATCGTTAAAAAATTTGCCTAAAACCGCGAAAGGAGAAACCGGAAACGTACCCCGTAAGCAAGAGCGCGATTCCGCGAAGAAAATGTGGCGAAATTGGAAAGAGATAAAGAATAAGAAGAACACGGAGTCCGCGATGCGTTGTTCGTGAATGAATGAAAGAGAGAAATGGATGAAGAAAAGGTGTTGAAGAAGGGGGTATTTATAGTAATGTTGGAACTATGAATTGGGATTGAATTTGAGAGAGAAGCTACCATGGTTGGTTGATTATGGTGGTGACTCTCTCTCCTCACTTTCTCTCTCTATCGATCTCTCGTTTTCGATTGGGTGAAAAAGATTAATGTATCCAACGGTGGAAAAGAGTGGGGTTCCCTTGATTTGGTCGACGTTTAACGGCTGCAAATATACACATTTTTGCGTCACGAA
This sequence comes from Stenogyne calaminthoides, assembly GCA_037126765.1. Taxonomy (NCBI): domain Eukaryota; kingdom Viridiplantae; phylum Streptophyta; class Magnoliopsida; order Lamiales; family Lamiaceae; genus Stenogyne; species Stenogyne calaminthoides. The sequence continues at coordinate 10,034,663 of JBBCBC010000007.1, forward strand.
AATGACTTACAAAAATCTGAATTCAAACTGAAAATCGGTGTCGCGCATTTTTTTTAATTTTTTTGCAATTTACGATGCGGCATAAAATTCAGGTCCATAATATTAAAAATATTACTCCCATGCCATGCACTTGGAAAATAAAATGGCAAACTATTTTTCAGAATAATACTTAAACTCTAGGATGAATGGGTACTCGAAATTTTTAAATAATGCAGTGTCGAATACTTTGTGGGTACTTGGGTATTCAGATATGGGTGGGATACACATCCGATACACTCAATTAAAAATATTAATAATATTTTTTTTGATGCATCGTGTCGGACCACGGTGATCGCCCGCCAATACGCCTCGGTGATCCTGCTGGCGCTCGACCAAGGCCTAAGCCGCGCCGCCGTGCCGCCCGCCAACGTCCACAGTGGCGCGCGCCCTCCTTTGTACGTTTAGGCGACGACGCCATCACGCCTCGCCCGATTCCCCATCTTTTAATTCTTCGTCTCCTCCTCCGTTTTAGATCCGGTTCTGATTTATTTACAAAAATAAATAAACCTAGATCTGAGACTAGTCTATTACATTGATCAAATCAAACAAATTCTAATATACTCGTGGATTTTCTCCACGAGGCAAAAGCGAATTGAGCAATCGAAATAAAAAATCCACAATTTATATGCATGCATAAATAAACACATTAAATTCCATGACATTGGATCACGCAAAAAATTCAAAGAATTCTACTATCCAATTTCAAATTTAATGAAAACGAACTAAATTACAATTTAAAATTGAGTCTGAAAACCGTGGCTCGATACGGAATTTGTTGGGGAATTAATTATGCGGATCTATTTGGGATGAATATTTAAATACAAATTTAGTTATAACAATTATTACTAGCATGAATTAATCCTATATTAATTCAAATAATAATTCAACAACAAATCATGCATATAAGCAGTTCACATAAATCCTACACGTGCGCGGAATTGCTCACGGGTTTCGTGAACTAACCTCTTGGAGTGACAATGGTCTCATCGATAAAAACACACCAAAAAGTCTTCCCAAGTATTCCCTAGTCCTTGCTCGTCAATCCGGTGGAAGGAAGCTCATGAACAATTAACAAAAGAAAAATAAAATTTGTTGCACCACTACCTTTGTGGATTTACTAATTTTTTCCAAAGATACATGGAATTGTCGTAGGGATGAAGAAATCATCCCCTATTTATAGATAGGTGGTGGCGATTTTACGTCATGGAATAGGGAGGAAAAAAATCTTTTCTTGATCTCCAAAAATCTTAAATATATCTCCTATATTCTTTTCTCCATAATTAAAATATTCCATAAAATCCCACCTTCTCTTGTTATGGTTATTTTTAAAAAAATAAGGATAAAGATTCCAAGATTTGGATCTTCTTAAATTTATGAGATATACCAGTATTGCAAGAATAAATATCTTCCATAATATTTTTTTCAAGAAAAATCAAGAAAATCTTTCTTTCCTTATTCTTTCAAAATTTTTCAAAATAACATATAAATAACCAAAGTGGGAGATTTCTTGAATTTAATGAGATAATCTTGTATTTCAAGAATACATATCTTCATTCCATAACAAAATTCAAAAAAAATCTTTCTCCCTTTTTATTTATATTTTTCGAAATTAATGAGGAAAAATAAAGAACAAAATTTATTTTATTTTTAACACATTTTTTTTCGAGTTATTGGACTTTTATGTTTGAAATTTCTTGAGGGGCTTTGGGAGATTTAAGATTGGACCTTCCAATGGATCTTGAATTATCAATATTGAGCCACAATATTAGTCAAGCCCATAAATATTAATTAATCCCACTACATAATTAATATTGCACTATCCATCTTAACCCATATTACAATCAATATGGCTCCCATTATTATTTCCGTGTTTAAGATTATCTAGCCCATTAATTAATTCAAGCCCTTTGAAATAGCTTTCCATTAATTAATATCTTTTATCCTTGGTAAAATGAATCGGTTCAACATTATTATCCATCTACCTAAATTAGTTCCACTTGCAAGATTTGGTATGATAAAACTTATGAACCTCCCCAGAGAACCGTCGAACAAAGCGTCTTGCACACGATTCTCCATATTAAATCTTAGCAATCGCAAGTGACCAATAATATTGCCCAAGATATAAAGTATTGAATCTCGTTGATTCTCTACCCGTAATAAGTCAAAGCAATAATTACTAACCACACACGCGATCCTATTTAAGGGATCGAAGATTAAGAAATAACGAACCAATTTGAGGTCTAATTCTTCCTAGTTCGGTTAAAGAATTTGTCCTCCTGTAGGTCCTATTCAGTGCACTAAACATGCACTAGTGTAATCTCTTGGTCAAGACAAGCCAATCTGAGCCTTACACTTCAACCTTTCACGATGAATTGTTCATTTCCATCTAGGTCGTGAATGATGTACTTTTGGTTACAAGTGACTGTTAATTTAATCTTCTGTGATCTGGTATCACTAAATTAACTACAATGTAACACATACTATTTATTGAACAGTTATGCAGTAAATATATGTAACATTCAATGATATTTAAAGCATCAGTGATAAACAATTTATTTCAGTAAATAAGACCGAAATTCAGTTTGATTATACAAAGTAAAAACATACTTTCCAGTATAATCCCAACAGGCCATTGTGTGACAGACTACCTACAAAGTTAAATCTAGAACGAAGAAGAATTCTCTCAAATAATGACACTAGTTGCTCGATTTGTGGAATCTCGGAGGAATCGGCCGACCATCTTTTCCTTCTTTGTCCTGGACCTCACAGTGCTTCGACAATCTGGGGAGGGTGTTTATCTTGGATAGGCATCCCTCTCCCCTCTCATAAGCACGTTAAAGATCACTAATGCATCTTCTCAAGCGCTCTGGGGGGCGGGGTTCGATCTTCGCTATTTGCTTATAGAATTGTGTGGTTTTGATCATATAAAAAGTATAGAATAAGCTGATTTTTTAAGGCATGAAGTTCAACACTGGAAAAATTCTGGACGAAATAAAAGATTGGCTTTGGAGTTGAACCTTAGTAAAGAACTTCATTCATAATAATGCCCCTTTGAGTTATTGGTTTGTAAACCTAGTATATTTATTGGGTTCTTAATCCTTATGTAAATTGTATCTTTAAACTCTTAGCTGAAAGCTCTTTGGTAGTAAAATTGTTTTGTATGATTAAAAAAAAAGAATTAATAAAAGTATTATTTCGAGTTTGTGATTTTTACCATTTTATTACTTTTTAGAACTGTTTAATATTTAAATGAAGAGTAGTTTTCTTGTGCATTCGTTGTACAGTGTAACTATACATATTTAATAATTTTCAATTTAAAACAATTAATAATATTCATGTAAAAACAATTAATAGTAGAGTAATATTCCTGTGAATCAGGTCTATGCATGAACTTTATCACTCTTATGGGTAAAAACTTTCACTGTTATGCACACAAAAATTCATTGTTTAAAAATATAGAATATTTTCTAAATAGTGATTATTTTTGTGCATAACAGTGATAGTTTTTATGTATAATAGTAACAATTTTTGTAACATAACAGTAATACTAAAAAAATCGAGTTCATGGTGAATTCGGGTTCATATAAATTTTTGTCTTAATAATAATTATAATACTTTGAGTTCATGTGCACCAAAATTGAATTCAATTTTAATTTGGATGAACTATGCACTCTAAACCCTAACCCCTAAACAATGAACCCTAAATCATATATGAACCATTTAGGCCGGGTGAACCATGAACCATTTGGGCCGAGTGAACCATGAACCACTCGGGCAAGGGGTCAAGGTAAAAAAAAAATCTAAAACTAAAATTAAAGTTAAAAGAAAACTGAAATTGAAAAAAAAAACTAAAATTGAAAAAAATTAAAAACAAAATTTCTAAAATTAAATTGCATCAATTTTATTAATATATATAGTGCACGTAAGAATTTGTCTAATACTTTTTTAGTAAAAACAATAAAAATACCATTAAAAACGCACGTACGCATACAAACTTTGTCCTAAAACAAAGCTTCATCTCACGGATTTAAAGCATGGGCCAATGCTCATCCAAAACCCACTATATTTTAACAATGGGTGATTGATTGCATCATCCTACTCAATTTATCCACTTATTTCATTCTTAAATATTATCCATCCATTCGTTAAAAATATCTTGTGTGCTCATTAATTATAATAATACTCCATTATTTTTCTAATGAAACATAGTCTAGAAAAATCTAACACGATACAATGTGTCGCGGAATATCGAAAAACACATTTAGACCAAGCTAGGACACGTGTTCCTCAAACAGTGGATAGTGGATTAAATATTTTTTTTGTTTTTGAGAAAAGTGGATTAAATTTTGATACAATTATTAGCCTGCTGATGTGTTTCCAGGTTGGTTTTAATGCAAGCCAAAAAAATGTGTGGCCCCATCTTTACACGTGGATCCAGCGTACACAGAGGTAATCCGACGGCTGGTATTGAGTGGGGAAATTGATTGGGAATTTTTATATTCTTAATTTTTTTTGGATAAATTAGGTCAATAATGGAGGATTTTGATTAGAGAAAATTATAGGTGGCAAACAAAGAATTTGCTGTGGGAGTCGGAAAAACTTTCGCCGCCTTTGAATATTTTACAAGTTGGCCAAGAAAATATACTACTAGTATTATTTTGGAAGTTAGGTCATAGGTGGGTGGGGCACGTAAAAATTATTTATTTATGTAAAGTTAATCGAAGTGTACGATTATATAAAGGGTACATCTTTGGTGTAATTTGTTCGTGGTCACATGTATTAATAAAATTGGTGTAATTTAATTTTAAAAGTTTTTTTTTAAAATTTTTTTTAGTTTTAATATTTTTTTTTATTTTAGTTTTTTTTTAACTTTAATTTTAGTTTTAAATATTTTTTTAAATTTTTTTAATACCCGACCCGACCCCAATCCCGGCCCGACTGATTCATGGTTCACTCGGCCCAAGTGGTTCATTGTTCACCCGACTCTCCAAATAGTTCAAATATGATTTAAGGTTCACTATTTAGGGGTTAGGGTTTAGAGTGTACTATTTTTTATTGGTGCATGTGGTTCACAGGAGAGTGACTTTTTGTTCGTAGTTTAAAATTTATTTAATTATAATTATAAATAAATATTTCTCTCTCCATCCCAATATTAATCGGTGGGTTACTGTGTGCTCGATTTTAAAAAAAAAAGATAAAGTAATAAAGTATTGAGGTAGAAAGAGTTGTTTATTAGTATTTTAAATGATAAAGTGATGGATAGTCGAAGTAGAAAGAGTTATTTATTAGTATTTTATGTGATAAAGTGATAAAATGAGTATTTCTATTTAAGAAAATGTGCAGTTAAAATTAAAATGTCTTAAATAGAAATAATACAATTAAGATTAAGAAAGAGAGAGTATAATACTTATTATATAATAACACACACTTATAAAAGTGAGAGTTTAAGTCTAATAATATCAATTTGATACTATTAACAAATTTCAGAGATAAAATCATGGCATGCACCGTAAAACAATATCACCATTCAGACTACATATACAACTCTACTGTCAACATCAAATGGTGGCTATAGTGTATCTGTCTAATCTAAAGTTAACACAATCATATTTGGTGCCTACCACATTAATAATGATTCAAGACCCTAATTTTGATTATTGTCTACAAGTAATTATGAAATCCATTTAAACTTACATTAGGTTATTTAATAAGGCACCTCCAGAAATTGCGGGTGTTATGTGTTTCTGCTTTTTACTTATTTCATTTTGCTTAAGTTTTGTATGTATTCAAGTGCACCGTGCACTTATAATGCATTTTAGAATCATGCAATTTGTTATACTGAAAGATACAATTTGTTTGCATTGAATCGTAAAAAGTATAAACAAGTTGCATAGTTTTAAAATGCACTATAAATGCACGATGCACCTGAATGCATATGAGACTCACTCTTTTATTTTATTCTTAAATAATTTTTTTTAAAGTAAGTCATTCATACATCGGTTGCATAGTGCAACACACTGTAGATATACGTAATCAATTAATATTTTTCAGTAAAAATAAATAATATAATTAATTGATAATATTTAGTGAAAGCAGTTAATACAATTTAAAAAATTGCACTTAATCTGCACAGTGCATGTTGCATACAAGACTTTTTTTTTTTAATAGATCAAAGGTTATTTTTTTTTTTTTTTTTGAGAAAAAATCAAAGGTAATTTCAATATGGTTGATTCATGATTGCAGTAGCTAGCATTAGCATTTAATTTTTGCGCCGGCTACCTAAAATTCTATATATATGTTTCCTAATTTTACATATTTTATTTTATAATGATGTTTTTTTTATTAATGATCAAAAGTAATTTCAACATGGCTGATTGCATGCAGCAAGCTAGCATTGACTCTTGGGAAACCTAAACTTCCATATCATAATAATGATTAATAACCCTAATCATTGAGACATAAGTCAAAAACAATACATAATATATTTGTACACAAGTGGATCGTAGGGTGTATGTTGTCCCAAAGTTTGATAGGAACACTATTGATGTTGAAATCTCAAGTCTCAAAATAATTTCTTCTACTAGTTAATTAATCTTTTTATCTCTTGAACCCATCTTAAATTGATTTGGAACTACTCAAAATTCATGTGTATGAATTTAAAGATTTATACTCCGTATATATATTTGATTTCGAGGATGAATTAATTAAATTCATAATCAAATTCATTCAACATGTTTTGCTGAATCCAAGTAATAGATTCGAGGTCCATCAATGCATTTAGCAAAACATAACATGACATTGTTACATATATGTATATATTAGTATTATATTAATTATACTTTCAAAAAAAAAAGTATTATATTTTATTGCATAACGATCGAATATAACAGACGTTGATTATCATTGGTTTAATATTTTATATTTAAGATAGAATATCAAATTTGAATATAAGTGTACGTGTCTTTTAAGGTATTATTGTTTTAACATGATGTAAATCTGCAGCATATAATTAACTTGATCAACAATGGTTCAGCACATGAATGCAATCAAGCATGTTAGGAGAAGAAGTGCAGATCCAACTTTCATTATTTTGACACTGCATAATTTGCATAATTGATCATTACTTTTGGCTTGTTTCAACCAAGTTATTACCAATCATGTAATTAGTAAAATCAACTGTATAATAACATCGACGAAAATATTATTCCCTCCTTCCTGTTTTAGATTGTCTATTCATTGTTTGACTCGTATTTTAGTGGACGAGTTATTTATAAATATATGAAATAATAAAGTGTCATTTAAAGAGGTGTAAGATAGATAAATGGTAGGACTATAATACCTACCTTAAAAAAATTATCATTTTAAATACTAATAAATAACTCGTTTATTAAAACACGAGTCAAACGGTGAATGAACAAATTTAAAATGGGAAGAGGAAATACTATATATGACAAATACTCAAACCAATAGGTGGCAAGCTAAAGGATCCAACTCATCATGTTCTAGACTTTCCTAATCATTAAAAGACAAAAACTTGTCATGAGCTGGACAAATTAATTTGTCACGTTAATTGTCCTTGTATTATGTATATATATACGCAATTAATTTACGTCGATCAAAGCCACGGTAAAATTTGACATGTCAAAGATGAGCATATGCAATTTTTTGTGTTAAAAATATGACATATCACCCAAATTTCAATGCTATTTTATTTAAATCAAACTCAATAATAAAAAAACGTGTCTTACAAATTGTTAAAAAATAGTCTTATTTTATAAGAATTATATAGTCTAAGAATTGTTTAAAACAAAAAAAATAATTTAGGAATCTTTCTAAATAAAAATTGATAGTTAATTTTTTTAAAAAAAAAAATAGTTTAAAGGTCTTTCAAAATAAAAATTGATAGCTCAGAGGATTTTTGATGCATTATGCCTTCAATCATGTTATTGTACACTATATAGAAGCACAATAAATATTGTATATGTAATCTCACATCATTAATAGTGATGCACTAACCACTTAAGATATCATATTATATCAAATTGTAGCTAGAAGTGGTATTTTACACGAGATCCTAATTATTTTTCTTAATTTTAATAGGTTTTCAAAATTTTATTTTATTTAAGGTGTATACGTGTGAATTGTGATGATGGATGACATATTATGTGGTCAACAAAAAAAAACATGAAGATGGAGTCATTAATTTCAATAATTGTTATATCGGTATAATGATCAAACAAGTTTCGCTCTCGAGTAACAGTTTAACACGTCCAACTCAACTGACTCAATCACCTATTCAATATATTTATTCGAAATTTAATTATATAGCCTTTTTATGCATAACGATAATAACATGTTGATTATTATTGCTATAGATTTTATATTTAATGAGCACGTTATATGCACTTATATTTAAAAAAACAATTTTATTTTTTTTTTTTTTTTAAAATCAATTACATAGTTCTAACATAATCAATTACAATAGTCGTGTACCACCACCACGATATGATCTTATATGAGTTTGTGAGACGAATTCAAATTAAAACCTATCTAGTAAGGATCAGTTTGGTTAAACTTAATTTAAATATTTTATAAGTTCTAATATTTTATAAATTATTTTAAAAGATTATAATATGTATTTTTAAGTAGTTTATAAATTGTTAAAGTATTTAGCTAATACAACTTATAAGTTCTTTAATAATCTAAAAAATATTTTTTTTTTAATTATATAATATAATTTTTTTAATATATTTTTTTCTGAAAATAATTTTTTTTAAATTATTTTTTTTTTCGAAATTATTTTTTTTAAATTATTTTTTTTTAAATTATTTTTTTATTTTATAAAATTTTTTATAATTTTTTTTAAATAAATTTTTTTATTTCTGAAAATTATAAGTTTTTTTTTAAAAATATATTTTTTTTAATTATATAATTTTTTTTTTTATATTTTTTTCTGAAAATAAATTTTTTTTTTTTTTTTTTTTTTTTTTTTAAATATTTTTTTATTTTCTAATTTTTTTTTAAATAAATTTTTTCTTCTGATGGATTGTTTTTTTTCTAAATATTTTTTGGACATAATTTTTTTTTTTTCCTAAAAATAAATTTTTTATTTCGAAGATATTTTTATTTTCTAATTTTTTTCGCTTAATAATGGATTGGGATATAAACTTTTTTTGGAGATAGGGTAGAGTTTATATAATTTTTGTAAAATAAGTTTTTTATAAATTTTTTTTTGGAAAATAAATTTTAAAGAACTTTTTTTAAATCTTTTTATTTTTATTTTCTTAAACAAAATTAAGGAGTTTATAAGCACTTAAACAACTTATAAGAGATGCCAAATGGGCCCTACTTTGATTTAAATTTTTATTTCGTAATACAATTAAGTATTTGAAGCTTGTAAAACAATGACAATGTTTGGACTTTTTAAAAAGGGCGTAATCAAGGTGAGAAACTCAAATTGGCCATTGTTCTAGAATTAATCGATGGATGCATGCTAGCTATCTTACAATACAAGAAACCGTGTTTAAAATCGTCACAACCTTCACAATTAAAATGTGTTTCATGTCTTTAACTTTCTTGTACGTCTGTCTATTTGTTCTAATAGGAATATCTCTACCGTACGTATATTATGAAGATATATATTGACATTTTAGTGAAAATTCAGATTATATCTACCCTTAAGAACCACTTACAATTTCAAGTTAGATCTGATTCAACATATAAAATTTATTTTCCCACTACAACATAAGTTACATTATGTAACACCCAAAATATGTGGGACTCATCTATCATACCCCTCCTAAAATATTATTTTATTATTTTAATTACTAATACAAAACTTGTTCGCAAAAACGCGTGTAAAAGTCAACTGTTCAAATCATCTTGGGACGGAGGGAGTACTTAATAACTATAATGTGTTACCATAGACAATAAGTAACACTTTTAAGGGTGTTACAATTGTTAATGTTACTTAAAATCTAAAGTAACACTTTTAATCACTTATGTAACACTTTAAAAAAGTGTTACCATCAAGTAACACTTTATGGTAACACTTTTAAAATGTTACTATATGAACTTTAGGTAACACTTTTTATAAGAAAAATAAATTATGCAAAAAAGTGGAAAAAATGTTCTTCTTGGGGATTGAACCATTGACATCAAGGTTAGATAGCTTAACAATTTCCAACTACGCTAGTCAATTCAATTTGTATACTATGGATATAATTATACTTAATACGCTTTTTTTTTTTTTAATTTTTTTTTTTTTTTTTTTTTACTTTTCTTTTTCAGAATTAGCATGGATTAATATCAAAATACACATTAACTCTCAAATACCCAAAAAATTTTTCACCCATTTTTTAAAAAAAATTCAAAAATAGTATATGTGCATTTTATGTTAACTTTTTAAATAAAAAGTATAAATTATAGCTTTTTTAGGTATATAAAAACATAAATATTATATTTCGTAAGAAAAAGATATAAATAATTTTATTATGTAATAAATTTAAATGATATGAACATAAATATTATAATATTTATAATTATATTTATAAAAATATTTTATATATTACTATTTACTAAGATAATAAAATAATATAATAAATTATTTATACAAGAAATATATATAAATGAAGTTCATATAATACATTTAAAATATATTAATTATATGTATTATAAATAAAATAAGTTTATACATATGTTTATTTAAATAATTAATACAAAGTCCTACTAAAATATGATACATAAGTAAAAATGTTACAAAAAAATGTTACTTATGTTAAAGTGTTACATTTGTTAAAGTGTTGCTAAGAAGTGTTACATATGCAAAAGTGTTACCTAAATAAATGTGTTATCTAAATAAATGTGTTACATATTTAAAAGTGTTACAAGCAAGTGTTATATATTAATAAAGTGTTGCATAAAGTGTTACATAATATATAAATTATAATAGTGTTACCATAATGTGTTGCATAAACTAAATGTGTTACAATACAATGTTACCAAAGGTCAATTATGTGATCCCCTTCAAAAGGACAAAAACTCGTGTGAATTCAAATTCACAATATGCTCCATTTTTTTCAATGTCATTGTTAAATATATACACTATTATTATTAATATGTATAAATAATATAATTGTTTAACAAATAAAATATTTTTAAACGGTGATAGAGATTGTTCATAATAGTGTATGCATAATAATGATAAAGTTCATATATATACCTGATTTACAAAGAGTGTCGATCTTAAATAAGATACACTTACGTGAGACAATTTTGATGAGATAAAACATAATTTAAGCATGAATATTTTAACACTTTAAAATGAGTACCATCTACTCATATATGAGATGGTCTCATATGAAATTGTGTTATTAATTAATACACACCTAGTAAATTGGGTTGAATATTGAGTTGAATACCGTTTAATGCAAGAAACAAGTCAATACATAATTTGCTTGAAAGAATTGATATATAAATGGTTGAAACGAATATTTTGCTTTTAATTCCGTATTAACTATTAATGTTGTAAGAGCATAATTCTCGCCTCGTGGGCCAATATAAGTATTAAAAAAATCATATTCTTATATAAATGAGGAGAATATTAAAATGCTGTTGAAGTCCTTAATTAATTTCAAAATAATTCCTCAAGCATTCTAATGGTTAAAGATAATGGTTGTTGCCAATTTGTGTACACCACATTTTATCAATATATCAGAAACTTTACGCTAAAATTTGTTCATAAAGTCAAACTCAGACATTTAATACTCTTATATTTTTTACAATTTATCATGTGCTTTTTTTAAAAGAGATCTCCATATTTTGGCTATCGATATAGCAAGATATTCTATTCTTTTTGGAAGTTATTATTGTTGGAATGACCCACCGAACTTTGTGGATGGAGGCTCCTACACTCATTGTTCTTGCAATAATATGAGCTAAACATTATTGCGCTAAATATATATATATATATATAATAATATCAGTTTATAAGTGTAGTGATATTAAAAGTGTAATTGTATAAATTTTATATTATAAACAAGTTTCACCGAAGACATACTATAAATTTCTCTTTACCGATAAAAAAAATATATATAATTCTTGCACTTAAAAAGAAAAAAGTCGAACTCTAATAGTAAAATAATTTAAATAAGCTAATATCAAAATTAAATATAAATAATAAATACGTTTCATAAAACTTAGTGGTAACTTATATGTGTTTTTATCAATTTTTACACCAAGTAATACTTTATAGCTTTGTAAGTGATACTCTTCCACTTGTATATGAGGAAGGCATCACCATTCATTTCATTCATTCGGTTGTATTCCATTTCTATTGTTCACTTGTAACAAACTCTTCCTCTTTCAATAATGATTCTTTCTTCTTCTTCATTCTGAAGATGATCTCCTTTTCATAGATTACAATAGAAATTAAATAAACAAATTAATTACACACTTCTTTACAAGTTTCGACTTTTAGATAAGATGAAATTCTCACAAAAAAATAACTTATACTCCTTTCGTCATATTGTAATTGTCCCATTTCTTTTGGTTGAATGATTTAAGGAATAGTATTAAAACATTAGTTAATGGACCTTTTTACTTTTTTGTGAATGAAAAGTGGGGAGTGATATATTAAATGGTGGACCTTTTTGTTTTATTGAGGATAAAAATATAGGATAGTGGAGTATTACTTTTTTTATTTATAAAATAAAAAAATTATAGTAGACGTCTATAAACGATAAATGTTCAAATAATTTTGGGACCATCGAATGCACAGCCCAGCCCAGGAGTCGATGCGTAAATATCGAAAGGAAACACATGGCCTTCACTGACGGATCTAGAGGGTACATGGGGGTACATTTGTACCCCCAAAATGAAATGTACCCCTCTTCATTCTTTGTATTAAAAAAATAAAATTGTATTTTATTATGTATAATTAAAAAAAAAAAATTTAATGTATCCCTAAATTTTAAATTATACTCAAATGTATCCCCGCATTTTGAATCTTGGATCCGCCGCTGATGGCCGTGGCGTGGTTTGATGTGGGACGTGACTCCTTACTGAAAGGTCAAAAATTTAGACACAATATCCTGATGCAACAGTCACGTGTCGCAACAATCAGCAGAAACCAGATCACGTGTGGAGATTTGGACCGCCGAAACAACCGCACACGTGTCCTGACTTGTGTCTTTCCCCGCCGTAGATTCTTTCTGCGCTCAGTTTGTCAGTAGACAGTTTTTCTGGAGTTTGATATCATGGTTTTTGTTGGACGGTGATTTCATATTACATTATGACTTCACTACAATTGTTAAAAATTAGTACATCACATATTTGACTTCTGTTTTGTAAGTTTTGTGTACACGACAAGTGGTGGAAATTTGATTTCAGGATGTGAAAGAACAACAACATTGTTTAATTTCATAATATAAATAAGCTTCAAAACACCATGATTGAAATAACGACAACCAATAATTAATGATATTTATTATAATAATAAAAATAATTAATCTATCTCTCCTAAATTTCTTTCACACTTTTTTTTCCCCTAAATAATTTTAACACTTACTTTTTTTGTTTATTTATACAATACTCCACACTCCAAAATTAGAAAGTTGTTCACAAACTTCACATTTACAATATTTATTTATAATCTTATACAAAATAATATTTACATTGTAGTTCATTCGTACTCATAATCTAACTACTTTTTTACTCTTTATGTAAAAGTTTATAAGTTTATCCCTCAAAATCCATCTCATTACAATTTTTTTAGTTTGTGTGCCCTCCAATCTATGAGGATATGTTCGTTTCGGGCTTATAGTGGACGTGAGAAATCCAAACTTTGAAGTCCTAGTATTTTAAAACCTTGATGAATAGTTAAGAACTTAAGATGTATGTTTGTTATAGAATTTTATAGGGTAGGATGGTGGAAAAGATGATTGATGTGATATTATTATATTATTTTGAGTGTATTGGGTGAATAAAAAGTAGATGATGTGAGTTTATTGAGAGAATAAAATGTAGAGTAGTAATAGGTTATGAGGTATAATAGGATTAATAGGATTTCAAAATCATTACTTAAAGTTTCAAAACAAATAGGGGCTTGAGATTGTAAAGTTCAAAGTCCGCCGAAATAGTTGCGAAACGAACATACCCTGAAAGATTTTATATGGTGGATATATGGAATATTATTCTCTTTAACTATCCAATAGTATATTAGAATTTATTAGTAAAAAAAATCATCTCACCTTTAAAAATATATGAAATTGATGGAGATGAGATCGCGATGACGATATTGATTAATTATAATCACAATTTAATTAGGGAATTAATAATTAATGTAATTTATTATCATTTATTATATTACCGTAATTAGTGTTAGATTTTTTTATTTAAGAGTCAATCATGTAACTTTTTTCATTCAGTTAAGTTAGAATATGAAATTAAAATATTGAGTGAGTTTCTCTTATTTCCTCTTTACCGTGGGAATCAAATGTTATTTGTGTAGTTCATGCTTCTCTAGTTGGAGAAGACGATGTCGCGGCGCCTGTATCAGATGCCCTAACCAGGCAACGCAATCTGTGCGCAGATGGGCTGCTACCATGGCGTGGGCCTTTTTCTGCTAATAATGAGGAATGTGGGCCCAAGGATTTTTAGCTACGAATTTGGGCTCCTACTGATATTGATAATGATATTGGGCCATGGAGTTTTAATTTTTCTACACACAATGGGCCTTCCCGCGAGTTTGAGAATTTGATAACTAAATTTCGGCCTTCTCAACATGAGCCTTTAATTGATTGGGAAATTGAGCAACTTGGGCTGCAGTTTTTGGACCCTTAGGCAAGTGGGGTTCAGGTTGTTCATCTTGAAATCCTAGGTTTTTAGTGTCTCGGAGACTTGGCCTCTTCAAATGAGAATGTCTCTGCTAAGTGTTTTCTCATCCGAGGATTCCTCTGATGGTTCAATGTGGAGCCTTTCGGTTTTTGCATTCTTAGCTTTGAGGCTTTGAAGTACTTTGCTCGAAACTTTCCAACTGATCGCTTTCGGTTTTCTAGCCTTCACCTGAGGTTTGGGCTTTCTAATCTGATCATTCAGTTTTACTGAGACCATAGGTCCTTTACCCTTGTCTAACACTTTGGGCATTTCTTCAGTTTGAAGTGTAGGTGCCACTGGTTTTACAAAGATTGTCTTCTTGCTACTTGATGCGAAGATTCGGATGACCTTGTGAGGTTCCCCGGAATGTATCCCAATCCAGATTTTATAGTCACCAGATCTCTCTGGTAACTCAATTTCATCTATTACATTAGATGCATTATTTAATAGAGTTAACTTCTTCATCATCCTTATCCTCACATGATTCTGTAGAGTTTAAATGCTTCTCGGAGAGGTCATTGAACTTAGTCTGATTAAATTGAATCTCTTGAAAGGATTTCTCTAGCTTTTTCGGTTAGGGTCATTATCAACTTCTCTTTTTCTCGAGAGTTGTACTTTCGAAACATCCAGGTTCAAGAGCTCCCATTAATTGAGAAGTGATTTCAAGTATTGCTGAAGTCTTTCCATTTTAGATTTTCGACTTTCAATTCCTTATTACGCTCTTGAGTTCTATTTAGCGCTTCTTGTAAAACAACATAGTCCTTCATCGTGATTTCTCAAAGGAATCCATCGAGGTCAAAATGATTTTTTTTCGGTGGAACTTGAAAACTCTTGTCTTTAGTGTAGGAGCAACAACGGAGAAAGAAGAGTTTACCTCCTCAATGGCCATCGGACAAATGTCATCACTTTCACCGTCGAAAATATCTCATCCGAAGAGCTAGATCCTCCTCGAATGTTCTTCTTCCTTGAATCATGGTCTTTTTTGTAGAAACATCTTGTCTCTTTTTAGCTTGCCTTTCTCTTCTCTCCTTAGCACTCAAATCGACAATCATCTTTGAAAGTGACCTTTCTTTTTGGCAATTATAGCATCTGTTGGTATCATCATCCCCGATCACTTTCTTCTTTGGACTTGGAGTCCTTCTTTGCGGATGAAGATCCCTCGACTTTTCGGTCTTTCTTCTTCTCGGTTGATCCGTCCCTCGGGTTTCCTCTCGGTACACGTGGTTCTGTAATAGTTTTTTGTATTTTCCAAATCTACTTATTAAGTCTGTCAAACCTCCTTGCCATCGATTGCTAGCTTTTCCTCAAGCTCATCCCGATTTTTGGCATGGGGGTTCTCGAACTCTCTAGTTTCTGAGTTTTATCTTTGGCTTTTAAAGCCACATTCTTACTAGATGATGAATCATCTTTCTTTGTTAGCCTTTTTTTGGATTTCTTATCAATTACAAATTCATAGGCCTTCAAATGCTCGAGAGAAGACTTGTTGGTATGGCATTGAATTAATGTTCTTGGTGTTTTCAATCACCACTTTGCATGAATATCCCATTTCTTAGAAAGACCTCAAGAATTTTCAATGCAACTTCTCTTTGTGGATATTTCTTTCCAAGTGCATTTAGATCATTCATGATGCTAGTGAATCGACTTCCAATTTGTCTATTGATTCACCATCATCCATTTCAAAACTATCAAACTTTCCAATTGCCAATTGAAAGTTTGTTTTTTTTTTTATATGATCGTGCCTTGGCACATTACAACTAGTTTATCCAAAATCTCTTTAGCAGTATTACAGTGAGAGATCATTCCCATCACACCATCATCAATTGTACTGTATAGTGTGTCTTTAGCAATGTAGTCTAGATTGACTAACTTTCTCTCCTCGAGTCGGGTTGGTCATCGACTTAGGAAATTCTGCTCTAGGATCAATTCTCTCATCTTACGCTCCTCCGATTCACCACAGTAAATTGGAATGGTCCTTGAGAGACCACTCTCCACATACGCTCATGTTTGGAATACAGATGAGCCTGCATTCTCAGTCTCCATAAATCATAGTTCTCCACTGAGAACATGGGAAGTTTTTTAGAAGACATTTTTATCTGAGCTTTTTTTTATAAAAAAATTCAGCAAATAAGACCAGTTCAGATAGACCACAAGTATTTTTGAAAATAAAACTTTGGTCAACAAAGCAGGTGGTCAAGTTGAACCACTGCTCTGATACCACTTGTTGGTCCCGGTGCAAATGAGTCTTACACGTGTATTGGGGGGGAATACACGTGTTCAGTGTTTTTAAAACTTTTTCTTACTGAGGTCAGCTTGGGTCAGATAATCCTGAAGATTAGGTTCTGAGAAGCACATATCGCTCTGAGTCAAAGTCTACCGAGACAGTGATCCTGAGCTGCTTTCAGATACCTCAGATAATCCCAACTGAGTCCTGAGAGTTAGAGATCCTGAGTTGCTTGGATCAGATAACTAACTTACTGAATCTTCAGAAGAGAGTTCAGTTTGGTAACTATCTGTTCTAGCTACTCAGATGTGCGGAATGGTTGGCCCTTAGTTTATACTCGTTTTAAGCTTTGCTGAAAACCTTCCTTTTATGGAATAATGATTAGGTCAGGATTCGGTTATGCAACTTCCGATGGATTGATTCCAACCCCCGAATATCGATTGAAAAGTATGCTTTCAAAATCAAGTCGATGCAACAATAAAGCCACGATATGAAAGCATAAACAACACAAAGAATTATAGTAGTTCGAGACTCAAGCTCCTACGTCCACTCTCTCGATCCTCGAGAAATTCACTAATCACTTACGAGCTTTACGGCTACCTCGCGTAGTTTACTTACTCAACTTCGCCCTGAGCTTTTATTTACCACGTAGCTTACTTACTCAACCCGACCTTGAGCTTTTCGACTACCTCCGTAGTTTACTTACTCAAACACAAACAAGCTTTGGACTACCCCAGAGCTTACTAACTTCTCCTCTAGAGTTTTTACGACTACTCCGTAGTTTACTAACTCTTTACAACTCTTCTCACCAACAAACAAACTCCAACTACCTTCTCAAGGGTTTGGGGTTTCTCGGTTGGTTTCCAACTAGGATGAGATATCCTTTACAATGAAGTACAATGCAAAGGGTTAGGATATCTCGACTAAGCTTCGGATAATTCTTATCAAGCTAGGCTTAGTTTAGTGAGCTCTCTTCAATATAGAAGCACTTGGGAAATTCTAGGTTTTTCGAGTGCTTTAACTTTTGCAAGAATAAGTTTGAGCTCTTGAGTTGCGTATAAATTTCCCGTAACCTTACAATGTAGAGGGTCACCAGTATTTATAGGCATACACCAAGGTCACTCTTGAAAACTATACGTTGGAGAGATAGCTTCGTGAGTTTCCACTTATGGTGTGTGAGGAACAGCTATATTTAGGGTTTGAAACTCCCTAACACGTTTTAGGCAATAGCCTTTCATGTAGCCGGTCTTCACTTTTTGCAGTCTGGAACTTTTGTACATCATCATCTTTTTTCAAATGACTTTATCCTTTGTCGATTATCGAGAATGGTGCGATGTTGTCTTTCTCTTTTTGACTTTTGTCTCTAGTTAAAGGTAGACACCTTCAACGACTCTTTTGGTTACAAACTCTGAGTTTGATATAACCTTAACAACACTTCTGACTCAGTTCCTTTTGTCTGCATTTGAATGTCTTGGCAATATCTAACTTTCTAAGGAATCGCGATCTTCTCAGTACTGCATCCTTCAGATAGATATATTCAGTGCCTTGGAACATTCAGGTTTATACTGAGCATTCAGTACATTACTGAGTCTTCAGTAATTACTGTGCCTTCAGTATTCTTGATCTTCAGTCTTCAGTCTTGCGTCTTTAGAGTCTTCTGAGTCTTCAGGGTCTTCTGAGTCTTCAGGGTCTTCTGAGACATACTGACTGATACACTTAATCTTCATGATGAGTCTTCAGTTCCTCAGTATCATACTGAGTCTTCAGTATCTCGGTTTCTCACTGAGTCTTCAGATTCTCAGTTTCTTACTGAGTCTTTAGATACTTCATTTTCATCTTTGAAACTTGGTTTCTTGAAAACATCTTGAGTTCTTGAGTCTTGAACTTATCCTGAACTATATCTGCTGACTATACATTTTGCAGATAACATCCTGAATACTCTAAAACTGAATCCTGACTCAACTATCAAGATCATTCTGAACATGTCATACTCAGGGGTTTTGGGATCTAATCAAAATCATATATCTTTATTAAATTCATCTCCCAACAATGGAGATGAGATCGCGATGACGATCTTGATTAATTATAATCACGATTTAATTAGGGAATTAATAATTAATGTAATTTATTAGCATTTATTATATTATCGTAATTAATGTTAGGATTTTTCTATTTAAAAGTCAGTCATGTAACCTTTT
The DNA here is from genome assembly GCA_037126765.1 of Stenogyne calaminthoides. NCBI lineage: Eukaryota > Viridiplantae > Streptophyta > Magnoliopsida > Lamiales > Lamiaceae > Stenogyne > Stenogyne calaminthoides. The sequence goes on from JBBCBC010000007.1 coordinate 10,053,995, forward strand.
CATTCAGTTAGTTTAAATATGAAATTAAAATATTGAGTTTCTCTTATTTCCTCTTTACCGATATTCCAATGGGAATCAACGGAGATTGAGAATGTTGTTTGTGTAGTTCACGCTTCTCCCTGCATCATAAATCAATTTATTTATATTAATTTATACTAACACTTTTCTTTTTTTTCTTTTTTTTTCTCTTGGGCTATATTATCAACTTAATTAAGTGGAAATGAGGCTCATCTGTTGAGCAATTTTATAAAGATGAAATTATTATCAATGAGATTGGGGCAAAAACTCTCCAGTACAATTGAAAAACAAAAATTGCTACCCACTACAAATTGCCTTTTTGAGTAGTGTGTTTTGGTATAATTGTCCTTCTCTCCATATCTATAACTATCTAATACACCTACATATTTCCATTATGGTTTTCCCGCTCTTTTTCCTGAGCCGTTGGATCTTTATCAATCGATCTCAGCCCTTCATTTCATTAAAGGAAATTGCGTCATTTATTTTCCAATGATTGTGCGTAACATTTTATTTATTAAATTCTCTCCTTACATTCCGTTTTCACTGTTTCTCCCAAGTAAAATTCGTGAGTATATATACTTTGGAGATCACCATTTGATTATCATGACTCCCAAATCCCTCAGCATATATATTCCTTGGAGATTGTGTCGTTGGCTCAATTGATTTACATCTCACTGGATATCAGTGGTGACACTTCTTTTCTCAATTCATCATGGAAGAAGATGACTTCCTCATCATCATACGGAAGTTTCAGATTTTGTTGAAGAGGTGTTTGACTCATTCATGTTAGTTGTTTAGATTAGTTTTAGATTTGTACCAAGATTTGTTTTAGATTAATTATGTTGGGATGCGTTCCAATTATTTTCAACTATTAATGTTCTGCATTTTTGTTTGCATAATAATTCTTACATATGAGTCGTGCATCTTATTAATTAATTTTAATATATGTTTTTCTTTTATTAATTCAAGTTATCATAATCTGTTTTGGTGTTAATATATTTAGTCCTTTTTGTTATTGAAAGTTTTTTGTTTATCAAGATTATGGTTATGTTTTTTTTTTTTTCGAATTTATTATTATGGTTATGTTTTGAACAAACATATAATTATGTGTGTATATATATAAATAATAAAATAAAGTCAAATATAATACCAAAAATCTTTAAGAGCTTCATTATCTTGTGTTCATATCTATATACACCGATAACAAGAGAATAGGAGAAGAAATAATTTTATTTTTAAAGAATTTCATATAGTTAGATTATTTATTATATACTTTTCTTTTATTGGTTCAAGATCTCACATTCTTTTTTGATGTCAATGTATTTAGTTTACCTAATTTTTTAAGGAATGGGAAAGTTCTACTAATCATGAATAATTCTCAAGGAAAGTTTGTGTGATTATCCCAAAATTTAGAATTCTTCCTCATCATTATCCATTTCATCTCAATTAATTTGTAAGCATATCAACTTTTAAATGTTATCCTTCTATTGTTCAACCATTTTTTTTCTAGAGTAGAATGTACACTCAACCTACTTAACATTATATTAGTGAAATATTGTTCAAGTCTCTCTATGCTTGCGAATGTACAATTTTGACCATAAAAATATGAAATAAAGACTCTCCACTACATATTTTGAGTGAAAAGTACTATAAGATACAAAAGAAAAATGTAGTGACTCTAAAGTACAAAATGAGACATTTTTACCCCTAGAGTCAATTTTTTATTATAATTTTGCCATCACTCTCTATTAAATCGTTTTCCCCTCTCTCTCTTCATTATAGATTTTCACTCTATGAAAAAAAAAACCTCGCCCACCTCTCGCTCGCCGCCATCCCTCTCGCTCCCCACCCCCTCGCCGACCTCTCGCTCCCCACCCCCTTGTCGACCTCTCGTTCGTCACAATTTTCGCCCATCCACGGCGGATTGTGTGCGAGGGCCGAGTAGGCGGTGGTGGGATGGTTCTGGTTGTGCCGCGGTTGGTTCTGATGCGAGAGATCTGGGTTTTGATGCGGCGTGGTTCTGGTTGAGCCGCGGCCCGATCTGGATTCTGAATGTTGGTGGGATGGTGCGGCGGTGGTGCGGGGCGACGAAGGTAAGGGGGTTTTAAAAAAATATTATTTTGTATTTTATTTTTTCTGTATTTATTTAGAATTGAGAATTTGAGTGATATATCTTTGTGTATGTGGTGGGTTGCGAGACGGCGGTGGCGATGTAGAATTAGGGTTTCTGGTGGACGCGGGGGTGGCGCGGCGGACGGTTGGGAGATGGCGGTGGTGTAGCCATTTAATAGCCATTTCGATTTTTTGTTTATATTAGGTAATTTCGATTTGTGTTGATTTTTTCTATTTTTTGTATTTTTGCTGGTGTTTGCAGATTTGGTGGTGTTTGTAGTATATATGGTGGTGTTTGCAATATTTTTGCAGATTTGTAGTGGTATTTGCAGTTTTGTGGTGGTTTTCTTTGGTCCGTCTTTAAACTAATGATGATGCATTTTAGTTATCAACATATTTTGATGGTTTTATGAATCTTTTTTTTTATCTTTTTCTAATGTGCTCAAATTTCTTTCTTGCAGGTTTATTGGTTGCTCGAGCTGAGATCTTAAAAGTTGATGAAGAATCTGGCAGTCCATTTTTTTTTAGGATTTCAATCAGATTTGTAGATTTGTGTAATTTTTAAGGTTTTATTTTTGCAGATTTGTGTAATTTGTAATTTAGGGTTTCTCTAGGATTATTTTAGTATTTTTCTTTTTAATTTGTTTAATTTCTCCAAAATTGGCCTAAAATACAATTTTTTTTAAAAATATGCACTCCAAAATTGGTCAAAATACAATTTTTAAAAAAAATATGCACTCCAAATACAATTTTTTTTAAATGCACTCCAAAATTGGCCTAAAATACAAGTTTTTTTTAAATGCACTCCAAAATTGATCAAAATACAATTTTTTTTAAATGCACTCCAAAATACAATTTTTTTTAAAAAAATGCACTCCAAAATTGGCCTAAAATACAAGTTTTTTTAAAAAATGCACTCCAAAATTGATCAAAATACAATTTTTTTAAAAAATTGCACTCCAAAATACAATATATTTTTTTAAAAATGTACTCCAAAATTGGCTCACAAGTGCATAATTTTAAAAAAATGCACTCTAAAAATTTCCTAGAAGTACATAAAAGACAAAAAAAAATGCACTTCCAAATTAGCCCAGAAGTGCATAAATTTAAAAAAATTATTTTCTGAAAATTGCATATTTTTTGGACTTCCAAATACAATTTTTTTTAAAAAATGCACCATAAAATTGATCGAAAAGTGCATAAATTTAAAATTACTAAATCACTAAAATTATTATGGTGCTGAAATTCAAAATTTTATATTAATTAATAATTTAATTAATTCAGTAAATTAAAATTTTAGACTTTTAAAATTTTAAAATACAAAAAGTTAAAATGAGTCGGAAGTGTAGAAACGTGTCAAAAGTGCAGAAAACTGGGCAGAAGGGCAACTTAGACTTTTTGACCACTTTTTTGTACCTTAGAGTCATTTTTTTTTGTTATGTACCTTAGAGTTATTTTGTTATTGACTTTGTAGTGGAGAGTCACTCTCCCTAAAAATATTATTTTTATTTTCATAAAGTGCAAAATTTTAACAATTCGTTTATTAATGAACATATACCATGATTTCGGTCAATACAGCTATACACTACTTAATTATTGGCTTAACTATTGAATTATTATAATCATTTAATGCTCCTTGATTATATAGTGTTACCAAATTTTAATTTTACCAGTCTATAAAAGTTGACCAATGGGACATTAAGTTCTATTATTTCTATTTTTGTAAAGTGCATAGTCATAGCAATTTTATTATTAATCAACAAAATACCATGATTTTTGTTCAATTCAATTAATTACTGCATAATTCTTGACTTGAATGTTGTATTATATAATCATTTAATGCTCCTTGATTATATTGTGTTTTCAAATTTTAATTTTTACCTGTCCATAAAAGACCTGAACCAATAAGCTAAAATTTTCACTTATTTTACTTCTATAAAAATTATAATGACATTTTTCAGTGCTTCTTCGGTTTTTCCATTTCCATGTGATTTCTATAATAATATCAATATTTTGAATTCCTATGCCTATCAAAGAAAATATATATATATATATATATATATATATATATATATTTTAATTCCTATAAAATAATATTAATAACATTTATAAAATTTACTAATAATACACACACAATATTAAGGAAGATTCTGCACATATTAAATGCACGGTATAAATCCGATAAATTATATTTTTAAAAGTAAATTTATATTTAGTAAACTCAATTGAGTTCGAAGGGCTCCATTCAACTTTCATGCAAAATAATGATGAATAAACTGAATAGTGACAAACTTTTACATGTGCTCTTGAAGAAGATTTATTTATTTATTTATTTATTTATTTTTATTTGACAAAGTTAGATGTTAGTTGTTAGTAACATGTCCCAGACGGAGATCAAAGTTAGATCAAAACGTACTTAATTTACCTTTCCGTACAACATGTCAAAACGAAATGAACACAATTTTGGTGGACGGAGTGAGTATAATTTTACTAACTGTTCTTTATATTATGTCAACTTTACAAAATTTAAATTCATTCAGTATATTATAATATAAATCTAACACCATATATTAAAATTTATAATATATAATGAGCAAAAAATTAATAAAATTAAATGATGAAGTTCTAAAATAATTACATGGTTATTCAACAAATAATGAACGCATCTTAATAAAAAATTATCAAGTATGTATATATATTTGGATGTAAGAAATTTAATTAACTCCAATATCATATCCGATCCTAATTGTTGATTGTAAATTAATTTATTATTTTAGTTTTCAAATTTAACATAAATCATATATCAAGGCATAATAACATGCAAATTAATATGCAATAAATATTATAAATAAAGAAAAGACTTTCTAAATTATATAATAATAAAATTCAAGGTTGATTTTTGTTATATGTATATATGTTTAGATTTTTTATTTTTATTGAAAAGACTATTTACTATACAAGCTTTTATCCATAAAATTTTCAATATTTTTTATTATACATAAGTTTTGCTATATTAATAAAAAAAATATGTCCATATGTTTAGGTTGTTTTAACTTTTCTATCTCACTCTAGATTTTAATTAATAAAGTTTGGATTTCAATTAAGTAATTCTTGAACGTTAACTAATTTTATTAATTAATATTTAAAATATTTGTTGTTATATATAAATACCTTATGATTTGTTCTTATTTTTTAATGTTAAGTATTGTGAGTCGAATTTTTGTTCACCCTCTATTCCGGAGGTGATCATGTACTTTGTGGAGGCCGATTTTTCGGCTCCTTGATCTATATTCTTTACTTTCCTGTAAAAAAAAATAAAAAAATGAAGCACATAAACACCTTGTAATATGCCATAAATCATATAAATTTTAATTCTATAAATTAAAAATTATAAAAAAGGTTTATTTTTTCACTTTTTTAGCCACTAATTACTCCTAAATGATGGTCATAGAGACAAAATTTTGTGCGATAAATTTGACTTAATACTTTCTTTTTACCAAATTTAGGTCAGTACATACATCTATATAAAATTGTTCAATTTTTAATTTTACAACATAACAAAATACTTAATATTTTATAAGTATATGGTTATGTTTTGACTTTTATATTTAATATTAATATATTCCTTCTAACACGACATTCAATGTTTATTGATATAATTCGTACACCAGATTAGTCGCTTAACTCAAGGATACATTTTGTTATTTAAGTCGTCTCTTTACAGTTCATTCTCTACTTTTCCTCGCTCGCTGACCGCTCGGGCTCAAGTTCGCCAACTTTCTCCTCTCCTCTTTGTAATTTTGTTGATGATTTTTAATTGTGTCTCTCTGTAATTTTTTGTTTATTTATTTATTTGATGATTATGATATTTTCAGTTTATTGGTTCATATTGATTTGTTGTTTCTGTCGGATTTGGGATTAAAGTTCTATTGTGTTTAATTTTTTATGTGCAAATGCTTGTATATGTTCATCTAGATTCTATTGCGTTGACATCTCTCGCGATTTTGCTCAAGAGTATTTCAAGGTCTTTTTACAATTTCCGAAGACAGTCGCCAAATCTTTCGGAAGCATTGGTGTGGTTATTCTGTTTATTTAGGTCAAGTTTATTTGGGTCGCTATTTCAAAAGGTCATAGTTTAATGGATCTTAGTTTTTTCAGCCCACTTCTTTTGGGTTTAAACTTAAATTTAAGATTTATAATAGATGTTAAATGTAATTGAAAAAATTGTATAACATATTGAATAATTTTTCGTATTTGTTTTGTCGTAGAATATCTTGGAGTGTAATGTATTATTTTGGAATACGTATATATGAATATTTTTGGTTAGACATAAGCGCAAGGGAGATAAATTATTTACACGTTTGAGATTTTTTTTTTACCATTCTAATAGAACCCTAATTATCGTATCTCATATTCTTCTTCTAATTTGGAGGCAATATGTTACTATACGTATTGTAATTTTTTAAGCTAAATAAGCGAATTGACCTCTCAATTGATATCTTAGAGATTAGATATGTCTAATAGCGCATTATCTTCAATTAAGATGTTTTATTTGTATAAAAATTAAGTTTTCTTTTATTATTAGTTATTATAAAATTATGTAGTAGATGTTCAAGGAGTTCTTAATTATGATTTAATATATATTTCGTGTAGTAGATATGCTAAATTTGAGAATGGATACACTTTGTACGCTTTTCTTTTCTTTTGATTTTTGTAATCATTTATGCTTAAATTTATGTTTCCAATTCCAGCACAAAAATTGTAATTTTTTTTAATTATTTTTATTTCACTGTTTATTTGCCGGGTGGATAGGGAGATTTTGGTTCTTTAGACACTAAAAAAATATGTAAGTGACACTCGGTTGGTTGTGCCCTTGAAAAGAAGTGAGAGGGCATGATTTGGAAGTATGATGACGTATCATTTCGATCATTCAGAATTGGCATTGCTTTTTGTACAATTAAACTTATCCACAAATGCAATTTTTTTTATATAATTACTCACTTTCATAATTTGGATATTATTATGTTTTATAGTAAATTGTTCCAATTATTACCATAACTATTAAACTATGGAATTATATGTCTTATTAACAAATTTCAATGTTCATAAATCGTTGTTCCTACGAAAAATAAGTCAAAGTGAAATAGTAATTTACTAAATGATTTTGATTTATAACATTTTTATCTCACAAACTCTCTGAAGTGATGTCCACTTTTAGTAATAGTGTCTGCTCAGTAATTTCTAAAACTCTAATTAAAGCGGGAGTTAGTCGATAAATAAAATATTAATGTAGAAAATGAATAGTTTCTTTCTAAAATTTGTATTGTTTGATTGTATCAAGATTCATTTCATCTATGTCGCTACAAAGGAAATAATTGCACAAGGAAATCAAGATCTAGAACATCTTCAAATTTAAGATGTATGATGCAACATCATATTTTATTAAATTTTACAGAAAGTAATTTGAATTATTTGTTTCGAATAATTATATCTCTCAAAGCTTCATTTTTCCTCAAATAACACGTCAAATGCAATCAAATATTTAGAAAAAAGTAGAATCAAAATTCCTCAAAGTTAGCTTGAAAAATGAGCCTGTGAAACATTTCCCAAAAAAAGGGAGCATTGCTGGTGAAGTTGTCTTTATTAAGGAGACAAGAATTAGTTTAGGGGTCCTTATTTTTCCACATAGAATGTCATCATTGGTAACTTTTATGTTTTTTTGTACAGTATTGAGGGGTTCATTTATTTTATTTTTTCATGAAAAGAAGATAGAAGTGATTTTTTTTTTATTTGTAACCTAATAAGCAGTAAATTATGAGAAAGATGGAATGAATAATTTGTGGGCATGGACTAAATTAAGAATTTGAATTATACATCAGCTCTTTCAAATGCAGGCCCACTATAGATTTTAGTTGCATGTTTTTTCATGTTCTTCTTTGTGAATAATGCAATTATCTTCTTTTCTATTTATGAGTTGTTTATCTTTTATTTTGTTTTGTAGGTTAGATTAATGTGCTAAATGGACAGTTTTTTTCTATCTAATATCAACTTTGTTGTGCATTTATATTCATTGTTGTTACATTCATTCTAATAAGTGATATCCGCTTAAATTTGCTCAATCTGATTTTTTTTTCTAATTCTAAAAATTGCTTGATTGTGAGGCTATGACTAAAAATTTATCAATATTCACTTTATCCTTGAGTTTTCCCCTAAAATATTTTCTCTTTGCCTTTGTTATCGGTGACTCATAAATTTTTCTTTTCGAACTCTTTCATTTCTCTCTTTGTCAAAGGTTCTTCATCTTTCGCCTAATAATAAATTTTTATATTAGTTCTTTTGCAGATTAGTGTTGCAAGTCAACAAACATGTAAAAGATTATTTCAATTCATATTATTTTCGGGAATTCTCGAGGTGTTAAAATTTGTTTTGAAGTTTAATCTATTAAATTTGTAATGCATTTATCTAATGATGGGTTCTTGACCAATATTCCACTGTGCGATATGTTGAATTTTTTTTTAAATATTAAATGTGTTTGCTATGAAATATTTAAGTTATGTAATTTAGCATGTGAATATTTTTTAAGATTGTAGCCTCTTATTTCTTCTTCAAAACTTGTGTGCTAAAAGATGAGGAAACCTTCTTGCTATCGATTTAATTTATATTTTTTTGGCCTTGCATGTAAGGTTTTAAACAAATAAGACTGTGTATTTCATTCATGGTCTCCTTTGAATCATGCCTTGACTGTAATGCACAATTTCCCCATGTTTTTCTTAAATTGGTGCTAAATTCATTTTATAATTTTTACTAATTATTTTTTCGTTTTAGTTTCAGTAGGTTTGTGATAATATATTTGCGATGATCCATTGAATAGTTTTTTACTGCCATAGCTTAACTCTCACTGTAACAATTTAGTTATGGTTGATTAAAGTGGTTTAGAACATTAAATTTAGCATGAAATACTATCCACTTTTTAATTTGTCAATTCATTTTTACTTGCATTTCTCATTGAATTTGTGCATGCATAGTTTAAGAACTTATTAATTATGTTGGTGCTAGAAGCAAGTGGAGCAGACAGGAAGATAAAATGTACATATATTTATTTGCACTATTCACATTGAGAATTTGACATGTATTGACTATGAGGACAAGAATATGTACATGGCTTATTATTGGAGCCACTTATTTAATCTCATATTATTTTTTATCAACTATTTGAGGATTCTCAATTTGAAAGGGTTTGCTCTGTCTATTTTATTTTTATTTATGTTTTAGTATATGAGATGAACATGAGATTTTTTAATTTTATTTGTGAAGTGTCTTGGTCGAGATAATTGCACAAAAATGTTGAGACTCAATTCGTTACATTTTCTATATAAAAAAAATTAGGTAACTTTGTTTTATTGCTTCTTAATAGAGTCGGTATGCTTAGATGGGTTTCAAGAAAATATATACAAGTCAATGAGGAAGCCTTGATTTTATACATGCTTGAGATAGAACTCCATTTTGATATTTGACTCATGTTTCCCTTTAAAATATTCTATAACTTCATGAATCATATAATAGAGTAAATTAGATTTGTCTTAATATGAAATTGTCTCTTATAACTCTTAAACAACTCTATCATGTTGATTAATATATGTGTGTGTATATATATATAAATATATATTTGTCTATATGCTTAATGCAAAAAACATTGCACCACATACATGTTAAACTATTAGAGAGAGATTTTTAATACTGTTATGTATAATTTTATTAATCATATTTTATTTAATATCTAAATAATAAATATTATGTATACTTTAATATAATATTGTGACGGGTACAATATGGTGTTTTTTTTTATCAGGGGATATTGTAGGGTGTTAATATCACAAAAAGGTATTATTTTAAATTTATTTATTCTTATCAATTTATATTATATTCTACATACATTATCAACATTATTAAATATTGAATAATTCGAATCTAATATATATATATTGTTGGGGTTATACTGAAAAATATGTTTTTTACTTTGTATAACCAAACTGAATTTCTTATTTATTTACTGAAATAAATTATTTATCATTGTTGCAATAAATATGAATGAATGTTATATATATTTACTGCATACATGTTCAATAAGTAAGTACGTATCACGTTGAAGTTAATTTGGTGATACCAGATCACAGAAGATCAAATTAACAGTCCCTCGTGATTAAGTACAAATTCACAACCCAGATGGAAATGAACAATCCATCATGAAAGGTTGAAGTGTAAGGCTCAGATTGGCTTGTCTTGACCAAGAGATTACACTAGTGCATTATGATGCGCTGAATAGGACCTACAGGAGGATAAATTCTTCGGTACTAAATATACAAGAATTAGACCTCAGTGGTTCGTTATTTCTTAATCTCCGTTCCTTAAATAGGATCGTGTGAAATTAATAACTATTGCTTTGACTTATGATGGGAAGATAATCAATGCGATTCGATACCTTATATCTTGGGCAATATTATTGATTACACGACGATTTCTAAGATTTAATACGGAGAATCGTGTGCAAGTACGTTTTGCTTGATTTGTCCCCTTGGTGGGCTCAGAATCTTTATCATACCAAATCTTGCAAGTGAAAATTTATTTCCGGTATAGATAATAATGTTGAGCTGTCTTTACTCCAAGGACAAAGATATTAATTAATATAAAGTCTGTTCAGTGGCTTAATTAATTAATGGACTAAGACAATCTTAAACACGGGAAATAATGACCGGGAGCCATATTATAGTGAAGTCGTAATATGGGTTAAGATGGATAGTTCAATATTAATTTTATAGTGGAATAAATTAATATTAATGATCTTGAATAAATATTTTGGCTAAATATTAAAGTTTCATAGCCCATTGGAGGTCCAATCTTAATTCTCCTAAAGGCCCCTCAAATAGCCCAAATTGAAGTCCAAATAATGACAAGGAGAAGAAAATATTTTGCCTAATTTTTCTTGAAATTTTCAAAAAATATGAGTAGGAAAGAGAGAGATATTTTTCTTGATTTTCTTGGAAAGATTTTATGGAATAAGTATTCTTGAGATACAAGTTTATCCCATAAATTCAAGAAAAGGAAAAAGATCTTATTCCTTCCCTATTTATCCATAATTTTCGAAAATCATGAGCAAGAAAGGAGGAGAAGATTTTGTTGGGAGATATTTTGGGAAATAGAATATATTGGATATATTCTAGATTGTATCTTGAGGAAGAAGCAAGGACCCAATGACCCCAAATTTTCGTCCCCCCCTTGTATATAAATAGGGGATGATTTTTTCATCCCCAATGCAATTCCATGTGTTGAAAAAATTAGAAATCCACAAAGGTGGTGACAAATATTTTTATTTTCTCATTTAAATTAAAATCGTTCGTTGAGAATCCTCCCACCGGATTACGTTCGTGGACGTGGAACATATTTGGGAAGGCTCTTTGGGTTGATCAATCGTCTCAACGGTTGTCTCTATAAGTGGTATGTAATCTCGTAACTCCTAGATTCCGCATGCTTAGGATTTACGTGCATTACGTGTACGCATGTTGCTTATTTGTTTGTTTAATTATTATGTTGAATTGATTTAGGATTAATTCATGTTAGTAATTAATTGATTAATTTAAATATGTATTTAAATCCACCTCGAATAGATCCGGGCAACACTTATTTCCCAACATATATATATCATGATATGTATTATTATAATAAATTTATATAATCAAACTGAAAAATTATAGGATTAAAAAAAATTACCCATTAAAATAAATCATTAATTAATGTTATTCAAATATAAAATTTATATGGGTGATAAGATTTTCAGATTTTGACAACTTTGCAAATTGTCAATCAATTAAATTAAATATTATAAAAAATTGCAATTTAGTTAAGAAATTTAACTGACAATAAATCGGTAGATCATCAAAAAATGTTGGAGACCAAGTCAATATTCTCATTACACAAGTTTCAGTTACATTTATTTCAGTTAGAATATATCCATAATATATTTTAGAAAGGACATATATCTATAAAAAATAATTTTTTATTTAAAAAATACGTTATATTTTATTTTACCAATAACATGTATCCTTTTTATTATGAGGCACACTTGCGTGAGACAGTTTCACGGTGAGACGTGACATAATTTGGGCATTTGCGTTTTAACACTTTGGGAGGGTGAGTATTTATTTGTGATAAGTTGTATCCGTCTCATGCATGAGACCGTCTCATGCATGAGACCGTCTCATACGAGTTTTTGTCTTATATTATTCCTAATATAGTTAGATTAACTAATATGCATTTAATCTTGAAATATTTATGTAGAATTAAGAATTATTGATGATAATCCAAGAATAGTTGTCTTATAGAGATTGATTATATGTTGCGAACTCTTGGCAAGTCTCTGCAGGACTTTGAGGGTATGACAACAACTGACTTCGATCCTAATTTTTCATCTCGGAATAGATTTTTAATGTTGGAGTTCGCATGCAACAAATTAGAATTTAAGATTTAGTATGAGTATTTGATGAGTAGACTTAGTGATGAACAACACAATGTTTATGAATAAATACACAAGTTCATTCATTTTGGTAGAAGTGGGGTACTATTTGTGTATGGATATAGTGATAGATTCTTGAAGCTAAGGTTCTAACGGGAAGTAATATCAGATAGTTAGCTTTCATATCTAAACTTACGTTGACTCCTGTTATAGATTGTCGTTCAAATTTCAATGGAGACAATATTCGTTGATTGTTTCATATGTTATGTTTGTAAATAAAAGTCAAGGTCAAATCATTTTCTCATGTAGGAGAATTTTTGCAGAAGTCAGTTTTTAGTCATGGACAATTGTATGTAGTTGTTTCCCAAATAACAAGCATATAGGGTTTGAAGATCCTATTGTGCCATGATGATAATTATGATTGTAGTATCACGAAAAATATACTCCCTCCTTCCACCAAAACTATACTCACTTTCCTTATTTGTCCATCCACCAAAAGTGTGTTAATTCATTTTATGGACATACTCACTTTATCTCTACCCTCCAACCATCACTTAATTACCCATATTGTCATTGTACTTTACCCACAAAATTCACTTTATCTATAAATGGACCCCAAAATACCCTATAATACCCTTTACTTTATCTATTTTTTCTTAAAACATGTGCCCAAAGAATTGAGCACAGTTTTGGTGGATGAAAGTAGTAATTTTCATGAAGTTTTTAAGAATATATAATTTTATAATAATAAATATTCAAATGTCACAACTTTTTCATGATATTTTATTTTTGTTAAAGTTCTTTTCATATAGGATTATTACTATATTAATTATTTGTATTATTATTCATAAATGATTTATTATATTTTTCTCAATCACTTTATAATGAGCCTACTGGTTATCAGTTTAATGCTTAACATGAAAATATTAGATATCTTATATACATAAATATATATTTTTGTGAATTTTTATATTATAACAAGATACTGATATAAATTATTTATTGTAAATTTCTTAAATTTAATTTAGTAATATATATGTCAAAATTATATATTTTTAAAATTAATAGATATTTTTATCGTGAATATAAATATTATACATCATAACATTAATACGACAAATAAAAAAAAAGTTAATCTAAAAAAAAAACACCACTATTAGGATTTTTATCAATTACAACATATGTTGGTCCCGTTTTGAAAAACCATGAACGCGTTAAAAATATCATGTAATGCATATAAAACAGGGGTGAGGGAATGGTGATACCAATTTTTTTGCGTTTTAAACCCGATGTGTTTTGCTTATAATCAAATGCATTTGGCAAGTAACAACATAAAGCAGTAAAGAACACACGATTTATAGTGGTTCGGACAACTCGTCCTACATCCACTCTTCCCTTCATGGGGCACCAACTTAACCAACAGATGTTTATCGAGTTCTCACTCAAATGGGACTTATCACCCTCTAAGGGATCGCCTACCCTCCCTTTCAGGATTGCATAGATGTTTACCGAGTTCTCACTCAAACGGGACTTATCACCCTCACGGGATTGCCTACCCTCCCTTTAGGGATTGCTTAGATGTTTACCGAGTTCTCACTCGCACCCAGAATTTAAGTTAGTCCAACTAACTTAAATTCCTTGCTTAACAAAACTTTACCTAACTTGTGGGTTTGGGTATAAGATTGTTTGGTGTCCAACTGGGGTGAGCTTTTCCCTTACATTTGTTTAGCCTCAATGCTAAGGATGGAAAAATCTCTCTAAGCTTAGGATATTACATTTGTGCTTAGATCTAGGGTAGAACACTCTTGAATATATGCGTGTATTTCTTGCTTAGTGTTCTATGGTGGAAATGCTAGATGATTTGGCTTTTTGGATGTTTCACGCATTTCCCACACTTCCACACTTAATTTGATGGAAGAACTTGTATTTATAGTGTGGATTTGAATGTTACCGTTGGATGGAGTCACATTCAAATCCATACTATTATGTAGCTTTTTGCAGCTTTTTCAGGCTTATTGTCTTCCTCTCATTGGTCCACGTCAGCTGAATCTAACAGATATATTCTTCAGGATCTTCTGAGTCTTCAGGATCCTTGATTCAGCAGACTTTTCTTCAGCGGACCTTGTCTGATCAGGTATACTGACACTCAGGCTAACTGAGTTCAGCTCTTCTGACTTCAGACATCCTGACCCTCAGGTCACTAGCACTCAGGCTATCTGATCAGTATTCTAGTTCTCAGTGAACATGACTTCAGATGACTTGTCTTCTGATGACTTCTCTTCTGATTTCTTCTCGCCTGATCTGATCAGCTCACCTGATCAGATCAGTATAACTTCAGGTCAGCATATCAGTTTATATGTATCAGATTAGTACATCAGGTTAGCATATCAGGTTAGTTGCATCAGGATATCTTATCTGGTCTCGATCACGTCTGATCTCGATCAGTCTTATCTGCTCCTCTTCTGATCAGCAACCTCCTCTTCTGATCTGGTCTTCTGATCATCTGATCAGCTTATCTCAGGTCCATCTGATCAGGTAACTTCTGATTCTTCTGATCAGCTGGTTTAGCTTTTCTTTTCTTCTGATTTTGCACAGCTCATCAGTTAACTCCGGAACTCATCTGATCTCGATCAGTCTCATCTGCAGCCTCGTCTGATCTCGATCATCTACTTCTGATTTCGTGAGTTCCCCCTCAACTTGTTCTCTCGTTCCCCCTCAACTTGTTATCTGTAAGTTAGCTTAAATAACACAAGTTGATAATGTTTTGGCATAATTCATAAAAACTAAAATATCACAACAACATATCATTTTTTTTCTTTGCAATTCAAGATATCACCTTTTAAAATTTTGCAATTTGAAGCAATTGTCTATTTTGTGGAGACAATTAAATAATGTGGGTGATGAAGCTGCTAAATAGATGTTTATGTAGAATGTCACGACTGATGAATAAAGATTTTTTTCATTTTTTTTAAGAAAACAATATCTTTTTTTTTCCCACACTCATCCTGATAAAAAAATAAGTTCTTATTATTTCTCCCAAAAACTTAAAAGAAGAACGCTAAATCGCCCATCAAATTACAGCTCCAAAATTCTTGAATATTAAAAACATTTTTTTAGATATTACTTTTCTTTTAAAAAATATTATTCATCGGTCTTGACATCCTTCGTGGATATTTATGTCAACTCTGACAGCCACGTCACTTAATTATTGTCGAAAAAAATTGACAGATGCTTCGAATAACATAACTTAAAAAGGTGATGTCTCGAATTGCAAAGGAAAAAAAGTATGTTGTAATTAGAGGTGGCAAAATGACCGGGCCGGGCCTGCCCGGCCCACCGGGCTAACCGCAAGTTTCGGGCTGGGCTGTACCGGGCTTAATTTTTAACAGGCCTCCATTTACGAAGCCCAGCCCGGCCCTAGGCGGGCCACCGGGCCGGGCCAGGCCAAAATGACCATTTTTTTAATATTTTTTTAAATATTAATTGCATAATTTTATAAAAATATGGTACCCTTTTTTATTTTTTATATCTCCAAAAGACCTTATATAATACATTATGAGGAATACTTGCATGAGACCGTCTCACGGTGAGATGGAGGATAATTTGGACATTGACGTTTGAACACTTTGAGATGGGTGAGCATTTTAATAGGTGGATCTAAAAAATAAGTGTAACTAAAAACTCATTTAAATATAATTTATAATATTAGTCAATTAATAAAGGAGCTATAGAGTATAGCAGTTGCCCAACATTTTTTTTACCACAAGTTTTTGTCTTCACCTTTTCATTTCTTCTTCAAATTCACCACAGGTCCACATTATCTATACAAATTAATGCATTTCAAGTTTCCAAAACATATTTATCTACTGAAGAAATCACTTGTGTTACTTTAACTTCAATTGGGCCAATATAAAAAAATAAAATAAAAAGACACTAACGGGCCAGCCGAAGCCAATCGGGTCGGGCCCGGTCGGCCCGTCGGGCCGGGCCAAAAAAGCCCTGTTCTTTTCGAGCCACCAAAAATTGAGCCCAACCCAGCCCATTTCTCAGGCTACACGGGCCGGGCCCATTTTGCCATCTCTAGTTGTAATTAATAAAAACCTTAAAGGTGGTGATATTTTTTGCGATTAACCCAAAAAAATATTATAAAGTGGAGAATATTAATTCTTCTTTGCAAAAAAATTTCTTTAACAAATCAATAGTTATGAATAAAATTAAGGGAGCCACTAACATTACATACCCCATAATTTCCCATTCACACTCCATAATTTTTAAAACAAAAATATACATACACAAGATGACCCTAATACCCTCATATAAATAGGTAATAAGTTAGATTTTATGTAAATCATTGATCCATAAATCATAAACCCTAAGAATATTTATTTCTTGAAATTCACACCCATAAACCCTTTCAACCTTTTGATTCAATATTTTATTGCAATCATTATTGTCATGGAATATAAAAATTCCATGGAGATTATGAAGGTAAGTGTATTCAATGTGTGTGTGTGTGTTTTTTTTTTAACTTTTGGTCAATTTTTTTGGGCCCAGCCGCGCCACTGTTTGGCCACAATCACGGTTGAACGTAGGTGAGCCATTGCGGCCTTAACCATCAGGCAAAATTTAAAAAATAATCGTACAAGCTGTACTCGGTCCTAAGGGTCGAACGACCATGAAATCGTGCATGACGCTTTGGTCAAACGACCACCAAGCTATTAAGGGAAAATTTCATTTTACGTCCCGTAAGTTTGACCCATTCCAAAATAAATCCTTTATGTTTCTGCTTTATCATTTTTGGTCCTAGGGTGTACGCTTTTCGTCCTTTTTTTACCAATATTTATCCTTTTTGCCGAAATTTTTTAATATTTGGGGATTCTGGCCTATTGTCCAATTTTGATCCTTTATGTTTATTTGTATTAATAAATCTATAAATAAAAAATCATGTCAATTAAAAATACACTATATTAATATGAAAATTAAATTCGAAAAATCTGAAAAATAAAATTTTATCCAAATAAGATATGAAAAGTCTTAAATACTGAAAACCATGAGTACATTAATAAATTCAAAAAAAGTTATTTAGATTAAAAAAATCAATAAATCAAAATATAAAAATTATTAAATAAATTTTGAAGCATGGAATATTCTAAAAATTATTAAATAAATCCTAAAAAATTTATTACTAAATTCTATAATCAGAATATATATATATATATAATAAAAATCTAAAAAATAATAAATCATACAAAAAATGTAAAATTTCAGGAGAATTATATTAAGAAATCCTAAAAAAATATGCCCCAAATCTGAAAATTAACTAGATGTTTGGAAATTCTAAAATTTGAAAATACACCCAATTTCAAAAAATTTGAGATTCCTCCAAATTTAAAGTAACAGATGCTCTACTCTGAAAAATGCCAAAAAATATATTTTATATTTAAAATTCCAAAAATATTTATTTAAATTTTTTTATTTTGCCAAATAAAAAAGAAAATTTGAATTTTTGTGAAAACCATAAATAAAATCAGAATATTAACCAAAATATATTAGTTTGATAAGATTTTCTAAAAATGATAAATATAAGAACATCCAATTTTTTTTTTTAAGTTTGTACATAGTCACTGCTGAGGATCTGATTGTTATTCGGAGCTCGATTTTGACTGTTTTTGTTGGTGTTATTGAGGAATTAAAATTTTGAGTTTTGAGGGACTTTCAGATTTTTAGGAATCACCGTATTTCATTTAGGAATTGGGGCGTATTTTTCAAATTTTAGAATTTCTAGACATCTGATTAATTTTCAGATTTGGGGCGTATTATTTTAGGATTTCTTAATATAAATTTCCAGAAATTTTACATTTTTAGTATGATTTATTATTTTTTAGGATTTTTTAATATATATTTTTTCAAATTTTAGGATTTATTAATATATTTTAGGATCCATTTACTAATTTTAAACTTTTCCATACTTTAGAATATATTTAATAATTTCATCTTTTATTATATTAATTTTTTAATTTATAACTTTTTTAGGATTTATTAACAGTTTATAGTTTTTCTAGAATTTATTAATTTAATCATAATTTTTAGTATTTTAATAATTTTAATATACTTATTTAGTTTAAGTTTTATTTTAAATTTTTTAGTTTCATATTTTATTTATTGTATTTTTTATTTATAGGATTTTTAGTTTATAGATTGGCTAATATAATTTAGAGAATTTATAAATTTGTTAATACAAATAAACATAATGGATCAAAATTGGACAAAAAAATGACCAAAATTGGACAATTGGCCGGAATCCCTAAATATTAAAACTTTCCGGCGAAAAAGGACCAAAATTGGTCAAAAAAGGACGAAAATCGTACACCCTAGGACCAAAAATGATAAAAGCAGAAACATAAAGGATTTATTTTGGAATGGGCCAAACTTACATGATGTAAAATGAAATTTTCCTAGCTATTAACGAAGCTCTGATCAAACAACTATTAAGCAGTGCATGAAGCTATGACTTAACAGATCGTTATGCTTTATTAATTTGTAGCCGAATGAAGGTGGAAAACATTTAATATTTTAGCAAATTGTTTTGTTTCAGTGAAAATCAAATTGCAAGAAAGTTCTTTTGGCTCGGGGGAAAAAGGGAAGTGACGGTGCCTTGAGGAAGGGAAAAATAAGAGTAATTTTATTTTGAGAGAGAATAGTAGAATTGTAATGATTTGTAGTGAGTTTAGTGGCTCCCAATATCGAAATCTTATTTTAAAACTCACATTAGTATGAATATAAATAATATAATTACATATCAATATAAAATTTAAATTTTATATTAATCCAAAATAATTTTTAACATCTAAAAAGTTTGATGACAATAATGATCATGCGTTAGCACGTGTGCAGTACTAGTACTATAGTTAAAAGGCCACTCAAGTGATCATTCACATCATCATACAAAAAGAAGCCCACGTGATTCTGAAAAAAATTATTGTTGTGATCGGTCAAATACCCTCTCGTCACTTACACGCCAAACGGACACGTGTGCCAATAAAATTACAAATGTCCCAGCTCACCGGACAGATGCTCGCCAATCTGGTGAGCACCATAATTATCCATGTGTGCTCGCCAGGGATTAAGCCCCACTACGAGGAAACTATGCTCGTTTGGTATCTAACGATGCGATAAGAGAGGCGAGCAAAGGTAATGGTCGAACAAAAGTCAAGGAAGGAAGGCCTGCTCGCCCCCCAATGGCGAGCAGGTAGCATGAACCAAAACGCTTGGCCTATGGCCTCGTTTCCTAGGCGAGCTGAATGGCTACTCAGGAACAAGCGCACAACAGCGAGCACCAAGACAGCCACCTGTTAAGCCCATACCGATTGGATGACAAGTAAAAATCTTCATAAGCAAGAAAAGACATATGTCAACCAGGAAGACATAACAGAAAATGTGGCAGCACCACATAAACTCTTGCATACCACGAAATCGCCAGCTCGTGCTTGACAAGGCAGCACATGTTTGTCAAAATTCTATAAATAGACCCTCGAAAGTCATAAATAGGGTTGAGAAAAATTCCAAAAGATAGGATATACGCCGCCTCACTACCCCACATGTAAATCCCGCTTGTCACAAGGACATTATGCTCGGCATACCCCCAAACCATAAATATTACATCCCTGGCTTGGAACGCCCCCAGAAGTAGTCAACTTTGACGAATTGGGTCATCAATTCCTTGTTGACATCATACATCACGTTGTGCTCGTCTTACACACTTTTACATTTGACACATCATCACTTTGTTTGTAAGTTGTTACACACAACGCCACATCATATTTTCCACGTAATACGACTTTCAACAATTGGCACTAGAAAGAGGGTGCGTAATCAAACCAAAACACTGAACCAAAAAGTTTCAGGCAGAAAAAATAAATAGAATGCCTCAGTCAAGGAATAATCAGATGGAGAGGTCTAGACAAAGCCGACCTCATACTCAGGAGGAGGTCAACCTTAGCCTCGGGAAAATCCGGCCGTAGAGACCATCAATCTCGAAGATATTGCCAATGATCCTGCTGCCACAATGAAGGCTATCACTTTTCTATTAAGAGCCCAAAGAGATAGGGCTGAAAAAGAGTTGGCCAAGCTAAGAGCTCCGGACGATAATGATCGGTGCTCACATACTCTTGATAGCGAGCAAGTCAAGAAGAGAGCCGCACAAAAACAGGCTGAAAAAGAGGCAGGAAATTTATCAAATGAAGAACAGCCACAAGGGTCCAGACGATCGGCGTTTGATCGTTTGAGAGTAGTGGAGAAAGAACGAATTGGCGATCACAGGTGTCAAGATCCTGGAAAGGAACATTGGGCGAACACGATGGCCCATACGGTACCTCATGATCTTCTGCACCACGAAAGGCCTCATAATCTTGAAAAATCGATCGGAACTAAGTTATCCATCTACCATCGAGTGGGCAGTCTAGGACCAACACGGAAAGGGGGACTATCCCATCATGAGCATGACCTACCAGGTCCTCATGATGGAACCCAGCCCCGTTCCGGATCGGTCCGCTCCACAAAGTTTGCAGAGATGCAAAAGACGATTGAAAACTTACAGGCTGATCTGACTGCTACTAAAAGACTCCCGCGAGCAGGCACGATCCCGTGCTCGCCCCATCGATCATGGCAGCTGAAATACAAGATAAGGTGGCAAATAATCGGCCACCCATCCCAATGTTCGATGTGGAATCTGATCCGCATGTTCATCTCAGCAAATATTCAGACTTTATGATCGCCATGGGCGCCACCGATGCACCCAGTGCAGGTCTTTCCCCATGACTTTGGGTGACCGAGCACATAGGTGGTTCTCAACTTTGCCCGTTGCATCTATCACATCCTTCACACAATTGGGACATAAATTTTAGTCCCACTTTTCATCCATGTGTGCTCGCCAAGCCCCAAAGCAACGATTAGCGCATTTTTCCCAGTTGAAGGGCGAGTCGGATCGAGCATACATAGAAAGATTTGACAAATGTCTGTATGACGGAGCTCCTGTTGAAGAGGATGCCAAAATCCT
The DNA here is from genome assembly GCA_037126765.1 of Stenogyne calaminthoides. Taxonomy (NCBI): domain Eukaryota; kingdom Viridiplantae; phylum Streptophyta; class Magnoliopsida; order Lamiales; family Lamiaceae; genus Stenogyne; species Stenogyne calaminthoides. The sequence goes on from JBBCBC010000007.1 coordinate 10,075,687, forward strand.
CACGGTGGTAGGGGGCTTAACCTTAAACACAGACATGTGGAAAGTCATGCATCAGGACTGGTCAAACACGTACGCCGACTTCCGCGAGCAGGCAGCCAAGATCATAGCTATGCAAGACCTGCTCGCTCAGTCTCGTCTAGGCCAGGAAATAGTGACCAAAATAGTGGTCGTTGGCAAAAAGTTAGCAAACGAGGGGGGTATAAGCCCCCAGGTTCTTTCAAACCCTTCGAAGAAGGGCGGGTTTATGCATGCTCCCCTTGAGCTCTTTTAGGCGTTTCCACAGAGATGATATACAGTCAGATCAAGGACCGGGACATGTTAGAGAAACCCCGGAGAATCATAAGGATAAAAATCATCTCAACGCCTTCAAGTTCTATTCATATCACGAATACATCGGACATAATACCGATGAATGTCGTGATCTACTTCGACAACTTTGGAAGTTATACGAAGAGAACCGTATTACCCAATTTCTCAAGAAATCGGCGAACAGAGACACCCAAGATGAAAAGTCGGGTGACCAAAGGAGAAAGCGTAAGGTGGAAGAGGCATCAGATAACGACCAAGAAGAAGAATTCCGCAAGAAGTTGGAATTGCCCAAAAGAGGAGCCCCTACAACGAACAAAGGTCGGGAGGGCCAAGAAATCAACATGATCCGCTCAGATTATGGGTCGGTGGGTGGATGCTATCAGGTACCTACACTATTGAATAGACGTAAGAAGATGGAAATGCACGCTATGCAAAGCATACATCAGGTGAATGTGGCGAGCACATCAACCTGCATACCACCATCTCACCAAATCATGTTTTTAGATGATGACCTTGACGACATCATCACCCCTCACAACGATTCTCTAACCATTAGTGACTGACTTCTTGGGTTAAAGATGCATCGACTCCTGGTAGACACTGGGGCATACACGAACATTCTATTCGTCAGCACTCTACACCAAATGGAGAAACAGGTCGGGGATCTAAGCGGATATATTGAGCCTTGTGATCATACCATAATGGGTTTTAGGCAATCTATAACCCGGCCCTATGGTTTGATTAGGCTAGGAGTCGAGTTAGAGTTAACTACTAATCCGGAGATTCGACAAACTAGAATGCTAGATTTTGTAATCGTCGATGCTCCGTCTACTTATAACGGGTTTCAAGGTTGCCCGTTTATTAAGGAATTCAAAGCTGCATGTTCGACTTATTATTATTATGTTAAATTTCTAACACTAGAAGGGACGGGCAGCGTAAAGGACGACCAGAAAAAGGCTCGAGATTGCTTGCTATCATGTGTGCCAGAAAAACAGAATATCGTTAGCATGATGGAACAAGTATGGGAAAACGAAGTGTCAAGCCAATAGGCAAACACGCCGCCACGAGCGAACATGCCTCCCCAGGGAAGCACAGAACCCGGGATGACCATACAAGCTCCCGATCCTATGAGCATAGACCTACCAACTGAGCGACCGGACTTGGAACCTCGCATAGGTTTTGATCCTATGGAGGTTGAAGACGAGCACCAGGGGTCGATCGAAGATCCCCGATGGAAGCAAAAAAAGAGGCGAGCAACGCCAGTTGAACAATTGGAGTCTATTATGGTCGACCCAGTCAGACCAGACTTAGAAGTCTTCATTGGTTCAGAATTATCGGAACCACTCCGAACAAAAATGATCGCATATTTACAAGCGAATTTGGATGTGTTTGCATGGTCACACGAGGACATGGTCGGCATTGAACCAAAACATGCATGTCATTCTCTCAATCTTGACCCAACGTAAATCCCAGTAATCTAAAAACGAAGAAAATTCAGCCCGGAGAAGTATGCAGCTCTGGACACTGAAATTAAAAAGTTGCTTGACAATAAGCTAATTCGAGAGGTTGAATATCCTAGGTGGCTCGCAAATCCAGTGCTCGTCCGAAAACCAAATGGTACTTGGAGATTGTGCATAGATTTTACCGATCTGAACAAAGCATGCCCAAAAGATAACTTCTCGATGCCACATATCGATTATTTGGTTGACAGTACGGCAGGGCATGAACTTATGACATTCATGGATGAGTTTGTTGGTTATCATCAGATACCAATGCATCCTGACGATCAAAAGAATAAATCTTTCTGCAATGAGAAGAATGTGTATTGCTGGAAGCGCATGCCGTTCGGGTTAAAGAATGATTGAGCAACATATCAAAGATTAGTGAACAAAATATTTGACGAACACATCGGCCAAACAATCGAGGTGTACATTGACGATATTGTGGTTAAAAGTGAACACAAAGAAGATCACCTCGGTCATTTAGCACAGACGTTTGATATCCTCCGGGCATACAACATGAAGTTAAACCCTAAGAACTGTAGTTTTGGGATTCATTCAGGAAAGTTTTTAGGGTACATGGTCAGTCAGGGATCGAAGCCAACCCCTCAAAAATTCAAGCCATGCTTGATATGCAAGCACCCAGAAATGTGAAGGAAGTTCAGAAGCTAACAGGACGTCTGGCTTCTGTGAACTGGTTCATATCTCGAACCGAGGATAAATGTAAACCTTTCTTTGATGCATTAAAGAAAGGGAAGTTTTTGTGGACAGAACACTGCCAAAGTGTGTTTGAATCACTGAAGCACTACCTGGCGGACACTCAAACATTATCCAAGCATGTCCCAGGCGAGCAGCTTTACCTGTACCTCACTGCCTCAGAGCACGCGATCAGCGCTGTGCTTGTCCGAGCAGAGGGTACTATGCATTTGCCCATTTATTATGTAAGTCAAGTACTCAAGAAGGCCGAGCTCTGACACCCTCTGCTGGAAAAACTTGCATATGCTCTTATTATGAGTGTCCGCAAACTGCGATCATATTTGTTTGACCATTCTGTCGAGGTGCTTACCACCTTCCCATTGCGTCAAGTTCTCCACCGAACGGACACAGCGGGCAGGTTGCTCAAATGGGCGGTGGAGTTAGGCCAATTTGACATTACGTTCGCCCCGCGAACAGCAATCAAGGACCAGGTTATGGCCGATTTCATGGTTGAATTGACATACCCGCAGTCGCCCAAAAAAGGAGTTGATCAACCATGGCATATGTATGTAGATGGTTCATCAACAAGCGCAAGAGCCGGAGCGGGTGTGGTTTTCATCAGCTCGACCCGGCAAACCTTTACAACGGCCATTCGGTTTGATTTCTCGACTACAAATAATGAAGCCAAATACGAAGCTTTAATCGCTGGTCTGCATATGGCTATGGCAATGGGAATTCAAAAGTTGATGATCTATAGCGATTCTCAGATAATTGTATACCAAGTGTTAGGTGAGTACGAAGCCCGAGGTGAGCAAATGGTGCAATACCAGCAACTAGCAAAGGAACTGCTTGAGCAGTTTGAACAAGTATATATCGAACAACTCCCTCGTTTGGACAACTCATTTGCCGGTGCCTTAGCACGATTGGCGACAGGGGAGGGGTGACTAACACAACGGACATTGTGGTAGTCACAAAATGCTCGTCTTCAGTTCCGAGGGTTGTGGTCGCCCAGGTAGCAGTTGAACAAGAAACATGGATGACCCCAATTTTAAATTATATACGAAATGGCATCCTTCCCAAGAATAAAGCACAAGCTGTTCGCCTCAGACTGCAAGCCGCTCGGTATACCATTTTAGACGAGCAATTGTATAAAAGAAGTTTCTCTCTTCCATTATTGAAATGTATTACTCCCGAGGAGGGTCACGCGGTCCTGGTATAGATTCATGCAGGAGTTTGCAAAAATCATACAGGCGAACAATTCCTGGCGTACAAAACAATCAGACAAGGGTACTATTGGCCTACACTAAAAAAAGATTCAATCGCTTATGCTCTCGTATGTCATAATTGCCAAGTGTATGCCCCACTTATTCATAGTCCACCCGAAGAACTAGTCTCTGTTTATAGCCCATAGCCATTTGCCAAATGGGGAATTGACTTAATTGGCCCTTTTCCCACTGGCACGTCGGGGGTAAAATATGATGTGGTCGCCGTTGATTATTACACCAAGTGGGCTGAAGCCGAAGCTATAGTGAAAGCCACCGAACAAAGGATGTGGAATTTTGTTTGGAAAAACATCATTTGTCAATTTGGGCTTCCACAATCGTTAGTAACGGATAACGGCAAACAGTTTGATGGGAGTGAATTCCGACAGAATTGTGCTCGCTGGGGGATTAAAAAACATTACTCTACCCCGTATTATCCCCAATCAAACGGACAAGTTGAAGCTGTCAATAAAATCATCAAGCATACCCTGAAGGCTAAACTCGATAATTCTAAGGGGGGGGATGGGCTGAAGAGCTACCAGAAATCCTATAGGCATACTGCATAACTTTCAGAACATCAACTGCAGAAACCCCGTTTGCTCTGGCATTTGGTACGGAAGCCGTCATACCAGCAGAAGTGGAAATTTCGAGACACCGGACTATGTGTTTAGGCGAACACACCAACGACCAGTCGCTTGCTTTAAGTACGGATCTATTGGAAGAAAAACGATTCGAGGCCAATTTCAAGAACGCTATGTACAAGCAAAGGTCTGAAAAATTTTATAACTCCAAGGTCTGGACTGGCAGGTTTAACGTTGGCGAGCTCGTTTTGAGACGAGAAACGGGGGTACCAGGCGGTGTGTTCGGCCGATCTTGGGAAGGACCATTCCGAGTGTCGGAGCATTTACTAAATGGGGTGTATGATTTGGAAGACTTGGATGGAATTCCACTTTCCTATCCATGGAATGCGTCAAATTTGAAAAAAATATTGTCAATAGGGGCGAACATGATCGATAAGCAAAGGTCAGGGCATTAGTTTGTGTTCACTCACAAGCAAATACACAACCAAAGCGACCACTCGCAACCACCCATCTAGGATGAGCAGGGCGACCAAAAAGGCCGAACATAAAATGTCGAACACGGAGCCTGGAATTCTGCAAAAGGGGTTTTGTCAACATTATTGAGACTAAAGATTATGTGTTGATGCAGGGTGAAAACTGGTGGCAACCCAATGAGGTACGTGTCAATTTCTTAATCAGAGCTGGCAAAGGCAGTAACAGATGTCAATTTAAGGTTTTGAACTGAGAAGGCCAGCTCAAACTAGCCATGCCAGCACCAGTTTGTTGGAGTAGTATAAATAGGCATGTCGATGGCCAAAGGAAGGCAGAGAAAAAGGAAAAAAAGAAAAAAATTCTCACATAACGCTAAAAGAAATACACGCTCATCAGAAATAACCGGCTTGGTATGCCTCCAGACGTAATTCTCTACGCCGGGTTCAACAATCACTTCGCTGGCTCAATCATGTGTCTCGGCGTTTGCTCTTGTACGAGCTTCAAATCCTGCATCTCAGTCACGGAGCAGAAAACTTCGGCTTCGATTTGGAAAAGCCAATCCAAATCGGGGGAAGTGTTTTCTTCCGAACTATATATGCTTACTCCGAGCACACTTTGGTGCTCATTACGAGCCCCAGCTGCTCGACGGAGTTATGGTCGCCACTTCGTGTTCTCCACTGCTTGCGCAGTAGTCAATCATAAGGTCCCCTTGTTGGGGAATAATTTGCACAGATCTATTCGGGGTGAATATTTAAATACAAATTTAATTCTTATAATTATTACTAGCATGAATTAATCCTATATTAATTCAAATAATAATCCAACAACATATCATGCATATTAGACTAACCAAAAGAACTTCCCAAGTATTCCCTTAATCATTGTTCGACTATCCGGTGGTAGGACACTTGTGAACAATTAACAAAAGGAAAATAAATTATGTTGCACCACCTTTGTGGATTTACTAATTTTTCCAGCACATGGAATTATACTTGGGAATGAAAGAATCATCCCCTATTTATAGAGCACAAGTGGTCGAAAATTGTGGGCAAGATAATGTGGGAAAATCTTTTCTTGATCTCCAAGAAATCTTGAATATATCTCCTATATTCTTTTTCCCATAATTATAATATTCCACAAAATCCCACTTACTCTTTGTTATGGGATATTTTCGAAAATAATAGGCAAGAATCCAAGATTTGGATCTTCTTGAATTTATGAGATATTCTTGTATTTCAAGAAATACATATCTTCCATAATATCTTTTCAAAAAATCAAAAAAATCTTTCTTACCCTTTATCTTTCAAAAAATTCGAAACTTTCCTTATAAATAACCAAGTGGGAGATTTCTTGATTTTAATGAGATAATCTTGTATTCCAAGAATATATATATTCATTCCATAACAAAATTCAAAGAAAATCTTTCTCCCCTTTTATCTATAAATTTCGAAAATAATTAGGAAAAATAAGCAACAATATTTATTTTATTTTAAACACCTTTTTCAGTTATTGGACTATATGTTGGGCTACTTAGGGGGCCTTTAGGAGAATTAAGATTGGACCTTCCAATGGATCTTGAATTATCAATATTGAGCCACAATATTATTCAAGCCCATAAATATTAATTAATCTCACTACATAATTAATATTGCACTATCCATCTTAACCCATATTACAGTCAATATGGCTCTCGGTTATTATTTCCCGTGTTTAAGATTATCTAGCCCATTAATTAATTCAAGCCACTGAATTAGCTTTCCATTAATTAATATCTTTTGTCCTTGGTCAAAGAACGATTCAACATTATTATCCATACCGAAACTAATTCCACTTGCAAGATTTGGTATGATAAATCTTATGAACCTCCCAAGGGGGAAATCGAACAAGCGTACTTGCACACGATTCTCCGTATTAAATCTTAGCAATCACATGTGACCAATAATATTGCCCAAGATAAAAAGTATTGAATCTTTTCGTTGATTCTCTACCCATGATAAGTCAAAGCAATAATTATCAACCACACGTGATACTATTTAAGGAACGAAGATTAAGAAATAATGAACCACTGAGGTCTAATTCTTCCTTATTCAGTTCTGAAGAATTTGTCCTCCTGTAGGTCCTATTCAGTGCACCAAACATGCACTAGTGTAATCTCTTGGTCAAGACAAGCCAATCTGAGCCTTACACTTCAACCTTTCACGATGGGTTGTTCATTTCCATCTGGGTCGTGAATGGCATAATTTTAGTTACAAGGGACTGTTAATTTAATCTTCTGTGATCTGGTATCACTAAATTAACTACAATGTAACACATACGAATTATTGAACAGTTATGCAGTAAATATATGTAACATTCGATAATATTTAAAGCATCAGTGATAAATAATTTATTTCAGTAAATAAGTCCGAAATTCAGTTTTTGATTATACAAAGTAAAAACATACTTTCCAGTATAATCCCAACAATCTCCCACTTATACTCAAAGTCTGCTTTTAAGTATACTACAGCATGTCTCGTGTAGATCCATGACATCTAATGTCACTTACACGAACCTAATAATTTCTCCCACTTATACTCAAAGCAGATTGGCAACGGTCTTGACACCCATTCCATCCACATGTCTCTCGAATGTATTCAGAGGCAGACCCTTTGTGAATGGATCTGCAAGTTTGTCTTCTGACGCTATCTTTGCCACATCTATATCTCCCCTCTTAACGATATCTCGTATAAGATGGTATTTCCTTTCAATGTGTTTGCTGGCTTTGTGGGCTCGTGGTTCCCTTGAATTTGCAAATCGCTCCGGCATTGTCCACAATAAACAAAGGATTCTGGCCGGGCAAATTCGAACCACATCCAAGTCCACTAGGAAGTTCTTGAGCCAAAAACCGCTTTTTTCGCCCTCAGCGCTTATATTCGGCTTCCCATGGTAGAATCTGCGGACGATTTCGCTGACGCTTCTCCATGTCACGGCTCCTCCCCATGCAAAACACACTAATGGGAGGTAGATTTTTTGAGTCTATGTCCGATTGGAAATCTGAGTCCGTAAACCGATGGGGATTGGACTATCGACCGATAAACCAACATTCTATCCCGAGTTCTTTTCGGATACTTCGTATGTTTTTAATCGCCATCAATGCTCTTTCCCGAAGTTACTTTGATATCTTGCCACCATGCCAACGACAAAGCGGATATCCGGTCTCGTCTGTGACATTACATACATGAGGCTTCCGACAACCGAAGCATAAGGAATACCTCTCATGTCATCTATCTCATTTTAAGGCGTCTTAGAGGACATTTTCTTGGATAGATGGATTCCATGTCTAAAAGGTCTGGCCTTTCTTGGAATCTTGCATCTTTGAATCGTTTCAAGACGAAGGTCTATGTATGAAAGTTTGCGATAAGCCTATCATCATTTTCTTGCGATCTCGAGTGATCTTGATCCCAAGGATGTGTCCGCTTTCCCTAAGTCCTTCATATCAAACTGCTTTTGAAAGCCATGCCCTTACGCTCGATAACGCCTTCACATCGTTCCCGATGATCGAAATGTCGCTCACGATAGTACTAAGAATACCAATGCGCTCGACATGCTTTTTATACACACAACTTTCAAACTCATTTTGATCGAACCCATAAAACTTTATAACATGATCAAAACATTGGTTCCAAGCTCTGGATGCCTGTTTGAGTCCGTAAATGAACTTCATGAGCTTACAAACTAGGTGTTCTTGGCCTTTTTCAATGAAGCCTTGGGGTTGTTGCATATAGATCTCTTCATCAAGACTTCCGTTAAGGAAAAGCTCGTCTTGACATCCATTTGCCGATTTCAAAGTCAAGATCTTGTGACAATCTATAAGAGAATTCGGATGGACTTAAGCATGGCTACAGGCGAAAAAAAGTTTCCTCATAATCGATCCCTTCTTTCTGAGTATAACCTTTCGCCACTAGTCTTGCCTTGAAGGTTTCCACCTTCCCGTCCGGTCCTTTTTTTCTCTTATACACCCACTTGCAACCAATGGGTTTGACCCCATTAAGTGGTTCGACTAGCTCCCACACTTTGTTATGAAACATAGAACCCATTTCGGCTTTCACTGCTGTTTGCCAAGAATCTGCATCCTTGTCTTGGATTGCCTCGTCATATGTCCATGGGTCTGATTCGTCTTGTCCGGGAATCAAGTCCGAGGACTCTCCTATTCCCATGAATCTCTTGAGCTATTTCACAACCCTCCCACTACGACGAGGTTCCGGTTGTGTAAGTGTGTCATTTGGTATGTCATCTTGTACAGTTGGCAATGAGGTTTGCCTCCTTAGCTCATTTAAGATAATCTCACTTCTGGGTCTTCTTTCGTTCATATAGTCTTCTTCCAAAAATCTAAAGTGGGTGCTTATTACCACCTTTTGATCTTCGGGACCATAGAACATACACCCTTTTGTTCCCTCGGGGTATCCTACAAACAACCTTAATTCTGATCGAGGATCCAATTTTTCGGCTTCCTTGTCCAACACGTAGGCCGGACACCCGCAAATTCTCATGTGTCTCATACTAGGCTTGCGCCCGGTCCACAATTTTTTGGGAGTTTTGGGAACCGATTTGGATGACACCAAGGTCTGAATGTAAGCTGTTGTTTCCAAGGCATGACCCCAGAATGACTTGGGAAGATCCGCATAACTCATCATAGATCTAACCATTTCCAAAAGAGTTCTGTTTCTTCGCTCTGCAACCCCGTTTTGTTGAGGGGTTCCGGCTGCAGTGAGCTGGGATGCAATCCCTTCATCAGATAAGTAGTTCAAAAACTCATCGCTAAGGTATTCGCCTCCACGATCGGATCGTAGAGACTTGATACGTTTTACCCTATGATTCTCTGCTTGAGCCTTAAATTCTTTGAATTTCTCAAATGTCTCAAATTTATGCACATAAGGAAAATGTAACCGTACCTTGAGTAATCATCAATAAAAGTGACAAAATACTCATAACCTCCTCTTGCTTTGGTTGACATTGGACCACATACATCTGTGTGAACGATCTCTAACACTTCTTTGGCTCTATTCCCCTTGGCTCCAAATGCCCTCTTGGTTATTTTACCCTCCAAACATGATTCGCAAGTTGGAATTGGAGAAACTCTAGTGAACCGTCTTTCACCAACCTTTGGATCCTCTTTGGATTTATATGACCTAATCTTAGATGCCAAAGAAGTGTCTCGTTCATGTCTGATGAACGTTTTCTTTTCTCGGAAACAGTTGATGTGTTATAGGATGCATTTCATGAGTGGTGTGCACAGTTAATTGTATAGAGATTATTCGACAACGTTCCATGACAGATAAATTTATCAAAAAGAGAAATGGTAACAACTTTATTAAAAGTAACCAAATATCCATCATGAAAAAGTTTAGAAACTGAAATCAAATTCTTTCTAAAACTCGGAATAAAGAACATCTCTTAGAATTAAAACTCTCTCTTCAAAAGACAGGTGCACTTCTCCCACTGTTTCAGCTGCCACTCTCGTAGCATCGCCCAGTGTGATGAGGATCTCACTTCCACTTAGTTACCGGGTCCGCTTGAACCCCTGTAATGTGAAACAAACATGATCAGTGGATCCCGTATCCACCACCCATAAATGGGAGGTATACGCCGCTAAACAAGTTTCAACAACTAGTGAGTGAGAATTACCTTTCTTTCCATTCCTTTTAGGATTGGAACAGGCTGATCTCCAATGTTCTTTCTCACCGTAATTAAAACATATTCCTTTTGGTCCTTTCTTGACACCCAACCAGCTAACTGTCTTTTTCTCACTTTTCTTAGTGATGAGTTTGCTTTGGTTCTGACCACTTTCCTTTTCTTGAGATTTGCCTTCCACTGGCCTAGATCTCGAGAAAAGATTTTTGGTCACCAATGCTTCGTCTTTCTTTCCTAAATGCTTCTCTACTTTCTCCAAGGCTGTAGGATATCCATAGTAAACATGTGATCACTCATCACAAAACTACAGTAAAATTCATCGAAGCTTCTTGGCAGAGTTAGCAATAGAAATTCGATTTGGGCCTCATCACAATACTTAGTTCCGAGATAAGCCAGTTTTTGAAAATGGTGTTTAATTCTGAGAACATGCTCCCTTACGGGTGTTCCCTCAACCATCTTTAGCCTGGCCACGTCGTCATTTTTAAACTGATTGATCATGCAGTCTTTTTGTTGGGGAATGATAATCCCAACACTTTTGTTAAAAACATTTCTTCAAGACTTTGCATAATTTTTGCAGCAGACTCAACACCTTCATGAATGTGTCTCAAATCATCAGACAGTGAAGTCAAGATTACACGTTTCATGGGTTCATTGGCCTGCTCCCAAATATTATACTCATGTCTTTCCGCATTAAGTGATTCATCAGTAGGCTTACGTGGCTTGGGTACATCAAGAACCCAATAATGTTTTTGTGCAGGTAGGACAAAACTCATATTTCGTTTCCAAACATTATAGTTATCGCCAGTTAATTGGTGTTCTTTGAGTGTATACAACAGTGGATTAAAAGGTTGCGACATGATGAACTGAAATAAACAATAATATGCATAAGCACAAAATATCACAAGGTTTGATCACATGCATCATATTAAAATATAAAAAAAATATGAACATGCATCAGCCAACATCTCAAAACAGTTTAAATAAGCCACGTGGGGTGGGTCATTATTTAAACACATTCAAACAGGTTACAAACAAGAACAGTTACAAACCTTTAATATCCAGATTAATAGTTGGCTCCCACTTGACCAATATAAAATTGACAGGACTTGAGGAAGTATATGCATATCAATTTTATACCTAAGTAATAACCATGATTAAATCTGAGATTATTATTTCGTATTGAACGAGCCTCGTGGGGAGGGTCATCGTCGCCACTAATAATAACCCACAATCATCCATTTGGAATTCATTCATGTGAAAGCTATCTTTTGGCCGTCCCGTGGGGGGAATTCCTCCAAAAGAATTCACAAATAAATAAATCATGGAGGTCAAAATTAATTCAATTTTATTATCCTGAATAAAATTGTCAATTAATTATTTAAACATACTTAGTAATTTTGAAGGTGAGATTTTTCATTGGGCAACTCTCATGCAAACACATTTAAACAAATTAAATAAAGCATAAGATAAAGACAATAATAAATCAAGCAAAACAGAAAATAAACATATTGGGCACAAATTATCCAATTGTCATGGTTTGATTTTTTTCTTGGCTTGATCTTGAAGAAACACCATCTTGAATTTCTCCCACTCGATCGTCTTGAAAAGAACTTCGATCTCGAAACGCCACGCCGCCAAGTAGCTCATAATCGATGCACGCCCGATCCGCCGCCACTTTGCCAAATCAACCGGCGGCCTCGGCCAACTTCAGTAGTATCGCCGCCGGTTCGACACGCCTCGGCGGTCCGGCAGCTCGGCGACCTGCCTGCCGCCCGATTTATACTCGGCATCCCGTCGTCTCCGCGCGCCCACGCCAAGATCCGCCTCCGTCCGCTGGCCGCTCTCAAGACGGTCTTACGGCGCTTTGCGCCCACCCGTCTTGCCGAGATCTCGCATGCGCTCGGCCACGCAGACGCCCATCGCCCGTCGCGTGCCCTACGTGCGTCCCACATTTCGCCACGACACACGCCTCGCCTTGGGATTCGATTTTATCCTTTAATTCTTCGCCTCCGTCTTCGTTTTCGATCATGTTACAATTTATTTACAAAAAATAAATAAACTTATATCTAGACTAGTCTATTACATTGATCAAATCAAACAAATTCTAATCTACTCGTGGATTTTCTCACGAGGCAAAACGAATCCGAACGAATCGAATTAAAAAACCACAATTTATATGCATGCATAAATAAACACATTAAATTCCATGACAATTGGATACCTGCAAAACAGATCTAGCAATTCTACTATCCAATTTCAAATTTAATGTCAGCGAATTAAATTACAATTTAAAAAATTCAGAGCCCGAAACCGTGGCTCTGATACTAGTTGTTGGGGAATAATTTGAACAGATCTATTCGGGGTGAATATTTAAATACAAATTTAATTCTTATAATTATTACTAGCATGAATTAATCCTATATTAATTCAAATAATAATCCAACAACATATCATGCATATAAAAATTCACGTAAAACCTACGCATGCGGAATTCTACGAGTTTACGTGAACGTACCTCTTGGGATGACAGTGATCTGGCTGATTAGACTAACCAAAAGAACTTCCCAAGTATTCCATTAATCCTTGTTCGACTATCCGGTGGTAGGACACTTGTGAACAATTAACAAAAGGAAAATAAATTATGTTGCACCACCTTTGTGGATTTACTAATTTTTCCAGCACATGGAATTGTACTTGGGAATGAAAGAATCATCCCCTATTTATAGAGCACAAGTGGTCGAAAATTGTGGGCAAGATAATGTGGGAAAATCTTTTTTTGATCTCCAAGAAATCTTGAATATATCTCCTATATTCTTTTTCTCATAATTATAATATTCCACAAAATCCCACTTACTCTTTGTTATGGGATATTTTCGAAAATAATAGGCAAGAATCCAAGATTTTGGATCTTCTTGAATTTATGAGATATTCTTGTATTTCAAGAAATACATATCTTCCATAATATCTTTTCAAGAAAATCAAGAAAATCTTTCTTGCCCTTTATCTTTCAAAAAATTCAAAACTTTCCTTATAAATAACCAAGTGGGAGATTTCTTGAATTTAATGAGATAATCTTGTATTCCAAGAATACATATCTTCATTCCATAACAAAATTCAAAGAAAATCTTTCTCCCCTTTTATCTATAAATTTCGAAAATAATTAGGAAAAATAAGCAACAATATTTATTTTATTTTAAACACCTTTTTCAGTTATTGGACTATATGTTGGGCTACTTAGGGGCCTTTAGGAGAATTAAGATTGGACCTTCCAATGGATCTTGAATTATCAATATTGAGCCACAATATTATTCAAGCCCATAAATATTAATTAATCCCACTACATAATTAATATTGCACTATCCATCTTAACCCATATTACAGTCAATATGGCTCCCGGTTATTATTTCCCGTGTTTAAGATTATCTAGCCCATTAATTAATTCAAGCCACTGAATTAGCTTTCCATTAATTAATATCTTTTGTCCTTGGTCAAGGAACGGTTCAACATTATTATCCATACCGGAAACTAATTCCACTTGCAAGATTTGGTATGATAAATCTTATGAACCTCCCAAGGGGGCAAATCGAACAAGCGTACTTGCACACGATTCTCCGTATTAAATCTTAGCAATCACATGTGACCAATAATATTGCCCAAGATAAAAAGTATTGAATCTCGTTGATTCTCTACCCATGATAAGTCAAAGCAATAATTACCAACCACACGTGATCCTATTTAAGGAACGAAGATTAAGAAATAACGAACCACTGAGGTCTAATTCTTCCTTATTCAGTTCTGAAGAATTTGTCCTCCTGTAGGTCCTATTCAGTGCACCAAACATGCACTAGTGTAATCTCTTGGTCAAGACAAGCCAATCTGAGCCTTACACTTCAACCTTTCACGATGGGTTGTTCATTTCCATCTGGGTCGTGAATGGCGTACTTTTAGTTACAAGGGACTGTTAATTTAATCTTCTGTGATCTGGTATCACTAAATTAACTACAATGTAACACGTACGAATTATTGAACAATTAAGCAGTAAATATATGTAACATTCGATAATATTTAAAGCATCAGTGATAAACAATTTATTTCAGTAAATAAGTCCGAAATTCAGTTTTTGATTATACAAAGTAAAAAGCATACTTTCCAGTATAATCCCAACACCCCTCGCATCCCAAAAATCTCCTCTTTGGAGGTTGTGTGCCGACGCACTCACACGAGTCAGCGTGCGGACGCTGATGCTCAGGCATCCGCAGTTGGCCCGGACAAATAGCTGGATGCACGGGCAAAGGGGAAAGTTGGTGCGAGAAGATTTTAGGAAGGATAACGAACAGATGCCTATGCTCGCACCAAGTTAAGGTGAGCAGGATTGCTCGCCATATGCTCAGGACGACAGTTGTCCGCATAGTCACAGCTTACCCAAGAAAGTGAACACTGCTGCTACTGTTGGTCCTGAGCACGATGATTAAAGATGAAAGGGCGAGACAAAGAAAATGAGACCTCTTCCGAGCGTTCCTACGTAACGGGCCCGGACGAGATGTCGGTAGCTCATACTCGCCCTAAACCAGATAAAGACTCGAAACCAGACAAAGCACTCTTTAGACAGCTGAAGTACTTATGATAATTTGTAAATTGTAAATAATTGTGTCTATAGTAATTATTGCCAAGTGTAAAAAGATGTAATAGATTAGAAGCATTTTGTGAGATGTTTGTTTATTTAGTTTCTTTAGTTAAGCCTTGAATGGTCGCACCTAAACCGGACGACCAGAACAAAAATGAACAAGCAGAGCTTTATGTTCGCCTGATGAAACAATTTGTACTTACAGATGCCCGCAACAAAGCGAGCAATGGGTACGGGGTCGCAACTAAATAAGACGACCCGATCAGAAAAGTGATTGCAGGGAAAATAAGACAATCACGAAAGAAAAAGGAGGTTGCGCTTAAGTTAACCAACTTGGTTGCAACTAAATAAGACAACCAATCCGATTGCAACTAAATAAGATAATAAAAAAACCAAAGAAGTCAGGTTGAGACATAGGCACATATCATGTTCGATTCATCAAAAGAAAAGGGGCACAAGCAATCAAGAAAACCAAAACAAACATTATCCAGAATAAGCATAAACAGACCATTCAGGCCGAACAAAAAAGGCTATTCAAACCAAGCACAAAGTTTTTTACAAGAGAAGCTAAGGGAAAAATTCATTATTCGGAGTCGGCGGAAGAGATAAGCTAAGCGTGCCTTGTCCAAACCGACCATCTTGCTCGGTACCTTCCCGAGAGGTGTCTTCGCCTCCACCATGTGTTGGGGTTATACTGAAAAATATGCTTTTACTTTGTATAACCAAACTGAATTTCTTATTTATTTTACTGAAATAAATTATTTATCATATGTTGCATTAAATATGAATGAATGTTATATATATTTATTGCATACTCGTTCGATAAAGTCAGTACGTGTTACGTTGTAGTTAATTTGGTGATACCAGATCACAGAAGATCAAATTAACAGTTCCCCATAACTAAGTACAAATTCACAACCCAGATGGAAATGAACAACCCATCATGAAAGGTTGAAGTGTAAGGCTCGGATTGGCTTGTCTTGACCAAGGGATTACACTAGTGCATCTTGATGCGCTGAAAAGGACCTACAGGAGGATAAATTCTTCGGTACTGAATATACAATAATTAGTCCTCAGTGGTGCATTATTTCTTAATCTCCATTCCTTAAATAGGATCGTGTGAAATTAATAACTATTGCTTTGACTTATGATGGGAAGAGAATCAATGCGATTTGATACCTTGTATCTTGGGCAATATTATTAGTTACATGACGATTGCTAAGATTTAATACGGAGAATCGCGTGCAAGTACGGCTTGCTTGATTTGTCCCCTTGGCGAGCTCAGAATCTTTATCATACCAAATCTTGCAAGTGGAAATTTATTTTCGGTATGAATAATAATGTTGAGATGTCTTTACTCCAAGGACAAAGATATTAATTAATATAAAGTCTGTCCAGTGACTTAATTAATTTATGGACTAAGATAATCTTAAACGCGGGAAATAATGACAGGGAGCCATATTATTGTGAAGTCGTAATGTGGGTTAAAATGGATAGTTCAATATTAATTTTATAGTGGAGTAAATTAATATTAATGGGCTTGAATAATATTTTGGCTAAATATTAAAGTCTCATAGCCCATTGGAGGTCCAATTTTAATTCTCCTAAAGGCCCCTCAAATAGCCCAAACTAAAGTCCAATTAACGAAAAGGAGAAGAAAATATTTTGGCCCATTTTTCCTAATTATTTTCGAAAATAATAGAAGGGAGAGAGAAAAGATTTTTTCTTGATTTTCTTGGAAAGTTCTTGTGGAACAAGTATTATTGAGATACAAGTTTATCCCATAAGTTCAAGAAAGGAAAAAGACCTTATTTCTTCCCTACTTATGTGAGATTTTCGAAAATATCTATAATATAAGGAGGTGGGATATTTTGTGGAATATTTTAATTATGGAGAAAAGAATATATTGGATATATTCAAGATTTCTTGGAGATCAAGAAAAAGATTTTCCCATCTTATTCCTAGGGCTAAATTTCGACCACCTCATGTATTATAAATAGGGGATGAATTTTTCATCCCCAAGTGCAATTCCATGTGTTGGAAAAATTAGAAATCCACAAAAGTGGTAGCCAAAATTTTTCTTTTCTTTTAAAGATTAAAATCGTTCGTTGATAATCCTCCCACCAGATTGCGTTCGTGGACGTGGGGCATATTTGAGAAGGCACTTTGGGTTGATCCATCGTCTCAGCGGTTGTCTCTACGAGAGGTTAATATTTACGTAATTTCTAGATTCCGCATGCTTAGGTTTTAAGTGAAATACGTGTACGCATGATGTTTATTCGTTCATTAATTATTATGTTGAATTGAATTAGGATTAATTCATGTTAGTAATTAATTGATTAATTTAAATATGTATTTAAATTCAACTCGAATAGAGCAGGGCACCCCTAATTTTCCAACACCATGAGCACCTTGCTCACCACCATCTCGGGCCCTCGGCTCACCATCAAGGGCATTTTGCTCTCCGTCAGCCCGACCACCCGGTTCGTTACCCACATTGCCGCCTTCCTGCTCGTGTTGATGATGTTGATCGGTAGGATTCCCTGTAGCTTCACCATCCTGGTCGTCTTCTCGTCCGTCAGAGGATCCTCAATTTCAATCCCATCGGGGATGTTGGAGAAGTTGCACAAGTCATTCAGATCAGCTAGTGGCAAATTACGATCGGGAGGGTTGTCGGTCATATACTTCTCAAGGGCTTTTCTGAGCGGTGCAATTTGATCGACCGAGAGATTTCGCTTCGCTGCATGGAGAGCATCCGCAAAAGCACAGATGTAGGAAAAATTGGATATTGAATCGACATATTCTTTCGTACGCATCTTTGAATTCTCGAGGCCTAGTCGAGTGTTGGTCTCTTCTGTAGTAAGGAGTTGCTGAGCAAGCAAAACCTTCTCATGCTCCAAGGTCTCGTTTCCAGATTTAAGCTTTCGAAGCTCGACATTTTGCTCTTCATGAACTTCTCTAATCCTTACCAACTCTTCCCTGTCGTGACGTAACTCCTCTTGGGCTTGACACAACTCTTCTCTGGCCAAATGTGCGTCCTCCTGGGCCAATTTCACCTCTTCACGAGCTCTGTTTAGCTCATCAATCTTTTGTTGAAAACTTGATATGAGTTTCAGATGCTGGGAGTGGAGTTTGGCAGTCGCCGAAAAGGCATTTTCCAAAAGAACAAGAGACTGGCCATGACGTACTAGGCCTAAACGCATAGTTTCCATCACCGTTGGCCCGTCGATTGCTTCTTCAAGATCGGTCATCCATGACCGAATGGGAGTCTCATAAGCTCTCTGGACATGATCAGGAAGACCGGGGATGTTGCAGACAGTGGGAGAGCAAAAGTAGTTCTTCAGTTCTGGCATTAAAGGTGATACCCTGCCAAGCCTGCAGGAAGCTAGTATTCAGGCTAACCAGGCAATCAAAATGAATTTAGAAATAGAAAGAAAACAAATCGAACAAGCATACCTGCTCACCCGTACGAGATCCCATCCCAAGAAGGACGTGTCATCAGGAGCGCAAAATCGGGATCTAGAAAGAGCCCAGACGTTAGGACCCACCGGTGGGGGTGCAGTTTCGCTCGCTTCCGCGTCTACAGTATGAGCGGCGGGAGCGACAGATGAAGGCACAGTTTTGGTCACCTCCACGGGTTTTCTCCACGACAGCACGCGTGCTCGCTTGAGCCGTAATATTTTGTTCCCCGGATTACCTCCTGGACCTTTTGGGCGAGGGAGCTTGTTCGCCCATTCCCTGCTCAGCTGATTGACTTGTTCTTTTATGCCTGCTCGACTCGCCACGAAGGGCTCGTTGTGCTTCCCATTCGACTTGAATTCTGGCCATCTCGCTGGGTTTTCTACTCTGGGCCATCTCAGTATGCCCAGCAGTGCTTATGGCAATTGTGACAGCGGGAAGAGCTACTAACGGATGAAATTTTTCAAGAGCATTGCATAAGAAAGTGGTGCACTAAAGAGTACAGAAGGTGAACCTACCAGTTGGGTTAAGAGCGACCAGGTGATGTGGAGGCACGTACAGAGCACCTTTTTTCCGTTGATAAGCGTTGTTCAAGGTTTTCACCGAACGCTCTAAGTAAAACTCGAGGTCAATTTGCCAAATGCTACTGAAATATCCGTGTTTCGCTTCTTTATCCGTCGCCGCTTGGATCCCTGAAACAGAAAAACAAGTTAATATCAGTCCACTGAGTAAAATAGGAGAAAAATTCACTTACTTCGACAAGCTCCGAAATCCATTGGGATGTCTAAGTGAACCTTCGGCTCGCATCCCGAAGCTGGACTTTTCCAATTGCCCCCGACGAACCAGAATTTATCCTTCCAATCTTTGATTTTGTTGGGCACGTCCTCGATAACCTTGCACTTGGTGTTAACTTGTATGTACAACCACCCATGCTTGCCTTTGGGTCGAGTTAAATGAACCAACCGGGTAAGTTCAGCAGCGGTGGGATAATAGACAGGTTTCGTCTCTCCGAACAAAGTCAAAAGCTCATTATCATATGCCACCCATTTGGCATCAGCTGCGTGATAGTAATGTTCCACTCCACGAGCAAACGGGTAATTGCTGGGTGAAGTGGGAATTGAAGGCCAACTTCCATGGTGTCCAAATTCACAGCTACACAACCCTCAGGAGGAGGATCCGCTCATTCATCGGGCTCGGGCACTTAGAAAAATATGTCTTTCGGAGTTTCATAAGTCCGATACAATTGACCGAGCATGTCCACATCAATCACACTAGAAATTTTGCTCGTCGGGTATTCATTTTCAACTCCTACCCCCGATGAGGTTGTTCGGGCCATTCAAAGTCATAGCGATCATTATATTTAGCATACGTTGAACTATGGGGTCGGCTAACTGGGATTTCGCGAGTCAGTTCAGCATCTGGCTCAACATTTTAAGCATTATTGAACACAATACCCTGTTCGTTTCCAACTCCCCTATTCGGCTCGCCTCTAGGTCCAATGTTTCGCCCGATTTCAAAACTCACGCCTTGCTCGATATCAATTTCTTATTTTGCTCGCCCGCAACTTCACCACTGTGCTCGATCTCATTAGTATGCTCGCAGAACCCTTCGACGTTTAGACCACCAACATTGTGGTCGCCCAAAACCCCAACGTCTCTTCGCGACCAAGATGTTACTGTTAGTGTCCTAGAGACAATCTATTGTAAGGACATAATACTCGATGATATTCAATTTGATTTAATATTATAGTTCACTTAATATTAATGTATGGCAATACACTTGTTTGAATATTATGTTTGATTGTTTGCATTTATTCATACAAGTGTTCCCATGATTCATTGTTGTCATTGAGGTTGTGAGAACTCAGATGACTTAAGCATGATTCTCAAATGGCCCCGATCAAGGATCATCAAGAATGGGATATTGATGATGCAATTGAGATTGGTGTGCGATCTGCATCATACTCTTAGAGAGTGTAGTAAGATCTCACTTACTACGAGATACTAGGTATCTCATGATGGATGCACAAATACCTTAGAGGGTATTGGTATACCCATCCGAGAAACCGTTTGATGTATTTCCACTACATGTGTCTACGGGTGTCTCAGTTAGTGGGAGCGATGCGATACTCCTTTGACTTAAGGTCAATACGCACGACATGTGTGGAGTGATGAACTTTGACCATGACCAACGCTTGCACCCTTCCATGGGTAGATACGGCTTGAATTGGGTTCATCACGAAGTGCATACGCGTGGTAGTTGAGCCAAGAATATGATTCATTCCTCAATGTGGGTTTAGAGAGAATACTCATCTTCTCATCATAATTGGATCAAAGTCATCGGCCGATGCATGTCAACTTAGACTTTGTGGCTAAGTGTGACATACATGATCAATTAGTGATTAGAGATAATATGATTAAGTTATTTGAATAGACACTTCATCATGTTCAAGACTTAATCAAGTATGTTGGGATTATACTGAAAAGTATGCTTTTACTTTGTATAATCGAAACTGAATTTTCAGACTTATTTACTGAAATAAATTGTTTATCACTGATGCTTTAAATATGATTGAATGTTATATATATTTCTTTGCATAAGCTGTTCAATAATTAAACGTGTTACATCAGTAGTTAATTTAGTGATACCCGATCACGTAAGATTAAATTAACAATCCTTGTAACTATAAGTCGCCATTCACGACCCTAGATGGAAATGAACAACCATCGCGAAAGGTTGAGGTGTAAGGCTCAGATTGGTTTGTCTTGACCAAGAGATTACACTAGTGCATGACTGATGCGCTGAATAGGACCTACAAGAGGATAAATTCTTCAGAACTGAACAAGGAAGAATTAGACCTCAGTGGTTCGTTGTTTCTTAACCTTCGTCCCTTAAATAGGATCACGTGGGATTGGTAACTATTGCTTTGACTTATCATGGGTAGCGAATCAGAGAGATTCAATACTTTTTATCTTGGGCAATATTATTGGTCACATGTGATTGCTAAGATTTAATACGAAGAATCGTGTGCAAGTACGCTTGTTTGATTTGCCCCTTGGGAGGTTCATAAGTTTTATCATACCAAATCTTGCAAGTGGAATTAGTTTCCCAGTATGGATAATAATGTTGAACCGTTCTCGACCAAGGACAAAAGATATTAATTAACGGAAAGCTATTTCAAAGGGCTTGAATTAATTAGTGGGCTAGATAATCTTAAACACGGAAATAATGACCGGAGCCATATTGACCGTAATATGGGTTAAGATGGATAGTCTGATATTAATTATGTAGTGGGATTAATTAATATTTATGGGCTTG
This sequence comes from Stenogyne calaminthoides, assembly GCA_037126765.1. Taxonomy (NCBI): domain Eukaryota; kingdom Viridiplantae; phylum Streptophyta; class Magnoliopsida; order Lamiales; family Lamiaceae; genus Stenogyne; species Stenogyne calaminthoides. The sequence goes on from JBBCBC010000007.1 coordinate 10,097,576, forward strand.
AATTATATTGTGGCTCAATATTAGATATTCAAGATCCATTAGAAGGTCCAATCTTCATTCTCCTAAAGGCCCCCTGAGTAGCCCAACATATAGTCCAATAACTGAAAAGGTGATTAAAATAAAATAAATATTGTTGCTTATATTTCCCCTTATTTTCGAAAATTATGGATAAAAGAGGGAGAAAGATTTTCTTTGAATTTTGTTATGGAATGAGGATATGTATTCTTGGAATACAAGATTATCTCATTTAATTCAAGAAATCTCCCACTTGGTTATCTATATAGTATGTTTCAAATTTTGGAAATATAATTAGGCAAGAAAGATTTTCTTAATTTTCTTGAAAAGATATTATGGAAGATATGTATTTCTTGAAATACAAGAATATCTCATAAATTCAAGAAGATCCAAATCTTGGATTCTTGCACACTTAATATTTTCGAAAATCACCATAAAATAGAGGAGGTGGAATTTTGTGGAATTTTTTAATTATGGGAAAAAGAATATATGGGATATATTCAAGATTTCTTGGTGACCAAGAAAAGTCTTTTCCCACATTGAAAATTCACATAAATTTCGTTCACCCTCCCTCCTATATATAGGGGATGATTAGTTCATTCCCAAGTACAATTCCATGTGCTGGAAATATTAGCAAATCCACATAAGTGGTGCAACAAAGTTTATTTTTTTCCCTTTTGTTAATTGTTCGCGAGTATCCTTCCACCGGATTGTCGAGCAAGGGCTAAGGGAATACTTGGGAAGTCCTTTTGGTTAGTCCGTCCGACCAAAGCCACTGCCATCCCGAGAGGTACGTTCACGTAAACCCGTAGATTCCGCATGCGTAGGTTTTACGTGGCTTTTTATATGCATGATTTGTTGTTGCAATTATTATTTGAATTAATATAAGATTAATTCATGCTAGTAGTAATTAATGAATTAAATTTGTATTTAAATATTCACCCCGAATAGATCTGTGCAACTCATTCCCCAACAAAGTATTCGCGAATGAAAGGAGGAAATCGTAATAGCCTATGTTTTAGTTACAGGTAGTTGCACGTTTCTCGCATCGTACCTCATATATTGAGAATGTCTGATTTATTGTCTAAGGTTCAATTAAGACCGTTAGTTTGACTAATCGCTTGATATATGAGGGCCTATGGGTCACACAACAAGTAGTTCCCTTATACGGATTATAGTTGGTTGATTAAATGTTAAATTGGATTTAATATTTAATTTATGGAGAATTAATTAATAATAAATTAATTTGGAATTAATAATATATGGAATATTATTATAGGATTTAATATATATGGAATCAAATCCGTAGAGATTTGATATATATGAGAATTAAATCCGTAGAGATTTTATATATGGGAAATAAATCTAAGAGATTTATTTTATAAGATTAGGGATTTTATTTTCTAATCAGGTTAGCTTAAGATTTAAGCTGGGCCTCTCCTATATATATGAGCTCTTGGTAATTCACAAAGAACGTTAATTCATTATTCTCTCCATAAGATCTAGAGTTAGAATTTTCCTAGCAAATTCATCTCGGGATTCAACGCTGGCAAATCTGTGCAAGTCTATGAACGGGGATTACGTGGATACCATAGTAGAGAAATATGCGTACGATTTACTGTAAGATTTCTCTTTACGTTTATACGTATTCAATTATGCAATTACGTGTTCGTTGTTGGTGAACTGTTTATTTCCGCTACGCATGTATTACATGTTTACGTGCCTCCAAATTCCAACACAAGAAGCTTCTTCCTCAGAATCGTCCAAAAAACTAGATCGGGCCAATTCCCGGTCTAATTCGTTAATAGCTTCGTCGGAATCTGAAGAGAGGACGACAAATGGATGCCGGATTTTTTGATGGGGTCTCAATCCCGAGGTGACTGCCCTCGACAATCTGGTCCCGCCGCGAGTAGTTGTACGGCGAAACGAAGAAACCGACCCACGATGGTTCTCCAATTCTTCAGAGCCAAGCAAAGAATCGATGGAAATCGAGCAAGAAGACATAGTTGAAATCAAAATAAATAAAAACAATTACCTGGAAAAAGTCTTTCGCCGGAAGAAACAAACCCTCGCCGGAAGTTCTAGAGAGAGAACAAAGAAGAGAACCGAAAGAAGGAAGAGAAAATGAAGTTGCAAAAGAGCTTTATATAGGTTCTGAAATTTGGGTTTTCGAAATTTTGAAGAAAGAATTCAAAAATCCATTATTACCCGAATCTTGAAGCCCGTGTACCCAATTCCTTAGAAATTCTACAGAGAGTATCTACCTCAGATACACCCCACGAAAATCAAGACGACGCTTGGGATTTTCCATCCAAGGCATCAGACAGTAGGACCCCCATGATTAACACAAAGTGGGCCGACTGGGGGGTATTGTTGTGATCGATCAAATACCCTTTCGTCATTTACACGCCAGACGGACACGTGTACCAATAAAATTACAAATGTCCCAGCTCACTGGACAGATGCTCGCCAATCAGGCGAGCACCATAATTATCCCTGTGTGCTCGCCAGGGATTAAGCCCCACTACAAGGAAACTATGCTCGTTTGGTATCTGACGATGCGATAAGAGAGGCGAGCAAAGGTAATGGTCGAACAAAAGTCGAAGAAGAAAGGCCTGCTCGCCCCCCAATGGCGAGCAGGTAGCATGAACCAAAATGTTTGGCCTATGGCCTCGTTTCCCAGGCGAGCAGAATGGCTACTCAGGAACAAGCACACAACAACGAGCACCAAGACAGCCACCTGTTAAGCCCATACCGCTTGGACGACAAGTAGAAAACTTCATAAGCAAGAAAAGACAGATGTCAACCAGGAAGGCATAATAATAGAAAACGTGGCAGCACCACATAAACTCTTGCATACCACGAAATCGCCAGCTCGTGCTTGACAAGGCAGCACATGATTGTCAAAATTCTATAAATAGACCCTCGAAAGTCATAAATAGGGTTGAGAAAAATTCCAAAAGATAAGATATACGCCGCCTCACTACCCCACATGTAAATCCCGCTTGTCACAAGGGCATTATGCTCGGCATACCCCCAAACCATAAATATTACATCCCTGGCTTGTAACGCCCCCAGAAGTAGTCAACTTTGACGAACTGGGTCATCAATTCCCTGTTGACATCATACATCAAGTTGTGCTCGTCTTACATACTTTTACATTCAACACATCATCACTTTGTTTGTTAACGCCACATTATATTTTCCACGTAATATGAATTACAACAATTATAAAAGTTGTCAGCTTTCATTTCATATGTCCCATCATATTACTTTCCCATATTCAATTTTTATTATTGTTATTATTATATATTGTATAAAATTCTTGTTATTCTTAAAAAAAATTATTTTTTCTATTAATTTAAATAATTATTACTTAATAAGTACTTTTCCAGTCTTATTTTCATATAGAAAAATAGAAAAAACGAAAATATTTGACAATTTTTTTTAAAATATAATTATTTACTCCTTTTAATAATATCAAAATAAAAAATGCATATAGCTATAAAAATAAAATGTGCAGTAAAAAAAAATTGCATATATTAAAAATACATTGCATATACACTAAAAACATTTCTTATACACTAAATACATTGCATACACTAAAATACATTGTATACACGTTAATTACATTTCATACACGTGTAAAAAAAATATTGCATACAAGCGTAAAAAATTGTGTATACATTTAGGCAATTGCATCTTCCCATTGCATATGTGCAAGAAAAAATTCTCAAACATTCTTCTCCGAAAAATCATATATGGGCTCACAAGTTGTCAAATCCTTCATTCATTCTTCAAAATAAACCATTCTTCGAAACAAAAAGTTGGAATTTATGAACACACTGCTGCAAAAAAAAACAAAAAAAAACAAAAAAAAACCCTTCATACATTCTTCAAACAAATTAAAATAGGTTTCCATTCTTCATACCAACAATTCCCACCAACTCAAAAAACTCTCAATAAAGAGAAAAACACTGAATAAATTTACAAACAAAAGTTAATTTTTATTATTTATAAAAATCACCTTAAATGGCGAACAAATCTCTTCAACTAATGAAAAAAAATTGAATGGAGTTCCTCCACCTCATTCTCTTCCCGGATTTGTCGTCTCCACAAATCTTAACCCCCCCCCAAATACTTCACTATGAGATACAATCCTTCTACAACTTCAACTTACATTAGATAAATGCAACGATTTCGCCGTCTCCCCTCACCATTCCTCATCATCTGCCGCCACCCCCGCCGCCTCCGTTATCTCCCAAACCCTAGATCCGCCCCGCGATACCAAATCCACCGCCACCGCCGCCCCATCAACCAACCAAATCTAACCATCACCATCAAAACCAACCATCGCCATTTTGTGTAGAGATAGAGGAAGATATAGAGAGAGAAATATAGATGAGAAATAGAGATGGGGGTAGCATCCGTTGAGAGAATAAATAAATAGGTGGTGAGAGAAAAAAATTGGGTGAGATAAATTTTTTTTGGGTGAGATATAGAGAGAGAAAAGTGAGATTGGGATTGAATAATCTGGTGGTGGCTTTTTTTTTCCGCCATCCCTTCCGCCTCCGCCATCCCCACGGCGCCGATCCATCGCCATCCCCATCCCCATCAAATCCACGCCATAGCCCACCAGATCCCTAAAACCACCACCACCTTCGCCTCCGCCATCCCGGCGCCACCAGATCCTAGATCTGTCTCCACCACCGCCGTCGTGAAACCCCCTCTCCACCACAACCACAACATCCACTGCAAAAAAGAACCGTAAAAACCCCCCTCAACCACTGCCTTCGTGTGCCCCTCTCACCACCACCGCCATATAGAAAGAGAAAAGAGATTGGTGATAGCGGTGGTGAGAGAAAGCTTGGTATGAGAGAGAGAGAGAGAGAGAGAGAGTACAATGAGATAATGAAGAATTCGTAAGAAAATTTGATTTGTGATTGATATGGTGGGCCCTATTTTTTTTAAAATAAAATTAATAATTATAAATTCAGATGAGAGTATTATGAACAAAATTTTTTAATGGAGTGCTATTTTTAAAGGTAATTGTATTGGGTAGCAAGTGGGGTAGTTTTTTTTGTATCACCTGGTAATTACCCCAATGAGATTTAACCAGGTGGCTTAACCCACCTGACCACTGGGCTCCTCATTTGAGTGGGAGACCCAAGTTCGATTTTCTCTGGGAACGAATTGGAGTTATGGGAGTTATAAGGTGGATTGACGATTTCGTTGAGTATTTGAGTGCTTGGTGTACTAATTACTAACAACTAACTTTGCCCGATAAAAAATAAAAAATAAAAAATTACCCCAATGAGATTTGAAGTCAAAACTTGACGCGCTATCTGAAGATTTTAATATTGTGAAAATTTATCTTTTTAGAAAAATGTGTCATTAATTCGTTTATATTAATTGCCTAACTTAATTTTTTTTTCTCTTTAAAACTAAGTCCCGTATTCTACTTTTAACATTTCATCGTATATTTTACCATTTGAATTCAAAAGCATATGCATGTGATGTGATAAATGGACGCACATAGTTGGTTTGGTTGTTTCTATAATATAATATATACCTTAATCAACCACACACCCACACAGTGTGTATATATATAAATGAAATAGTAAAATTGAAGACATTTGATGTGTGATTCTTTTTTGAAATATAAGTACATATATTTTTTAATGAAGACCACTACATACTACATACTATTGTTCAGTGGCGGACCCAGGATTTTAAATTCGGGGTATTGAATATAATTTAATAAATATTTTATACCTAAAATATCATACAATTTGATGCAAACTAAATAAAAAATCATGTACATGGCATTCAAATCAAATTATAATTCATAAAAATAATTACAATTCGATAAAAAATAATTATAATTACAATTGAATCTATTGTATTTTTATTCTTTAAAAGAATATGCATTTAATATACATGTAGCAAGAATAATATATATAATTTCTAGTTCATAACGACAAATCGGTATCAATTTTTATTTTTTTTTAATAAATTAACCCAACAGTTAAACAAAACATGAATAATTCTTTCATAAATTAACCCCAATCAAACATATAATGGACATGAATTAAAATATTCAAATAACTACTAATTAGTAATAATTAAAATAAATAACCTTAATTGAACGAAAGGGTTGAGCATAGAACTAATTTAACTAAAAAGAGAAGAAAATAAATATAAAAGTTAAAAGTTGCAAGGACTGAGGCTTGAACCCAGGTTGATTGAGACATCAAGCATGAATTGTACCACTAGGCCGTATCATCACATCTTACCACTGCTATTGTTATTATAGTTATTTTCTTCTCCGAAATAGCTCAAGCTGTTGGAGAATAAGTGTGAGAATATGGTTGAACGGTTGAACCAACCCGACATCCACAAGGTCAAGCTCAGTTACATTACTCAATCCTTCACGAATTTACATCCTCCGACAATTTCATGCAAGAACAATATAAGGTACCCACTAGTAATTGAATGTTATTTTATAAGTATTATAATTGAATATTAATTATTAATAAAGGAAAATATATTTAGCACATGCATGACTAATGCCCAAATAACAAGAAGGAGAAAGAGGCCCATGCATGAAGATAAAAAACAATCACAGCCCATCATCCAAAAGTTAAGATAAAGTTTAACTAAACTCTAACCCTAGTCAGAAGGACAAATCACGTGATTATAAGGTGAAGTTGGCTGCACTGTATACGGATTGCAGACAATTAATATTAATCAGTTGAGTTAGTCCATTGTTTGTATCCAATAGGATAGTGACAACATTATGGTTCTGGGGTTAGCTTTATGTGTGCGTATATATTCTCATATAAAGTTAATGTGAGTTGTCTTGAAATGAATAAAAACATTATCCAAAGTATAATGCTAAACGTCTTTCTTACTATAATTTTATGCAGCATGTATACACACTTTCTTTGTATTTGTGTGTTGCTTGTTTCATGTTATTCATTATGATTTATGGGGTCCTTCCCCAATCAAGTCTAATAATGGGATCTGTTATTATGTGAATTTTGTTGATGAAGCCACTATATATGCATGGATTTACCTCTTAAAACCCAAATCTGATGTTAAAAGAGCCATTTCTTCACTTTAAAAACCTTGTCACTAATCATTATAATGCTCACATCAAATTTTTCAAAGTGATAATGGAACCTCTGTTATTGCTGATTGGGCATTGGATCTCGATGATAGAAAGTCAACCTCTGGATATTGTGTTTTTTTACTAATTTCAAGGAGTTCCAAAAAATAGCCCACGATTTCTCGATCCAGTATGGAAGCAGAATACATGAGTCTTGCCTATGCGACGTGTGAAAGTAGTGTGGATCAGATACCTTCTTCAAGAAGTTCAAATTATCAAGAATTCACCTTCAGTGATATAGGTTGATAATCAGGGGGCTATTTCTCTTACCTCAAAATATTTGGAGTTGGATCTTCACTTTGTTCGAGAAAAGGTCAGTAACAAGCAAATGCAAGTTCTCTATGTCCCTAGCATTGATCATGTAGCTGATACTTTCACAAAACCTCTCTCGGGGCAATTCTTCGTCCATCTTAGAAATAAGCTTGAAATATTCCCAGACGCTGCACTCGAATTTAGATGACGTGATAAAGGAAAATATATTCGGCACATGCATGACTTAGGCCCAAGTAACAAGAAGGAGAAGAGGCCCATGCATGAAGATCCAAACAATCACAGCCCATTATCCAAATGTCAAAATAAAGTTAAGCTAAACTTCAACCCTAGCCAAAAGGACAAATCACGTGATAAGGTGGAACCTGCTACTCAGTATACGGATTGCAGGCAATTAATATTAGTCCGTTGAGTTTGTCCATTGTTTGTATCCAATAGGATAGTGACAATACTATGGTTCTAGGGTTAGCTATATGCGTATATATATATATATTTTTTTTTCTCATGTAAAACGGTTGTGAGTTGTCTTGAAATGAATGAAAACATTATCCAAAGTATAATGCTAAACGTCTTTCTTACTATAGTTTTATTCACCATGTTTACACACTTTCTTATCAATTATGGACTAAATATCAACATTTGGGGTAAGTTTTCGTTGAAAATTGTTCATAATTTAAAATTTATATCATTACATTTATAAACTAATACCACAATATTTATCAACTGATATCATTGAACTTATAAACTAATATTATATGACATTAAATGCTATGAGTATTAAATAATAAAAATAGTAATATCAATTGATAAATATGATGGTCCCGAAAAACCCGATTTAAAACTCGTAAAATCTCAATGGGAGGTGACTTAATTTTTTTTTTTTTTTCTGAATGTGTTATGCAGATTTGCTAAAGTATGTATGACAGTTAATATGAAAGCAAATAAGAACACACGTATTTTTATAGTGGTTCGGACAACTCGTCCTACATCCACTCTTCCCTTCATGGGGCACCAACTTAACCAACATGTTTACTGGGCACCAACTTATCACCCTCTGAGGATGTTCCCTTTCGGGATTGCTTAGATGTTTACCAAGTTCTCACTCAAACGGGACTTATCACCCTCTAAGGGATAGCCTACCCTCCCTTTCGGGATTGCTAGATGTTTACCGAGTTCACACTCACCTACAAACTTAACCGACTTATTTGGGTAAGGTTTGTTTGGTTTCCAACTAGGTTGAGATTTTCCCTTACATTTGTTTAGCCTCAATGCTAAGGATGAGAAAATCTCTCTAAGCTTAGGATATAGCATTTGTGCTTAGATCTAGGGTAGAACACTTTTGAATATATGTGTGTATTTCTTGCTCGTGTTCTATGAATGGAGTTGCTTGAATATTTGGCTTTAATTTCACTTTGCGCGATTCTCCATTAGCTTCTTTTTGAAGATAGTGCAATGTATTTATAGTGTGGATTTAAATATTACCGTTGGAAAGTAATATTCAAATCCATACTAATAACTTCCAGCTTTTCTTTGACCTTTTGCATTTTTCCTGCAGACTTTATGTCACATCAATATGTGTGTTGTCTTCTTATTGACCAATTTTGTTTTTGTGTGTCTAATGGATCCGATCAAATCGTCGATTCTTGTTCATCTCTTCGATTACGTCACCTTTGATCCGTCCAATGAAATGATCTGTAGAAATCAGTCCGCAGATTTACGGTGTCTTTGAAATCACTTGTTCATCGATTCTTTGAAATCATTTGTTCATCCGATTCTTTGAAATCACTTTGTTCATCGGCGATTTCGATTTCACTTTCATTTCTTTCTTCTCGATTTTTTAGATTTCTTCTTTCTTTTTGATTATTTACGATTTCTTCACAAAGATTTTATCGCCTTTTCTTCATCACAAATCAAGATGTTTCTTCTTGTTCACTCATCGATTAACTTTCGAACTCATCCTACTCATCTGATCTCGATCAACCTCATCTGCAGCCTCGTCTGATCTCGATCATCTTCGTCTGATTTTATGAGTTCCCCCTTAACTTGTTCTCTCGTTCCCCCCTCAACTTGTTATCTCAGAGATTATCTTAAATAACACAAGTTGATAATGTTTTGGCATAATTAATCAAAACTAAAATATCCCAACAATTTCCCCCTTTTTGATAATGATGCCAAAACTAACTAACAATAAAAATATACGAGAAAAACAGTGTTAGTTAAACAAGTGAAATAATGAAGAACGTTGTTTTCATTTAAAATAAAAAATGAGAAGATGATTGTCAACCTCCATGAATTTTATAAAATTTATGCATTTTAAACTAAATGGGTTTTAATAAAAAAAGACCAGTTCAGGAGTTCACATTAAAATCTAGTGAACTTTTGAACCCTTGCTCTGATACCACTTGAGCTTCTTGATCGTTTCAGGGTTTCCGTGTTTTCACTCTGAAGTGTGATCCCATATTTATAGACCTCGAAATCAAAGAGCCGTTGGATAGCATTTTGAATTTCAGGCTATATTTGGTAGGCTTGCGAGATTGATGTGGCGTGCTTCAGCAGCATGGCGGCGTGAATAGTTTCTTTTATAGTCATTGGAGAAAGCGGCGCCACCAAATCCGTAATTGCGGCTCCGATCATAAGTTGTCGTGTCTCGTCCTTATTGTTTATGACACTTTTTCAAAGGTTATTCTTCCAACTAAGGTTGACATTCTTCTTGTTCGAGATCATCGACGTATGATTTGGTGAAACATCGATTTTCACGGTGGTGACTTTGATCGATCGAATCGATCGATCTACATGATGGAGTCTTCTGGTGCTTCGTTGACTTAAACTTCAACTAGCGCTAAGCGATTTCGATGTAGGTCTTCGTCCGATCGATCTTCCGAAGTCATCTGATCTTCAAGTATTCTAAGTTTGAGCTTCATGACTTCAGCTGAGATATCTGACTTGATCAGATCGATCTGATCTTCTGTTCTTTTCTTGCATTCTGGCCTGTTGGATATCAGCTATTCTTTGGATCTTCAGATCTGACCTATACATATTGAGGTTCCCCCTCAATATGTGACCTATCTATTACATCAGTTGTTCTATACAGTAATTATCAACTGGTATTCTATAAACGGTAATATAAACATCGATTACATTAACAGTCCGACCGTCATATTACATGTGTTTTAGAACTTTCATCAAAACTCTAAATTTCCCAACAATTTCCCCCTTTTTGATGAAACCAAAACACTCTGAGAAACCAATCACAGTTGATAAATATAGAACAGTAAAGAGCACATAATCAGAAGACAATGAGATTTTGTCTTAGGATCAGAAAATAAACTTTTCTCATTAGATATGTCGATTACATGTTACATCGGAAAAGTTTGAATTTAAAAAGCAGCTGATCCTGAGAAGTCTTCTGATTCTTCACTCTTTAGGCTTGTATCCTTCTGACATCTCTCTTTGATCTTGAGGTACGTTGAAAATCTGATAAAGTTTCCATTTGACATCATTGGTCTGCTGAGGATCAGTTATGTGTGTTTTGCTCAGAATGTCAAAATAGAATCTCTGAAATGCCATCATCAAATGAGCCATCCGCCTTTCTTCGAGTAATCCAACGGATCATACTCTTGGCGAGATATTTTTACATTGATTATTTTGGCCTCATTTTCCGGATACTTGAAAAATATGATATTTATTTTCCAACCCGGTTGAGGAATTCATCATCCGGAGATTCTTCTCGTGGAACAAGATCAAGAACAAAGACATCCGTAAGCCATTCACTTCGATCTTATTCCATTCCTCAAACCTCTTAAGATGTCTGCGGCGGTTTTTGAATGATCTCATCAACTCTTTTTTCCGGGTTCTCGAAATGGCGGTGAGGTTCCGTACGATTTTCCAAAGGCATTTCCTTTCTTTGCCCTCGTCTGAATTTCCTCTTCGGATCTTCTCTGTCTTTTTATAAGCCCTTCTCTCTTTCTTCACTTATTCGGGCTTCCCCTTAACTGCTTCTTTGGACAATTTCTCGGCCGATTTCTTATCGGCCCGAATTTGGCTAGTTGTGCTTCTTGTGATTTTCTTAGTCCGAAAGGATCGGGTACAAGTTGTGATGTCCCAAAGACCCGGCAGCTTTGAGAAAGACTTAAAGAAAAAATCAACCTTTCTTGCCTTTTGACTTTTCCATCTTTTTTTCGAAATTTCGTTAGCAAAAAGATCCGGATAGTCTAGTCTTTTGTCCATAAGATTCAACCGTCTGAATCAGGTCTTCATTGTTACGATCGTGTCGGTTGGTTTCTCATCTGTCCTTCCCCTTTTTGGTTTGATCAAAAAAAAGCGGTGAGGTGGGGAGGTCGAGAACCAAAGTCGATCGATATCGCCTGTTGAGATCTTTCAATGATAAACCTTGAGCTTGAGCGATTAGATTTTGAACCTTCGAGATCATTTCGATCTTAACAGATTCCATGGCGAAATAGAGAGTGTAAGAGTCGCTTTGTCAAGTTTCTCTTCATCAATTCTAGCTTTTTAGTGAGCATCGAAAAAAAACTTGTTGTTGATCCACCTGAATTAGTTTGTCATCAACCCGATTTTATAAGTTCGGCGGAACCACGGTGGTCACGATTTTGGGAGAATCTTTGATTGCCTCAATCGAGAAATAGCCAATTCCATTTGATCACATTATTTCTTTGAGACCAATCTACCTCCTTTCTTTTCCTTTTAAGTCGATATCACTCCCTCAACTTCTTCTTTCGGAGATCTTTGAGACATGATCCGATCTCCTCAAGTTGATCGTGATGATGTGAGATGTAGGAATGGTATCGTCATCCTTGATCTGTTTTGATTGTTTGTGCCTCCGATTGGTTGGTCATGAATGAGCTGCGACACGTTTCCACTATCATCGGCAGCTCCGCATCCTTCATAGGCATATCTGCCCGAGAGCTTTCTTGGATCTCCGGTTCAAATTATTTTTGATCCCAAAAATGTCGACTTGACTTCGTGGATCGAGCTTTAATTGATTGGCGATTATCGGCTCGGTGATGATCCTACTTGAGATTTCTTCATATCGAAATCAAAATCTGCAAATTCATCGGCACCTCCCATACGTTCTATAATCATCATAAAAGTCTGAAGAAGCTCTTTAATCGGAGATCTTTCCATGTGAGGATCTCCATAACTTCTCTCGATAATAGGATGGGCTAAATTTTAAGGTGAACAAGAAATTTGGATACATCGCATCAATATCTCGTTCAATTTGCATCGACCATTTTCCTGTGATGGTCTTTGATGATCTAGACTTCGAAAGAATTATGCATCCTAGTCATAGTTTAGGTTGATGAGATGTGGAGGTGTTTCAAGAAAATAAATATGTTATCTTGGAAAATTCAAACCCTAAAGAACTTTAGTTCTTAGTAAACTCCGAATGCATCAACTTAGTCGGAAAATTGGGTGATTGGCTCGATCTCTTGTGCAAAGGAAGAATCGCTTGAAGACTTTGTGATTGCGATTCAAGGAGAAACCTCCCAGTTTTTTAAGCCTAAGCTAGATAGTTTCTCAAAACACTACGGACTTAATATCCTAAACTTTGCATATGATATTCTTTGGTCTATAAATCTAGTTTACATCCCCGAACCCTCAATGCTGATGTTTTGTTGGTGTTTTCTCACACTAAAGTTAGTTAGGTTTTCTTAAGGTCAAAAAAACTCTAACTCCAAGTCAATGAAACATTCTTCGGTGGCGAAATGCTTATTTTGGTCAAAACTCTGCGGCGGTTAGTATCCAAAGAGAAAATCGAAAAATGGAAAGATTTCAGTTGAAACTAAGATCTCAATTAATGGGGAGCTCTTGCTCGGATGTTCCGAAAGTACAACTCTGGAGGAATTTGATAATATGTTCCTATTCTTTTCGAGCTCTCATCTTGAAGAGATTCACGTCATTAATCAGTCCAATTCTTTTCATAAGTGAGAAGATTAAAACTCTCATAAAGAGGTAGTTAAGCTGAAAAGCAAAAGTTAAATCTCATTTGAATAAAGCATCTAATGTGATCGAAATTGGATGATTTAAGGAAACTGGATTATCGATACAAAAACTCGAGAACCTCATCGTCATCATACGACTCATCTTCGGAAACCAGAGTTCGGACTTCTCGAGAACCGATAAAGTTTGAATCAAAACACTGTAAGTGTTTGAGGTTATTTATCGCCTTCTTGACCTCTTCTCTTGAGCCTTCACGTTTCTTTTTCTTCTTTTTTGGGGAGCATCCGGTGTAGACGAGGTTGTCTCCTTGGTTTTTCCTTTCTTCACCTTTGAAGGAGTGGGCATATCATCATCAAAAAGGGCCCATATATAGGAATTTCGTGAAAAGGCCCCGATTGTGAGGAAGGCCTTGTAGGACTTCAAAATCCATTCTCGTCCCATTCAAAGATTTGGATGATTTGTCTTTCAAGATAACTTGCAACCTTGTTGAGATTGATGATCCTCTTCTTCGGATAGACACTGCCTCCATTCATTAACTCCAAAATTTTCATGTTCTTTAAAAGCGGAGTAGAATGGCCTTGAAAGCCATGCCGATTGATGTTCTTGGCCATCAATTATCGCACCATCTTTGTCAGTTTAAAAAATGGATGTTAGAGCATAAAAGTTCCTGAATGAAATACCCATGATTGTTTTTGACAATATGTCAAACAACAATGATCGGTATTTCCTTTTTAACATTGGTCCAACAAAACTCGAAGTTTCTTGATGTTTGTCGATATGCTTCCCTGAAGAGTTCGTTTGTAGTTTGATCACTCATCTTCATTCTCCTCAAGGAGTATGTTGATTGTGCGAGATTCGCCCCTTTTAGGCTTAAAATAAAAGTTCTAATCTAAAATGGAAAAGAACTGGAAAATAAGATATGTCAAGATTCGAGACCAAGACCCCTATCTCCTCTCCGCTTATTCAATGCCAAGAGATCAGCTCATCTCAATAAAGGTGTTTCAGATCCACCTTCAAATTCCTTAGAATTCGATCAGTGCTTCTTTATATTGCAGATCACCGGATTGCACAAGTGAAAAGCTATCAGCTGAGCAATTTCTCAAGGCCTCCTTTTCTTGAAACTTGTTCCACTTCCATGGATTCTCGATCCCGCCGTTCAGCACCAAATTGTAAGAATTTGTCATCGACAATCTTTGTCGCTAGTTCAAAGATAGTTGCACATTATCTTTCCCAACCCGGAAGTGTCCATCTACACAAGATAGAATTCGATTAAAATTGTGCATATACATAAAGATATCATGTATAGATTATCGGACTATTCTCGTGCCTAGTAATCGATAAACACATACTGGAAAACATGAAAAGATAAGGCATATCGCAGGATAACACATAGACATAATCTATATGATCAAAGGATTTTGAAAAAGAAAAAACATCAAATAACCAAATTACTAGATTCAAATTTTCGTAAAAAAATGAGTTTGAATCGCAGGAAAACACTTGAATCACAGAAAGGTAATTTTGAGTTTTCAGAGAATAAATCGCAAATTTGAGAATAAGAAAACTCTGGTAGGGTTTTGATGTAACTTATAAGGAGGAGGAGGGAAAAACGAGATTGGAAGATCAATCGTTTGAAAAGATTAAACGATCCAGATTAAATAACCGGTTTTTGATCGTATGGTCGAAAAAAAGCGTCTGAATACCTTTTGATTTAAAAGCACATTTTGTAGCAATTAATACAAGTACCCCGCGTCCGCATTAAATGTTTTGCAGGAATACGTCACAAAGGTAATGAGAATCAAGAAGGCAAATAATATCGATAAAGATCAAATAAGTAAGCAATAAACAAGGAAAATGCGAAAAAAGCGTGATCTGGTTGGTCGATATTGTAATCGATCAATACCACTTGTAGTTGTTGATTCCACTTGTTGATCTTAGTTTTTCAAAGCCTAATCCTTATAATTTCCCAACCGTTCTTTTTCAACCGATCCGCTTCACTTTCCATAATCGATTTCCTTTTCTTTCCTCTTGATCGGTTGAAGTTCCCCTTCAACTTTAGATATATTTTTCATTTCTCATAGACCGATATATATATCTGATTTGTTGTTGTATCAAGCTCAATCGATCTTCCTCATCGATTAGTTTAGATATAATCTCGGATTTGAAATACCTTCAATCGATTCTTCTCGATCAAGCCAATTCTTGGGATTCTTACCAAAACTTAGTCTAGAATAGTAGTCTCTATTCCCTAAGTTAGCGACGATTTGATGTCATCGAATTATAGTCCCAATATTTCGATATGTCAATCCGCCAGAAATTTATCCAATTATCGGTCGATTCCTACATGTTGTCCTTGTGATGCAAATTTCTCTAAAAGGCTTTTTGAAATCAAATTTGCATTTGCACCCTTCTTGGCCTCTATAAATTGGACCAATGTTTTACACAACATAACCCATTCACCATACTTATCTTCTTTGTAGAATCATGTATCCCCGTGAACCCTTATTTTCCAATTGAGACTTTCTAAAAACACCTTTACCCATTTTTCAATGATTTCAACTTCTCAAATCAACCACCATGTGTGTCCCTTTATCACTTTTTTTTCTGTCATCAAAGATTTCACATACAATTGTTGCCAAACTTCTACCATCAAGGCGGAACGGGTCTGAGGATATCTTACATCATTTTCGCAAACTCGAGAAGACACTTCTCCTAACCGTATGCACCTTGTGTGTCTATCGAGATGACGAACTAGCATCAATGACTCGGTGATATAAAACATGAGTTTGATATACGGTCTTGATCGGACAAATCATCGATTGATCTTCAAAACCATATCAACTCTATTTTTTTTCATCAGCGACATGTGCCCATAAGGTCTTTGAACCACTTTCTTGCACATGTGCTCCATTTAATGTTGGAGAGCCCATTGACTTGGTCTAAGGGCTCTGCTTAGAAATCCTATCAAGGCCTCTCTCGCCCCATTGGTTTTAAATTCAAGAGAGGCTTTAGGATTATTTCAAAGCCTTCTTACCCTTGTTAAGTGGGGGAAAATGAGAGCATGAGATCTTAAAATCTCTCTCTCTCCCCCTCTTCTAGGGTTAGGATGAGGGTTTAGGGTTATAGGTTTAGGGTTTTTGGTTATGACTTATGTCTTGACCTCCCCATATCCTCTTTGTACTTGTAACTTGTAATGTAAATCGACCTTGGTCTTTATCAATGAAAATTTCTATTATTCCATTGTTGTGTAAATTACCTGTTTTCTTATGCGATGTAAGCTTTAATCTTGTGAATCTTGCTTGTTGAGTATCAACTTAATCGACTTACAAAGCGAAATAACCAAACTGGTTTTATCAGATAATTCCTTAAGACGATCAGTTCCTTTAATCTGATAAACCTTAAATCTGATCAGTTTCTTTAATTTGACAAATCGTAGATCTGATCAGTACCTTCTTATATCGCCTTCCTTATCGATCTTACGATCGATTGAGATACCAAACTCAATGACTTTTTTAACCTGGTTAGTCTCTTAACCAGCTGGTTCTGGAGATCATCCCATCAAGCATTTTAGGTGCTTTTTCTCCAAGATCCAGAAGCCCTAGCTCATTGCATAATTCTCTGAATCTGATCTCAGCTAGTGGCTTGGTTAGAATATCAGCTTTCTGTATATCAGTATGAATCTTTTCCATTCTGATATTCTTCTTTTCAACATGATATCTTATAAAATGGTGTCGACATCCACATGCTTGCATCTTGTATGTAGAACAGATTACGAAGTGATTGCAATAAGACTATTATCGCTACGTAATATAGGTACATTCTTAGCTACAATGTTATAATCCTCACGATTAAGCGGAAGCGATTCGCGGCCCAAAACGAACAAAACCTTTCCGCAGCCATATATTCTCGAGGCTTCAAAGAGAGATGTCGAAATCGATGTCTTCTTCTTTGAAAACCCACGAGATCGAGGCTTAGAAGAAAAGATTTTTGGAGTACTTCCTAAAAACCCACATGTTCCCGAGGTTGATTTTTCAAGAACTCGATCTTGCAACCTCCATAATCAGAATCAGAATACCCACTAAGCTCTAGATTATCATCTGATGGGTAAAATAAACCAAGGTTTACTGTTCCCTTCAGATACTTAAGAATCCGCTTAATTGAAACTAGTTGCTTTGGTGGCTTTGCATAGGATTTGCACTCAATTCGCACATACACCTCTCTTTTATTTTTTTTTGGTGATATCCGTCTCATTGGCAAAGATGTATAGTAAGGATCCAAAAGTTAGCGTCTGAGCCCTATATTCTTTCTCGATTTGTTTTGTTTTTTCGACCATCCTCATCCGGATCCATCTTGAATCCAGTCATCATAGGAATTTTGGCTTCCTTACTCTTTTGAACTCCAAACTTAGCCAATAAATTCCTAGTGTACTTTGCTTGGCAGATGAATATCCCTTCTGTACTTTGCTTCACTTGTAGACCCAAAAAATAATTCATCTGACCCATCATGGACATCTCGAACTTCCCTTGCATCATTTCTTTCAATCTTTCACATAGACTCTTGTTGGGGGATCCAAGATGATGTCGCCCACGAAAATTGAACCATCGAATATCTTCTCCATCTTCTATTCTCAATAAGGTTCTGCCCCATTTTTCCTTTAGTGAACCCACTTTGCCTATCAAGAACCGAGAGAGTGTATCATACCAAGCTCGAGGAGCTTGTTTCGCCCATAAAGAGCTTTTCTTAAACGGTACAAACTTGGTTGCCCTTTTCAAAGCCCGGAGGTTGTTAACATAAATTTCCTCTGCTAGTACCCGCGAGAAATTAAGAATGCACTTTTTATGTCCATCTCGATACAATGAACCATGAACCCTCTCGTAAAGAAGCATATACGAAGCTTGAACAAATTAATGGCTTTTGTAGGCGAAGCGATTGGTGCAAAGGTCTCATCATAATCAATTCCTTACGATTGTGAATACCCCTTAGCAACAAGTCTTACCTTATTCCCACGTTATGACATTTTTCTCATCTCTTTGTTCTTGAATACCCACTTTGTGCCAATTACGTCTTGATGATTTGGTCTCCCCCAATTGCCCCAAACTTGATTTCTCTCGAACCCTTCCCTCCTACATGGCTAGAATCCAACTTTTAAAATTCTTGGTAGAGCTTCCTACGGTTGTTGGTTCCTTCATAGAGAGATAATGATAGAATACATGGCACTTTCACCAATCGATGTCTAGTTTTAACTCTATCGGATGAGTCTCCGATGATCGGTCGGTTGGATGACCGGTTATCCGTGTCCTTCGCTTATCGCCGATTTGCGTCGGTTTGGAGAACATCATCTATTTCGATAAAGATTCATTACTAGCGATTGGGAGTTCCGACTAGTGCGAGTTATGATCCACTTGATAAGAACACGCCTCTCGGTGATGTTGGACTCATCATGTCTTCGATGTCTATTCGTGGGAACTTCGGTGTTCCCCGAACCGGATGGTTCGATTGATCTTTTATCTCGGTATGCCGAACTTCTTCATCGGCGGTTTTTACGTACCTTAGGATCTGATTGATCCGGTGAATCAGCTAGATCTCGGAATGTATCTTTGTTACGATGTCCCATCGATTCTTTTTCCTTGATCGTTAGTCGATCCATTTTCAATTTTTTCAAAAAATGAGCATCGTCTTGGTTGATCGTTTACATCTTGTTCGAGGCGATTTCTCTTGTTCGGAAGATGCTTCATCAAAGACTACATGGGTGTTTCTTCCACAACTAGGGTTAAATGTTTTGCACATCAACAAATGTTGTAAACCACCCGAAAGCCTTGCTAGATGAGGAATATCCTAAGAATATACCCTCATCCGACTTGGCCTCAAAGGTCTTCAACCGACTCTTCCCATTGTTGTGTATGAAACTTTCACACTTTTAAAAAAACATGGAAGTAAGAAACACGAGGTTTTCTCGCCTTTCCACAGTTCATAAGGTGTTTTGTAGTGAGCCTTAGTCGGAAGACATCATCACGAGTATGACATGCGGTGTTGATTCTTACGCCATGAAAACGACTTGGTATTGCATGTTCAAAAGGTAACATCGTCATTGAAAACTTCTTTTTGAGTGTTCTGTTTCTCCGTTCGCTACTCCATTCATTGTTTCAATGGCGTTCTTGCGGTGATGTCTCATCTTTCATATACCAAACTTAGAGCAAAAAATCGGTTATAAAAGAGTTCGAAATTTTGTACCTTTATCCGATCCGATTTTTACTACATCGACACCCTTCTCATTTTGTAATCTTTTAGCGAATTTAACGATGAAATTTCATCTTCGTTGTCGCCTCATTCTTCTTATGTAAGAATATAACCTGTAAACTTGGAATAATCATCCACGATTACGGAGTATATTTACGCCCATTCGAGATCATGTATTTGGATGATGTAATCGGGTCCAAATAGATCCATATAAAGCACCATTTTTACTACGATGACCTTTAATCTTGATCTTGCCGTCCAGAATTCCTTGAATGAAGCTTTTTACTGTTTTTTTCCTTCATGCATGCAAAGACATGTCCGATCTTTTTGAAAATACTTCATTCGGAAGTCCTTCCACTAGAGACATCCTTGCTATCTTATTAAGAGTTTTAAAGTTCGGATGGCTCATTCTTTTGTGCGAGCCAACCGCTACTTTTGGAACTCTTAACAATAAGGCATGCATTTCTTGGGCAAGCTGTTCCAATCTGTTTGTGTAGATCGTCCCTTTCCTTGAACCGCTTAGCAAAATCTGCTGAGTGGCTCGATTCTTGATAGTACATTGATCGAATGAGAACTCAACACCGAATCCGTTAAACCAAGGTCGCAGAATTTGTGAAATCGATAATAGGTTGTGCTTTAGACCTTTGACATCACGAGACTCCAAAGACACATGCACATCATCATTCTCTAAGGTTCCGAATCCTTTGGTATAACCAAAGTTATCATCACCGAAGAGTACACGCTGGCCTTTTTTGCTTCTATGTAAGAATTCCGAGGAGGTGTTTGCTTCGAAATATGTGCCTTGAGCATCCACTATCGATGTACCGAGATAGTTGCACGCACACCTCCTTTGTTGGCCGGACCCACGCGAACCTCTGCAATCAAATCGGGCTTTAGGTACCCTTTTTGGATTGGGTCCCGAGGGTTAGGTTTGGTTTTGGGGATCCATACAAACAGAAAGCACTTCTATTGTGATCGGTTAGATCGAAGGCCTGATTTGTCTCCCGTACCTATCAACATAATCATCGTCTCTTTTATATGCTTTCGATTGGTATGATTATTAGTGTGAACCTTGGGTAACTTAGAAGACTTGGGACTTATCTTTTTTCTTTGTCTTCTTTTCTTCGGTTAAACAAGAAACTATGGCTCGGTCTGCAGCACTCTGTATCGACCCTAGGTTTCGATTATAGGGGTAGGTACGATTGCTACCATCAAAAGATTAAGTATCTTTTTTGGCATAGGTGGTTTTAAGAACACCAATCGTCTAGGTTTACCTAAAAAAGCGTGCTTATTCGGCGGTGACCTTGATTGGGTCTCAGTTAGACTTCCTTTTTGGGTTGTCTTTTTTTTCGATATTACGATCTGTTGATCGAGTTGAGGTCTCTTCTTGAAGAATGGATTCTTCGTTGATTCTCGGACTGATGCTTTACCGATTAGGGTCCATTTTGTTCCCCTTACGGTTGAATATCACTGAATATACCCGCTTCAACCCCGGTCTTTTTTCCCTTATTAGATACAAGTCCGCTTTTGGTGTATCTTTGTAGCCGAAACTCGTCGATTACACCTTTTTGCGGTGAATCAACCGGGGCTTTTGAGGATGTGGAAGGGTTCTCATACCCAAGTCCCTTCTTGTTAATCGTTGTTCAAAAATAGGTGTTCATATCTTGAACATTTTAGAAGATTTTGTAAAAACCTCTATTTTCTTTTGTGAATTATCCTCGGAAGATTTTAGACTTTCATGCGCCGTCGGAATAGCTCATCAAATTTAGCCCGAAGGATTTTGAAGTCATCGACCTTCTTTATCTTATTAAGAGTTTTTAAAGTTTGGTTTGTTAATTGCTAAACTGGTCTTTGATCTCCAATCTTCTCTGATCGTAAGACTTAACTTTCGAATGTTAAGTTCCTCGATTGCCTGCTTTAGACGGCGGATTTCAGAGATTTCGATTCGTATAGCTTTCATGAGATCGTTCTCTTTAACAAGCCGATTATTTCGATCCTTAGCTTGTCATTTTACCAAACTTCCACTATAGCATAAGTGTCTCTTTTTTAGGTCATTGGAGAGATCATCAAACAATTGCTTTCGTGAGTAGAGTCTCCATAGTCAATCTCCCGGCCCAAGTGCTAATGATAGCGATAGTGTAGAAGTGAACAAAGCGGTTTGGAGGTTACCTCAAAAGATTGGTCCTCCTTGGCCATCAAGGATTTTGGTCATCTCATCATCATCGGATATGCTTCGATCGAAGAGAATATCGGATCTTCATTCTCATAGAAGTCAACAACCTTTCGTACGAAATCTTCTAATCAAGAGGAGTATCCGGAATCCTCGGAGGGTTCGATAGGAATCTATTTTCGGATTCCTTTTAAGATTTTAGATGTGTCGCTAACCATGGCTTTTCATCGGTTTGTCCTCAATTGCTAGTTTACGTTGCTCTCTTAACTTTCGCCTCTTTTCTTCCATTTCTTTTTTTGGCTTCTTTAACAGTGCATTATTTCGATCCTTAGGCGATCATGAGAGGATCATCAAGCAATTGTAGTGACTGGCTTCTCCCCAAAGGTGTCTGATTGAAGCACGCTCCTTGATCCACGGATCCTTTTCTTCCTCATAATTGAATCACTCCGTGCATCCGTATGATCTATCGGGTGACTTCCTTTCTTTGTTCGATAGTAATCCGAGCTCCTTCTTTCGGATCGATTATCTCTTCTCTCATCATTTAGATTATCTCTTTTCTTTTTCTTCTCTATGATCTCTTTCGATCATCGGATCTCCAACTCTTCTTCTTCGGAGATCCGTTGGGCGATCTCCTATCTCTTCCTCGGCTATGTTGATAATCTTTATAGAATCTTCGATACTTACCAAGTTGAATATTTGATTTTTCTAGTTTCCTAGTAAGCAGAGCGATCTGTTCTGCCTGACTTATGATGTTTCCAACAGGTTCATTGGCCTTCGATCTGCTGCTGGTTGCCTTAAACGCAACTGATTTAGAAGTTGAGGCTTCAGCGGGCACCTCATCTTCATCTGCTTGTCCTCTTTCAATTAAATCGAACTCGTGAGCTTTAAGGCTTAAGAACAAGCTACTTGGTTTCATCTTTGAAATGTCTTGGCAATCCTTGATTACCGTGACTTTCATATCCCATTTCTTGGTAAGAGATCTTAAGATCTTGTAGTTGATGTCCTTGTCTGACATCTCTCTACCAAGTTCTCGTAGCTTATTCACTGACATAGTAATCCTTCCATCGAAGTTCGTTGATGGTCTCGTTGAAGCAAAGATCTTGATTTTTCGAACTTCACCGTTAAACGCTTGTAGACGGCTGTCTTTGATCTGATCATTTCCCTCGCATATCTCAGCTAGAGTATCCCACATTGCTTTCGCAGTTTTGAGATATTTAATCTTTTCCTTGGTGACCTTATCCATCATTTTCATGATAATATACCTGGCGATTGTGTCCAGAGTATACAGTTTCCTTTCTTCTGCATCCATCAAGGCTGGGCTTTTTCGTACAAGACTTCCCGGGGCAAAGTCTGGATCTCCTCCAACTGCAGGGTTGTCGTGATATATGATGATGGGTCCTCTTTCGATGACTTCCATCATTTTGTCACTAATCGAACCTAGATGGTTACACATATAAATGGCCCAATCTACATACTCATCAATTGAGAACTTCGGCAGATCATGATACATACCAGAGGTATTATCCATGCTGAGTGATTTTGGAAAAACTAATGAGTTTTAAAAACGGTTTTTCAAGATCTGTTCAAATGACCACAAAGATTCTTCCTCAAGAATCGATGATACTCAAAGCCAGTGGTCTGTATACCACTTGTAGGTCCCAAACGGGTTTTGTGAGGGCAGAAGTCTAGAGGGGAGGGGTGAATAAACTTCTGAAAAACTTTTTGTCTTGGATCGGTGTGAGAAGCGATTAGCTTGATCGAGTCGCGAGTGAATCAGTTTGGACTGATAACCAACTTACTAATCACCTGAAGGCAGATCAGTTTGGTAACTATCATTTTAACTGATGTGCGGAAGCTAAGTTTTACCTGTGAAAAACCGTTTTGATAAATCGATTCCAAAGTCGGTCTTTTAACCAAATTGACTAAAGTATCAAACTTGATCGGATCGGAAAAGCTTGGTGCTAAATGATCTTAACTTAGAATATGTATCTTTGCTTTAATAGTTTATGTGCGATTGTGTAAACAGTTAATCAAAGTGGTAAAGGCACACAAGATTTATAGTGGTTCGACAAACCCGGTCCTACGTCCACTCTTCCCTATCACAAGGGGCACCAACTAAACCAATCGGACTTAGATTTTTTGTGTTAGTCCAACACAATTATACCGACAGATATTTAAAGAGTTCTCACTCAACCGATCCTTCGATCGAAACTAGAAACCCTAGTGCGAAATCTTGCTAAACAACTTAACCTAACTTTGGGTTTGGATAAGATTGTTTTGGTTCCAACTATGAAATCTTTTCTAGTGTTTAAGATAGCTGTCGGCCTAGATGAAAAAGATTTCTATGCTAAGAACTTATGGGATGAACACTTAATAAAATAATCTTCTTGTTCGTGTTCTCGTGCGGAAATCTGATTATAGCTTGAGCTTCTTGATCGTTTGGGGTTTCCGTTTTTCACTCAAAGTGTGATCCCATATTTATAGACCTCGAAATCAAAGAGCCTTTGAGAGCAATTTGAATTTCGGGCTATATTTGGTAGGCTTGCGAGATTGATGTGACGTCTTTAGGAAATCGGCATGGCCGAAAAGCGTGAATAGTATCTTTTATAGCCGTTGGAGAAAGCAGCACCAAATCCGTAATTGCTGCTCCGATCATACGTGTCTCGTCCTTATTGGTTAACAGACGACTTTTTTCGGTGTTGTTCTTCCAACTAAGGTTGACATTCTTCTTGTTCGGATCATCGTCGTATGATTTGGTGAAACATCGATTTTCACTGGTGGTGACGATCGATCGGCCGAATCGATCGGTCCACATGATGGAGTCTTCTCGTGCCGGGGTTGACTTAGCTTCAACTAGCGGACTCGGTGATGTAGGTCTTCCGTCCGATCTTCCGAAGTCATCCGATCTTCAAGTATTACGAGTTTGAGCTTCACGACTTCAAATGAGATATCGACTTGATCGATCGATCGATCTTCTGTTCTTTTCTTGCATTCCGCCCCGTTTGATATCGGTATTCTTTGGATCTTCGGATTCGACCTATACATATTGAGGTTCCCCCTCAATATGTGACCTATCTATTACATCAGTTGTTCTATACAGTAATTATCAACTGGTATTCTATAAACGGTAATATAAACATCAGTCAGCTAACATGTCTGACTGGTCCTATTACATGTGTTTTAGAACTTTCATCAAAACTCTAAATTTCCCAACAAAATATAATGATATTAATTTAATAGTATAAACAAATTTTACAAGGTAGTACGAGGTAAATCACGTTATTCAAAATTAAAACTCCAAGGTTTGGTTGGTATTGATTTGTACTTTTCGTCTGTCGATGGAGATATAGATCAAAATCAATATTAATACTTTATGCATAATTAGATATTAATAGTTTTGTTTAATATTTAATCTTATTATTTAACATTTATTTATATTTTTTATTCACTGAATTATTTCATATTATAAATGAATTGTTTTACAATATTATTGGAGCGGGGCAGGTGTGGGGGATTGATTTTGGTTTATCACAAACTCTGATGTGAAATTTATTCATATATATTATGAAAGTGATACATTATATTTATAAACTAATATCATTATAATTATGAATTAATATCAATAACTTTTAATGCTATAATATTAATTTATAAGTGCAATGATATCAGTTGATAAAAATAATGATATAAATTTCATACTATAAACAAGATTCATTGGAGATTTACTAATAATAATAATTGGACGGGAGTGATTATATATATTACAAGGCAAAGTATAGAGTGAACAAGTTTCACGGTGAAACTGATTAAGAAATGTGACTTATATTACTAAAGAGTGTAATTTTTTACTATAAAAGGTATTACTCATAAAAGTGAAGGATGTGACTTATATTATAGCAGAGATAGGGGTGAGCATCGGTCGGTTTGGTGACCAAACCGAACCGAAAAAGCAAAACAGAACCAAACCGAAATTTTATAATTCGTAACCGAACCAAACCGAATGGGCATTATAACCGAACTTTAACCGAACCGACCGAAGTTTTTTTTTACATGGAATTCGAACGTTTGCCTCTTTCTAATCTGAAAAACTGATGAACAAAAAAGTAAAATTTCTAATCAAATATAATACACCATGATCAAGACAAACTTTTAAGATTAATAGACACATAAAACATGGGAAAAATCACACACTAAATATGTACTTTATGTTATCTATCAAATATCAATAAGTTCATCAAGTTCATACTTCATAGTGATAACATAAAAAAAAAATTATATAATAATTAATTTAAAAAAAATATAATAACTAATATTTTATATATTTAAATTATATTTTCGGTTTTTGGTTTTTTCTGTTTTTGACCGAAAATTAACCGAACCGAACCGAAAACCGAAATTCCTAAAACTTGAAACTGAAACCAAACCGAAAACCGAATAACCGAACCGAACTTGAAAATTCGGTTTGGTTCAGTCGGTTAATTCGGTTTTCACCGAATTTTGCACACCCCTAAGCAGAGAGTATCGTAGTGATAATTGAAGGATGTGACTTATATTACTAAATAATATGTCTATATAAAAAAATCAAGTTTCACGGTGAACAAGTTTCACAGCATACCAACTCATATTACAATATATGTAGATATTATAAATTTGACCATAATAAATATTTTAAAATAAAATACGAAATATTTATTTAAAAAAAAGAATTACGCGTATTTTTTTTAAGAACCAATTAAAAAAAAATTCTTCAATTAATTTAATAAAAAATTTAGATTTTATTTAGGTATTACTCGGGAACTAAACAATTCCCCCGCTAAAAAATTGGCGCGCAAGAGATCGAACTCACTAAACTAGGGCTTCTAATCGATCGACAACCAAGAAATTCCATAGACCAGAAATGGCGGAGTTCAGTGAGCAAATTGAAGAAATCAAAGCCCTGTTTTCATCGGAAAACAAAGCTCTGGCTTACTCCAAACTACTGCACTTGCAGGAAATCTCGGCCGTCGATTCTTCTGCAGTAGAAACACTCGCCGATTCATCTCTCGTCATTCTCGCCTTTGTGGTTGCCGATATCTCCTGTAATGAAGAAGAAATGTATGGTTTCATTCTCTTAATTTCTAATTTGGTTTCAATTTTTTGGTTGATTCGAAATTTTGTCGGAGTGGTCATAATTGTGCTGTCTCGGTTATTAGAGCTGCGCAGGCGTTGAAGTGCTTGGGTTTCATGATTTATCATCCTGCCATTGTGCCTTCAATTGAAGGTAGTAAATCCCATCCTTTTGTTCCCCTGTATCAGTGAGAACATTAACACATTTGTCAAAGGACATGATATACATAAGGGATTCTAAAACGTTTTGTTGTTTGAACGCATTACAGCTGATTGAATGTTGAGAATATAAAAGGTTATTTTGTGGATTAACTATAACTGCAACATAAGGATGACTTTTATTCTCTTCAAACTCAGTAAATATTTTGAGTTCCAGACTAATCAATAGGTAAATGCATCAATACTTGTTAAACAAACTCATTTTTCTGAGAGGTTTGTGATTCGAGGGTAGGGACATACTTGGAAGTAGGAACTGGCATGTTGCCATGTTGGTATATTGTCAATGAAAGTTGCGTGTTGGCACATATATGTGAACTGATTAAATCACTGGTAAAGGTTGTTGCAACAACTAAAATCATGTGTATCAATGCAAGTTTTCTTCTATTATTAGAAATGGACGTCATTGTGGTGAATAATGGAACATTGACGAGAAACAATAAGAGACCCATTTATAAATTGAAATAAAGTTAGAACTTCTACTGGGGAGATTATATTACGTGGTAAACAATCTCTTTTTATCTGCTATATGCAGGTAATGATGTTGGTAGACTGGTTGAATCACTGGTAAAGGTCGTTGTAACAACTAAAATCAAGGTAAGTTGATATATTTTAATAATATATTAGGCTTGTGCTACTTTGCTAAATGAGGATTGACATAATCTTTACTTTGTCGATGGCAGTCTGTATGTAATTTAGGCGTATGGTGTATATCAATCCAGCAACTCAGTTCATCCTTGTTGGATCGGCATTTTCATTCTTTGCTCAGGGCAGTTACCCATGCCCTCGACAACCCAATTGGTTCACTTTCAATAACATTTGAGGCTATGCAGGTGACTTTGCTTTTTATTTTGAATAATATCATCCTACTATGTATCTTGCTTAGATGAGGTAAATGAATTTTCAGAAAGCATGCTTTGACATACTTAAACACCAATCAATTCCATTCGAATGATCAGTGCAACATCTTTGCAAATACATTGCCTTTTAATAGTTAGGCTAACTTTCTAAATTTAAATATGTTTCTCAGTTGCTAATTGATGGCAAGGTTTGATAGTTTCTTTTGGAGTGGAAATGCTTGCCAAATGTTCAACAATTCATTCCACAAACCACTTTTAACTCCATTACTACGAATGAAAACATTTTATACCCAAAACTAGATTAATATCATAAACTGTTATATACAGAAAAGAAGACAGTGATGTTCAAGACATAAATGTATATAGTTTAAGCTCATGCACATATCTTATCCATTTTTGTAATTTTATATTGTCAGCTATAACCTATATCCACACGAATATCACACGTGTAAAGATACACTATAACTTACAGCTAATTGTATTTGCTTAAATATGTAACTGCCTTTTCATACGTCATAAAAATAGTTTACAAATTGCAGCACTATACTGAGTTGGATCTTCTTGTTGAATCTTTTAGTAATTATGCCCTTCAAACAAATCTGGTTAGAATGCCATTTTTATCCTAACAACGTTCTCGCATTTTGCTAACAACTTTCTCGCTTTTTGCTTTAACAGGCTGTGGTAAAGCTGGCTTCTTCTTTAACTGAACGGATGAGAGAGTCATCAAGTTTGTGGATTCCACCAATCTACAGAAGACTTGTCAGTCTTGATAAAAGAGACAGAGATATGTCAGACAGATATTTGCTGAAGATTATGCCTCTAATATGTTCTCCACCAGTTAGCCTCTCCAAGGTGTTGTATCTCACAAATTTTAATTAGATCGCCCGTAAGTTGGATTTCTCCCCCTGCCTCTTTTTTTCCTTTTTTTTTTTTTTTGTAATATATAGTCAAAGGCCTTAAAAAAAAAAAGTTCCACTTTTTAGTTAGGATATTCTTTTGTTTCATGACTACTAATACCATTTTCTCTCGGTATCTAGGGCATTTGTTAATTGAGATTTTTATTCAATTAAAACATTGTTTCTCCCGCCGTGTCTTGCCATTTAAGTTGATCTTTTCCTTTTGCTACAGCTACAAGTAATTTCATTTGAACTTTTATCTCATTTTTCTTGTTTATTGGTTTATATTTTCTATAAGATCTTTATTTGATAGGGTGATGAGTTTACTAAGGAGTTGCATATGATGTTCACTGATCTGTACTGTTATATATGACATATGTGATGCTTCTTAAGCAGGCACTTGCTACAGATATGAAGAAAAAATTGCTCTCAGCTATGAAGGAGCTATTGGACCAAGGGATGAAAATTCAGTCTCTGCAAGCATGGAGGTGGTTCATTCGTCTCCTTGGGCCATATGCTTCTAAGAATAAGCATTTGGTTAATGAGATGCTGAAAATTCTGGAGCACACGTTCTCAGACTTGGACTCACAAGTTCAGATTGCATCCCTGGTATTCTGCTAAATCTCTAAGAGCTACCAATTTTTGTTTTATAAGGCTAAGTTGTCGCTTCTCTATAATAAATTAGAGTGTTACCTTGTCTGGTTTTTATCCCTCGAAATTGTTTTTGATAATATTTTTTGCCATAGGTGGGTGTCGTAGATGCACAGTTGTTATGTTACTCAACTTTATCGGACTTTTCGTGTTTAAACTGACACTACCTATAAAAGTGTTACTTTCTTTTTAGGCAATAATCTTCTTCTTTTGGCTTAATTGCAGCAGATAAAATCACAACCTTTTGGCAAATGCAAACTAATCCAAACTTTTGAATCTTGGTAAACAAAACCTCAATTTTTAAATTTTTACGCAATTCAAACCAGCTGGCAGATTTGTTCCTGCCCGCAAATGATGTTTCACCTACCTGGAAGCAAATAATTAATCGTATTAATATGCGGATGTTAATGAATAATTGATTGTCATTTATGGGCAGGAGCAAATCTGCCCGTTGGTTCGAATTGCAATTTTTTTTTTTAAACTAAGGTTTTATCTACCTAGATTAGAAATTTTAGATTAGATTGCAAATTTGCAATTTGCAAAAAGTTTGTGATTTTATCTGCAATCTAAGCCTTCTCTTTTTTGTAATTATCTTTTGTAGTGAGAAAGGGAAGATTAGTATCTTGTTTTCGCTGTTGGACTAACGTTGTATGGTGAATAGTGGAAATTATTTGTTGTCCAATTTTATTTTTCAGGTTGCATGGGAAGGTCTTATCGATGCTTTAATCGAACCTAGAGTTCAAGCTGTCTGTAGCAATTCCACTTCAGGGCATGATTTGGGGACATCTGAAGCTGAGAGACATTTAAAAGGAATAAAGCTTATAATGGCGCCCCTTATAGGAATAATGTCAAGTAAATGTGATGTTTCCGTACGTGCTTCCTGCTTGAGCACATGGTCATATTTACTACATAAACTTGAAGCTTCTGTTGACTCTCAGTCCTTAATCAGAACGGTTTGGGAGCCCATTATTGAAGCAGTCTTCCAAGTTGGGCCAGATAATAACAACATCTGGTTATGGAATTTTTGTTTGGATCATCTTGATACTCTAGTATCCGGAATAAATCAACGAACAGATGCCAACCCTTATAATCAGGAACCACACCAATTACCAGGAAAGTGCCAGTTTAGACATTATCCCATTGATTGTTATCCATGGAACATATCTCAGTTGGAATTCTTCATCAAAACGATATCCATCATTGTAAATAGAGAGTCAAATGCCAGTGTCACGCCTGATTTTAGTAAACTGGCTAGCGATGCCTCCTTAAAGTTATTCACCTCTCTCCTCGAAGCAGTTCAAAGAGCTCTTAGATCTGTCTCCATAACTTATGACGATGTTATGCACTGTTTGGATACTATTTTCAGATTCCTGGGGAAAATGTGCGAAAATGTCATGTCAGAAGACGATGGTAACTATACATGTAGCCAAACATGCCTTAAATTTATAAAGGTGGCGACTGAGAGATTAGGACCCTCCATTCTAGAATCTCCTCTCTACGAAGCGAGCTTAGAGATTAAGTGCCTCAATAAATTAGAACACATTACTGAGGTTAGATGTGCGAAAGTGCCAGATGCCTCTTTTACGGGTCTTGAGGACAAGGTTCTACCAGTAGTGTATTTGAGTATGCTTCACTTCTTTGTAGTAAATTCATCATTGGAAGCACCTGAATACGAATCTTTATTACAGCAGATGGGAGGATATCTTAAGCTTATGTTAACTTCATTTAATCCTCAAGAAGTTCTTCATGCATTTACTTCTCTACTGTATAAATACACCGTACGTGATAGCTTACGGATTTGGGTGGTTCTAGTCAACTGTCTCAACTGTCTGATTGATGGTGAAAAGAACCGATCAATACTGAAAATTAAGATGGATAACATTGGTCACTCGATTTTATTGCATCTCCTATCGTATCCCTTTGCTTCATGGTCACAATCTGATATCAAACTTGACCACCAGATTGTTATCGAAGTGTGGAAGTCGCTTTATCTATCTGTTGACCAGGCTTCACAAGTCAACTCCCCTGTCAAGAGTTCCTCAGAAGATCTGTGTGCTATACTAAATGAATGCATCGATCAAATTATGTCAGTTGACAATGAGCTGAAAGAAAAAAAATGCAGTGGTGAATTTTTTCTACTGAGTGGAAATGTTGTGACATTTGTCCTGAAGCAGTTGACTTGGAGATTAAACTCTGACAGAAACCACAACATCACGAGCAGGATGCTTTTAGTAGCTCGGTAAGTTTGAATGCTGTTAGATCTTTATACTAATGAAGTTGAGCCATGTTATAAGTAGTATGCTCTCATACACTTGATAGCATTGAACTGCCTACTGCAGTCGTTTTCACTTTAGAAAGGTCTTATAAACTCGTGATCTGGCTTCTGTGGTCATTATCTGATGGAACTTTCATTAAGAGCATAAAAATTTATAAGAACAAGCAGCATTTATTTTAATTGGAAAACTGAATTAAAGTAATATTGTTATCTGATTTTATTAGTCCACCTAGGGTAGAGGAAGATAACATAGTCAACTAGAAGTTATAATGGGCTTAGAGTTTTGGAATGAAGAGCATGCACTCTGAAGGTAAAGTCACTGTATGCATATTTGGAGCTTCCAGAGACAATCGTTTGTGAATGATATTTCGGTTTAAATAGTAGCTTTTTTCTGATCAAAAAATATTTGTAGTTTAGTGTAGTTTAGTTATGATAAAAAATTTCTGGAGTGATTAACTGTATGATATTAATTGCAGGTTGATAAATTTTACCCTTGGATATAAGCGCTCAATATAAAGTAGTTTTGTCATATTTTGAATGATCAAGTCATTCCTCTTAATTGGCTTATCTAATTGGGCATGCATAGTGTATTGAGACGTGTTTGTTGTACATTAAAGCACTGGTTTGCTTCTCCTTTACTGCCTAAGAGAAAAATAAACACGAGATGATTCACTTTTTTGTACTTGTCATCCAGAATCTGTAACTGTTAGATTTTGACAGCATGAGACTTTTGCAGGGTAATGAAGCTATTCTGGGCAAATAAACAGAGAACCGACCTATCCCATTTGTCTGTGGCATCAAGGTAGTCTGCAATTCGAAACTTATAATCGTCACTTTTCAGAAGTGTAGGTAAAAAGTTCTCTCTTAATTACAGATTCTTGGAGGAGTTGGTTAATTTTGCTGGATGCCTTCACCGGAAGGAAGATGTTCTTCTGTTCGTTGAGGTAAAGCTTTTGTTCTAAGTTTTCCTGTTTTGCAATTTGTAGAGTTTTTTACAATTGTGGAAAATAATTTGGCATCATCCATCAGATTTTAAAATACAGTTTCTATAGTTTGCTTGTAGCTACTAAAAAGGTATTAGTTGGTTAGTATTAGTTGTGCACAGGTGCAACTGGTGCACCCAAATGTTACTCTTTTGTTAAGTTTCTAAGTTCATTTTCCTGCTCTTCGTCCCACTCGTGTTTTCGCAAGTCAGATATGATTTTAATCTTTGGTTTTTTCCTCCCCAGGCCATATCAAACCCATTACTTGAGTGGTTATCAGAAATGCATCTCCTTGATGTGAATACAAGTTATCAACTTCAACTTTTATGGACTCAAATGCTCAAAGGTTTGCAGCAAACTCAGCCATCAATCAATTTCGATTATTCATTCCTCGAGTTCCAAGAGCCACTCCTTGAGAGAGCACTTGATCACCCAAATCCAACCATCTCTGAAGCTACTATCAACTTCTGGAATTCAACATACGGTGTACAAAGCAAGTTTGAGTTTCCCAAAAACCTAGTACCGTTATTGGACAAGCTGTCCAGAAATGGAAAAATAAAGATCTGCAGCAGAAATCACTATGGAGTAGATTTCATCAGTCTAAAGAAATGCTCTAAAAGAGTTGAAATTGTGGGCAATGATTCATGGGAGTCGGATAATATTCGATTTGGTGCAAAAAGAAAACGAGCTGAGCTGACAGAGCGTCAAAAAGAAGTGAGACGAGCTCAACAAGGACAGGGACGGGACTCAGGTGGACATGGCCCTGGAATTAGGACGTACACTAGCGTTGATTTCTCTCAAGAAAATGAAGAATCTCAGGATATCTGAGTCCTTCTTGGAGATCAGGTATCACATTACTTGTTTGTGAATTGGTATGATTAATATTTAACATGAGGAATTTTGGTTGTAGATTAATTACATTAAGTGTGAAATGGTGATTGGAATATGAAAGTTGAATTTGAATTATCCATTAAAAAATGCACCATATGTGACTGAAGAGATCACAACCATCGTTGTAAATATTTAACTTAAGCTGTGTATATTGCCATGTTTCATTTGTAACGTTTTACAAATTTCTGTTGTGAAATATTATTATTTCAAAAGAGTATATACCGGAAAAATTTCAGACTGCAATATTTATTTGATGTGGTCCACTAATATTTAACTTGTGGTTCATGTTTTATAATCATGTTCATCAAGTCAACAAAGTGTTTAATCTAGTATTTCTGTTTTTCTTGGTCCACATAACTTCCTGGTCACCTCACCTGGAATTATTGGCTAATTCTCCTTTTGAATGTATTAATTCTGTCGTACCATGTGGATACCAAAAACTCTTTGCATGGAGGATTTGGACCTATAAATTTATAAACTCATTATTAGAATTTTTGTCGTGTTTGGATGCAAAATAAAATTTATGAATTATAAATCCTTCTTTTTAAGTCTATGGATATATAAATCCTTCTTTTAAAATTTATTGATTTTAAATCCATGAATTTTGAGATCTTAATTTTTACATAAAAATGGGAATATTTACAAATCAATTCTCAATTAGTGTCATTTGAACCCTCTCTCTCTTATTTTGAAAATAAATAGTTATTGTTTTAAAATATAAAAATAATTTTGTTTTCAAAAATAGAAAAACTAATTATTATTTTTTTAAAGCAATTTTTTAACAACGGCATACTTGGATTTTAATTAATTTGAGAGGTCATTTGAGACATTTGATCAAGAAATAATGTAGCCACATACTTTTTAAAACACACATCTATCTCACTAACTATGTGCACACCAAACACTCTCATATTAGTCGACTCCGCCACCAATCTGACCAAGTAAACTAATCTAACTTTTCAGTCGATTATCTATCATGACCGCCAAACAAGGCCTAAGTAATTATATCTTCATTTGTATTAAATAATGTCAAAACGAGCCCAAAGACAAGTCAGTAACAAACCCCTCGCGTTATCGTCCATTTGAGTTGTGAAAGCAAGCAAGAAGACCAATAAGATG
Source organism: Stenogyne calaminthoides (assembly GCA_037126765.1). Lineage (NCBI taxonomy): Eukaryota > Viridiplantae > Streptophyta > Magnoliopsida > Lamiales > Lamiaceae > Stenogyne > Stenogyne calaminthoides. The sequence continues at coordinate 10,132,394 of JBBCBC010000007.1, forward strand.
TATATAATTAGGGTGTTTGGTTGCGAAAATATCTTATACAGAAAGAAGTAAAAAAGTCAACTAAGTCGAATTTTCAAATTTCAGATTTCACGTATTATTTCCTAATTTTTTGAACCAATTGATACATTGAACATTGATATTTATTTAATTAATAAATATGAGTAAAAAATACCCAAAAATTAATGCTGATAAATTTACGTCTAAAATTAATCAATAATATCAATAATGTCCATAATAAAAGAGAAAAAGTCAACATTCGAATTTAATTGAACTTCTAAAAGGATTTCATATAATTACTCTGATTGATTTATAATTATATTTATATACTTAAATTTAAAATGATTAGCATTATTAGAGGATGTGATTGATTTATATTTTATATAGATATGTTATTAATTATGTCTTAATTATTATGAAATTAAATGGACTTTAACTTTATATTTTTGATAAATATATTATAAATTAATTATTATTAATTACTCATTATATTTAATTAAATCAAGAATATTGATATACAAATAAAAAATACGCGATTATTTCGTATAGTATTAGTATTCCATTTGCAAAAGTATCAGATAATGAAATAATCTAAATAGAGTAATGGATTTCATCCGATAAATATTACACCAAAAAATATTAAATCAAACTTGAAATATTTTATGTTGGGAGATGAATTTAATAAAGAGATTTTGATTAGATCCCAAAACCCCTGAGTATGACATGTTCAGGATAATCTTGATAGACTAAGTCGATTCAAAGATAGAGTGTTAGAAGTTATCTCGCACCATGTATAGTCGTGAGATATAGATCGGGTTAGATTCTCAAGATTAAATGCTCAAGACTTCATGAAGTTTCAAGATTCTCAAGACTTCGATAAGTTTATGAAGAAACGAAAACTTCGATAAATAATCAAGACTCGATGAAGTTTCTAAAGAAATCAAGACTTCGATAAGTAATCGAAGACTCGATAAGTTTCTAAAGAAATCGAAGACTCGATAAGTTTCAAGAAATCAAGACTCGATAAGAAGAAACCAAGACTTCATTGAAGAAATCAAGACTCGGTAAGTAATCGAAGAAATCAAGACTCAAGATGACATCAAGACTCAAGATGTCATCAAGACTCAAGATGTCATCAAGACTCAAGATGTCATCAAGACTCAAGAAGTCATCAAGACATCAAGACTCGTAAGACATCAAGACTCGTAAGATAATCAAGACTCAAGACATCAAGACTCGTACTGAAGACATCAAGACCCAGAGTTATCAAGACAAATCAGACACCGGAATACTCAAGATAAAACTGAATGTTCCAAGGCAATCAATAATATCTATCTCAAGACTACAAAACCGAGAAAAACGCCAATATTCTTAAAAAATAGATATTGCCCAAGACATTCATATGCATAAAAAGGAACTAAGTCTAAGTGTTGTTTAAGGTTATCTCATTCGTTCAGATTGACCAAAAAGAGCCATTATGTTTGTCTACATTTATCAAGACAAGAACCAATCGAAGGAAGACAACACTGTATTTCTTTATCGACACCGAAAATTTACAAAGTCAATGGGCATGTCAAGAGTACTATGTTCCGTACCATCGCAAAAAGTGGTGATTGGCTTGTTGGGGAATAAGTTGCACGGATCTATTCGGGATAAATATTTAAATACAAATTTAATTCTTATAATTATTACTAGCATGAATTAATCCTATATTAATTCAAATAATAATCCAACAACAAATCATGCATATAATCAATTCACGTAAATCTTACGCATGCGGAATTTCTACGAGTTTACGTGAACGTACCTCTTGGAGCGGCAATGGTCTTGTTGATTAGACACACCAAAAGAACTTCCCAAGTATTCCCTTAATCCTTGCTCGACAATCCGGTGGTAGGATGCTTGCGAACAATTAACAAAAGAAAAATAAACTTTGTTGCACCACCTTTGTGGATTTACTAATTTTTCCAGCACATGGAATTGTACTTGGGAATAAAAGAATCATCCCCTATTTATAGAGGAGTGGTGGTCGAATTTTTAGGGGAAAAAACAATGTGGGAAAATCTTTTCTTGATCTCCAAGAAATCTTGAATATATCTCCTATATTCTTTTTCCCATAATTATAATATTCCACAAAATCCCACCCCCTCTTTGTTATGGAATATTTTCGAAAAATAGGGGCAAGAATCCAAGATTTGGATCTTCTTGAATTTATGAGATATTCTTGTATTTCAAGAATTACATATCTTTCATAATATCTTTTCAAGAAAATCCAGAAAATCTTTCTTTCCCATTTTTTCTCAAAATTTTCGAAAACTCTCTATGAATAACCAAGTGGGAGATTTCTTGAATTTAATGAGATAACCTTGTATTCCAAGAATACATATCTTCATTCCAAAACAAAATTCAAATAAAATCTTTCTCCCCTTTTAATCCATAATTTTCGAAATTCATGGAAAAATAAGGCAACAATATTTATTTTATTTTAAACATCTTTTTCAGTTATTGGACTTTATGTTGGGCTACTTAGGGGGCCTTTAGGAGAATTAAGATTGGACCTTCCAATGGATCTTGAATTATCAATATTGAGCCACAATATTATTCAAGCCCATAAATATTAATTAATCCCACTACATAATTAATATTGCACTATCCATCTTAACCCATATTATAGTCAATATGGCTCCCGGTTATTATTTCTCGTGTTTAAGATTATCTAGCCATTAATTAATTCAAGCCACTGAAATAGCTTTCCATTAATTAATATCTTTTGTCATTGGTTGGTTAATCGGTTCAACATTATTATCCATATCTAAAACTAGTTCCACTTGCAAGATTTGGTATGATAAAGCTTATGAACCTCCTCCCTGTTGGGATTATCTTGAAAAGTATGTTTTTACTTTGTATAATCGAAATCCGTTTTCGAACTTATTTATTGAAATAAATTGTTTATCATGATGCTTTAAATATGATTGAATGTTATATATATTTCTTGCATAACTGTTCAATAATTAAATGCGTGTTACATTTGTAGTTAATTTAGTGATACGGATCACGTAAGATTAAATTAATGTCCTTGTGTAACTAAAAGTACGCCATTCACGACCTAGATGGAAATGAACAACCATCGCGAAAGGTTGAGGTGTAAGGCTCGATTGGTTTGTCTTGACCAAGAGATTACACTAGTGCATGATGATGATCTTGTTTGAATAGGACCCTCTGAGGAGGATAAATTCTTGAATCCAACAAGGAAGAATTAGACCTCGGTGGTTCGTTGTTTCTTAACCTTCCTCCCTTAAATAGGATCACGTGGGATCGGTAACTATTCTTTTGACTTATCATGGGTAGCGAATCGAGAGAGATTCAATACTTTTTATCTTGGGCAATATTATTGGTCACATGTGATTGCTAAGATTTAATTTAAGAATCGTGTGCAAAACGCTTGTTTGATTTGCCCTTGGGAGGTTCATAAGTTTTATCATACCAAATCTTGCAAGTGAAATTAGTTTAGGTATGGATAATAATGTTGAACCGTTCCTCGACCAAGGACAAAAGATATTAATTAATCGGAAAGCTATTTGGTGGGCTTGAATTAATTAATGGGCTAGATAATCTTAAATACGGAAATAATGACCGAGCCATATTGATCATAATATGGGTTAAGATGGATAGTCTTGATATTAATTATGTAGTGGGATTAATTAATATTTATGGGCTTGAATTATATTGTGGCTCAATATTAGATATTCAAGGTACATTAGAAGGTCCAATCTTAATTCTCCTAAAGGCCCCCTGAGTAGCCCAACATATAGTCCAATAACTGAAAAGATGATTAAAATAAAATAAATATTGTTGCTTAATATTTCTCTAATTATTTTCGAAATTATGGATAAAAGAGGGAGAAAGATTTTCTTTGAATTTTGTTATGGAATGAAGATATGTATTCTTGGAATACAAGATTATCTCATTAAATTCAAGAAATCTCCCACTTGGTTATTCATTAAGAAATTTCGAAATTTTTGGAAATATAGTGGACAAGAAAGATTTTCTTGATTTTCTTGAAAAGATATTATGGAAGATATGTATTTCTTGAAATACAAGAATATCTCATAAATTCAAGAAGATCCAAATCTTGGATTCTTGCATCACTTATTTTTCGAAAATTATCCATAAAATAGAGGAGGTGGATTTTTGTGGAATATTTTAATTATGGGAAAAATAATATAGGAGATATATTCAAGATTTCTTGGTGACCAAGAAAAGTCTTTTCCCACATTGAAAAAACACAAAAATTTCGTTCACCCCCCCTCCTATAAATAGGGGATGATTAGTTCATTCCCAAGTACAATTCCATGTCTTTGAAATATTAGCAAATCCACATAAGTGGTGCAACAAAGTTTATTTTTTCCTTTTGTTAATTGTTCATGAGTATCCTTCCACCGGATTGTCGAGCAAGGGCTAAGGGAATACTTGGGAAGTCCTTTTGGTTAGTCCGTCCGACCAAAGCCACTGCCATCCCGAGAGGTACGTTCACGTAAACCCGTAGATTCCGCATGCGTAGGTTTTACGTGGCTTTTATATGCATGATATATTGTTGCAATTATTATTTGAATTAATATAGGATTAATTCATGCTAGTAATAATTAATGAATTAAATTTGTATTTAAATATTCACCCCGAATAGATCTGTGCGAATCATTCCCCAACACCTCCCAAGGGGGCAAATCGAACAAACGTACTTGCACACGATTCTCCGTATTAAATCTTAGCAATCACATGTGACCAATAATATTGCCCAAGATAAAACATATTGAATCTCGTTGATTCTGTACCCATGATAAGTCAAAGCAATAGTTACCAACCACACGTGATCCTATTTAAGGAACGAAGATTAAGAAATAACGAACCACTGAGGTCTAATTCTTCCTTGTTCAGTTCTGAAGAATTTGTCCTCATGTAGGTCCTATTCAGGGCATCAGTCATGCACTAGTGTAAACTCTTGGTCAAGACAAGCCAATCTGAGCCTTACACTTCAACCTTTCACGATGGATTGTTCATTTCCATCTAGGTCGTGAATGGTGTACTTTTTTAGTTACAAAGATTGTTAATTTAATCTTCGTGATCCGGTATCACTAAATTAACTACAATGTAATACGTCTTTATTTATTGAACAATTATCAAAAGAAATATATGTAACATTCGATGATATTTAAAAGCATCGATGATAAACAATTTATTTCAAAGAAATAAGTTCAAATTCGGGCCATTATACAAAGTAAAAGCATACTTTCTAGTATAATCCCAACAATCTCCCACTTATACTCAAAGTCCGATTTTAAGTATACTACAACATGTCTCGTGTAGTTCCTAATCGTGACATCTAATGTCACCTACACGAACCTAATAATTTCTCCCACTTATACTCAAAGCAGATTAGCAACGGTCTTGACACCCATTCCTTCCACATGTCTCGAATGTATTCAGAGGCAGACCCTTTGTGAATAGATCTGCTAGGTTGTCTTCTGACGCTATCTTTGCCACATCTATATCTCCTCTCTTAAGGATATCTCGTATAAGATGATATTTCCTTTCAATGTGTTTGCTGGCTTTGTGGGCTCTTGGTTCCCTTGAATTTGCAAGCTGCTCCACATTGTCACAATAAATGATGATTCTCGGGCAAATTCGAACTACATTCAAGTCCACTAGGAAGTTCTTGAGTCAAACCGCTTTTTTCCTGCCTGCAAAGCGACTACATATTAAACTTCCATGGTAGAATCTGCGACGCATTTCTGCTTGACGCTTCTCCACGTCACGGCTCCTCCCCCCATGCAAAACACACTACCGGAGGTAGATTTTCTGGAGTCTATGTCTGAATGGAAATCCGAGTCCGTGTAGCCGATGGGGATTAGACTATCTGACTGATAAATTAACATTCTATCTCGAGTTCTTTTCAGATACTTCAGAATGTTTTTAACTGCCGTCCAATGTTCTTTCCACGGGTTACTTTGATATCTTGCCACCATGCCAACGACAAAACAGATATCCGGTCTCGTACATAGCATTGCATACATAAGGCTTCCGACAGCCGAAGCATATGGAATGCCTCTCATGTCATCTATCTCATTTTGTGTCTTAGGGCACATTTTCTTGGATAGATGGATTCCATGTCTGAAAGGTACGAAGCTTTTCTTGGAATCCTGCATGCTGAATCGTTTCAAGACAATGTCTATGTATGAAGCTTGCGTCTATCATCATTTTCTTGCGATCTCGAGTGATCTTGATCCCAAGGATGTGTGCGGCTTCCCCTAAGTTCTTCATATCAAACTGTTTTGAAAGCCATGCCCTTACGCCCCGATAACACCTTTACATCGTTCCCGATGATCGGAATGTCGCCTCACGATAGTACTAAGAATACCAATGCGATTCACACGCTTTTTTTTGTACACACAACTTTCGAACTCGTTTTGATCAAACCCATAAGACTTTATAACATGATCAAAACATTGGTTCCAAGCTCGATGCTGTTTGAGTCCGTAAATGGACTTCATGAGCTTACAAACTAGATGTTCTTGGCCTTTTTTCAATGAAGCCTTGGGGTTGTTGCATATAGATCTCTTCATCTAGACTTACATTAAGGAAAGTTTGTCTTGACATCCATTTGCGATTTCAAAGTCGAGATCTTAACAATCGATAAGAGAATTCGGATGGACTTGAGCATGGCTAAGGGCGGAAAAAGTTTCCTCATAATCGATCCTTCTTTCCGAGTATAACCTTTCACCACGAGTCTTGCCTTGAAGATTTCTACCTTCCCTTCCTGGTCCTCTTTTTCTCTTATACACCCACTTTGCAACCAATGGGTTTGACCCGTTAAGTGGTTCGACTAGCTCCCACACTCTGTTATGATACATAGAACCCATTTAAACTTTCGTTCTTTGTTTGCCAAGAATCTGCATCCTTGTCTTGGATTGCCTCGTCATATGTCCATGGGTCTCGATTAAATCTTGTCAGGAATCAAATCAGGGACTCTCCTATTCCCATGAATCTCTCGTCAATTTTTTCACAACCCTCCCACTATGACGAGTTCGGGTTGTGTAAGTATTTCGTTTGGTATGTCATCTTGTCTGAGTTAGCATTGAGGTTAGCCCTTAGCTCATTTAAGGTAATCTCACTTTTTTGGGTCTTCTTTCGTTCATATAGTCTTCTTCCAAAAATCTAAAGTGGGTGCTTATTACCACCTTTTTGATCTTGGGACCATAGAACATACACCCTTTTGTTCCTCTAGGGTATCCCACAAACAACCTTAATTCTGATCGAGGATCCAATTTACCGGCTTTCTTGTCCAACAAGTAGGCCGAACACCCCCAAATCTTCATGTGTCTCAAACTGGGCTTGCGCCCCGTCCACAATTCTTTGGGAGTTTTGGGAACCGATTTAGATGGCACCAAGTTCAGAATGTAGGTCATTCTTTGTTTCCAAGGCATGACCCCGGAAACGACTTGGGAAGATCCGCATAACTCATCATAGATCTAACCATTTACAAAAGAGTTCTGTTTCTTCGCTTTGCAAACCCGTTTTGTTGAGGGGTTCCGGGTGCAGTTAGCTGGGATGCAATCCCTTTATCAGACAAGTAGTTCAAAAACTCATCGCTGAGGTATTCGCCTCCACGATCGGATCGTAGAGACTTGATACGTTTTTCCCTATGATTCTCTGCTTGAGCCTTGAATTCTTTGAATTTCTCAAAGGTCTCAGATTTATGCTTCATAAGGAAAATATAACCGTACCTTGAGTAATCATCAATAAAAGTGACGAAATATTCATCACCTCCTCTTGCTTTGGTTGACATTGGACCACATACATCTGTGTGAACGATTTCTAACACTTCTTTGGCTCTATTCCCCTTGGCTCCGAATGCCCTCTTGGTCATTTTACCCTCCAAACATGATTCGCAGGTTGGAATTGGTTCAACTTGGAGAAACTCCAGTGAACCGTCTTTCACCAACCTTTGGATCCTCTTTGAATTTATATGGCCCAATCTTAGATGCCATAGAAGTGTCTCGTTCACGTCGATGAACGTTTTCTTTTTCTCGAAACAAATGATTGATGTGTTATAGGATGCATTTACGTGAGTGGTGTGCACGATTAATTGTATAGAGATTATTCGACAACGTTCCATGACGAGATAAATTTATCAAAAAGAAATGGTAACAACTTTATTAAAAGTAACCGAATATCCATCAAGAAAAAGTTTAGAAACTGAAATTAAATTCTTTCTAAAATTCGGAACGTAAAGAACATCTCTTAAAATTAAAACTCTGTCTTCAAAAGACAGGTGCACTTCTCCCACTGCTTCAGTTGCCACTCTCGTAGCATTGCCCAGTGTGATGAGGATCTCATTGTCACTAAGTTGTCGGGTCCGCTTGAACCCCTGTAAAGTGAAACAAACATGATCAGTGGATCCCGTATCCACTAGCCATAAATGGGAGGCATACGCCGCTAAGCAAGTTTCAACAACTAGTGCGTGAGAATTACTTTTCTTTCCATTCCTTTTGGGTTTGGAGCAGTGACCTCCAATGTCCTTTTTTTCACCACCGGTTGAAGCACTTCCCCTTAGCGGCTTACTCCTCCTCCACCCTTCTTCACCTTTTCTTTGTCATTGGCAACACTTGAGTTCACTTGCTTGTGGCTTTTTGTCATTTTTCTTGTTCTTACCACCCCCTTGGCCTAGAAGAAGAAGAAGGTCCATTTGCCACCAAGGCTTGCTCTTTTTGCCCCAATATTGCCTCTGCGCCGACTAAAGCTTGCAATAGATCGCATCGAGAACTTCGATTATTCATCCGGTAGTTCAAATTGAGCCCTGCTCAAAACTTTTCGGCCCAGAGAGTGGAGCACAAAAATCGATTTGGGTCTCGATGTCGTATTCAAAGCAAGTACCTCAAGTTTGTTAAGGTGAGCCATCATCCGGAGAACGTGCTCCCTTACGCGCGTTCCTCCACCATTTTCATAGAGAGCAAGTCCCTCATGGTGATCCGACGAAAACAACACGGTTCGATGTTGAAACATCGCTTTAAGACTAGCCATGATGTCTGCAGCGGTCTCAACGTTCTGGTGTTGGTGTTGCAACACACCTGACATAGAAGACAAGATGGTACACTTTGCCATTTCGTTGGAACGCTCCCAGTCAGCATACTCTTTCTTAACCGTTTTAGTTGACTCATCTTTTGGCTTTTTCCGGTTTAGGGTGTAGTGAGAACCCGCTTATGGCTTTTGTGCGAAGGAGGACAATAGTAAGTTTATGATTCCAATCAATGAAGTTTTCACCAAGAAGCAAATTGTCTTTAAGTATATTGAATAGTGGATTAAAAGGTTGCGATATGATGAACCCGAATAAACAATAATATGCATAAGCACAAATATATCACAAGGTTCGATCACATGCATCATATTAAAATCTAAAAAATATGAACATGCATCAGCCAACATCTCAAAACAGTTTAAATAAGCCAAGATTTGGATCTTCTTGAATTTATGAGATATTCTTGTATTTCAAGAAATACATATCTTTCATAATATCTTTTCAAGAAAATCAAGAAAATCTTTCTTTCCCCTTTTTCTCAAAATTTTCGAAAACTCTCTATGAATAACCAAGTGGGAGATTTCTTGAATTTAATGAGATAATCTTGTATTCCAAGAATACATATCTTCATTCCATAACAAAATTCAAATAAAATCTTTCTCCCCTTTTAATCCATAATTTTCGAAATTCATGAAAAAATAAGGCAACAATATTTATTTTATTTTAAACACCTTTTTCAGTTATTGGACTTTATGTTGGGCTACTTAGGGGGCCTTTAGGAGAATTAAGATTGGACCTTCCAATGGATCTTGAATTATCAATATTGAGCCACAATATTATTCAAGCCCATAAATATTAATTAATCCCACTACATAATTAATATTGCACTATCCATCTTAACCCATATTACAGTCAATATGGCTCCCGGTTATTATTTCCCGTGTTTAAGATTATCTAGCCCATTAATTAATTCAAGCCACTGAAATAGCTTCTATTAATTAATATCTTTTGTCCTTGGTTAAGGAACGGTTCAACATTATTATCCATACCGGAAACTAGTTCCACTTGCAAGATTTGGTATGATAAAGCTTATGAACCTCCCAAGGGGGCAAATCGAACAAGTGTACTTGCACATGATTCTCCGTATTAAATCTTAGCAATCACATGTGACCAATAATATTGCCCAAGATAAAACGTATTGAATCTCGTTGATTCTCTACCCATGATAAGTCAAAGCAATAGTTACCAACCACACGTGATCCTATTTAAGGAACAAAGATTAAGAAATAACGAACCACTGAGGTATAATTCTTCCTTGTTCGATTAGAAGAATTTGTCCTCCCAGTAGGTCCTATTCAATTACATCACCATGAATTAGTGTAATCTCTTGGTCAAGACAAGCCAATCTGAGCCTTACACTTCAACCTTTCACGATGGATTGTTCATTTCCATCTAGGTCGTGAATGGTGTACTTTTTTAGTTACAAAAATTGTTAATTTAATCTTCTCGTGATCCGGTATCACTAAATTAACTACAATGTAACACGTCTTATTTATTGAACAGTTATGCAAAGAAATATATGTAACATTCGATGATATTTAAAGCATCAGTGATAAACAATTTATTTCAGTAAATAAGTCCGAAATTCAGTTTTGATTATACAAAGTAAAAGCATACTTTCCAGTATAATCCCAACAATCTCCCACTTCAGTGATAAACAATTTATTTCAGTAAATAAGTCCGAAATTCAGTTTTGATTATACAAAGTAAAAGCATACTTTCCAGTATAATCCCAACAATCTCCCACTTATACTCAAAGTCTGCATTTAAGTATACTACAAAGATGTCTCGTGTAGTTCCTAATATGTGACATCTAATGTCACCTACACGAACCTAATAATTTCTCCCACTTATACTCAAAAGCAGATTAGCAAATCGGTCTTGACACCCATTCCTTCCACATGTCTCTCGAATGTATTCAGAGGCAGACCCTTTGTGAATGGATCTGCTAGGTTGTCTTCTGACGCTATCTTTGCCACATCTATATCTCCTCTCTTAACGATATCTCGTATAAGATGGTATTTCCTTTCAATGTGTTTGCTGGCTTTGTGGGCTCTTGGTTCCCTTGAATTTGCAATCGCTGCTCCGATTGTCACAAGAAATGCGATGATTCTCACTTTGGGCAAATTCGAATCGCATTCAAGTCCACTAGGAAGTTCTTGAGCCAAACCGCTTTTCCTTTGCCTCAGTTAGCCTACTTATTCGGCTTCCATGGTAGAATCTGCGACGCATTTAACTGACGCTCTCCATGTCACGACTCCTCCCCCATGCAAAACACACTCTTGGAGGTAGATTTTACTGAGTCTACGCCCCATTGGAAATCCGAGTCCATGTAGCCGATGGGGATTAGACTATCTGACTGATAAATTAACATTCTATCTCGAGTTCTTTTCAGATACTTCAGAATGTTTTTAACTGCCGTCTAATGTTCTTTCCCCGAGTTACTTTGATATCTTGCCACCATGCCAACGACAAAACATATATCCTGTCTCGTACATAGCATTGCATACATAAGGCTTCCGACAGCCGAAGCATATGGAATGCCTCTCATGTCATCTATCTCCTTTTGTGTCTTAGGGCACATTTTCTTGGATAGATGGATTCCATGGTTGAAAGGTACGAAGCCTTTCTTGGAATCCTGCATGATGAATCGTTTCAAGACAGTGTCTATGTATGAAGCTTGCGATAAGCCTATCATCCTTTTCTTGCGATCTCTAGTGATCTTGATCCCAAGGATGTGTGTGGCTTCCCCTAAGTCCTTCATATTAAACTGTTTTGAAAGCCATGCCCTTACGTCTGATAACACCTTTACATCGTTCCCGATGATCAGAATGTTCGTCTACGTATAGTACAAAGAATACCAATGCAGTTCCAACACGCTTTTTGTACACACAACTTTCGAACTCATTTTGATCAAACCCATAAGACTTTATAACATGATCAAAACATTGGTTCCAAGCTCTGGATGCCTGTTTGAGTCCGTAAATGGACTTCATGAGCTTACAAACTAGGTGTTCTTGGCCTTTTTCAATGAAGCCTTGGGGTTGTTGCATATAGAACTCTTCATCAAGACTTCCGTTAAGGAAAGCTGTCTTGACATCCATTTGCCAGATTTCAAAGTCGAGATGCGCAGCAATCGATAAGAGAATTCGGATGGACTTGAGCATGGCTAAGGGCGAAAAAGTTTCCTCATAATCGATCCCTTCTTTCTGAGTATAACCTTTCGCCACGAGTCTTGCCTTGAAGGTTTCCACCTTCCCGTCCGGTCCTCTTTTTCTCTTATACACCCACTTGCAACCAATGAGTTTGACCCCATTAAGTGGTTCGACTAGCTCCCACACTCTGTTATGATACATAGAACCCATTTCGGCTTTCATTGCTATTTGCCAAGAATCTGCATCCTTGTCTTGGATTGCCTCGTCATATGTCCATGGGTCTGATTCGTCTTGTCCGGGAATCAAGTTCGAGGACTCTCCTATTCCCATGAATCTCTCGGGCTGTTTCATAACCCTCCCACTACGACGAGGTTCTGGTTGTGTAAGTGTGTCGTTTGGTATGTCATCTTGTACAGTTGACATTGAGGTTAGCCCCCTTAACTCATTTAAGGTAATCTCACTTTTGAGTCTTCTTTCGTTCATATAGTCTTCTTCCAAAAATTTAAAGTGGGTGCTTATTACCACCTTTTGATCTTCGGGACCATAGAACATACACCCTTTTGTTCCCCCGGGGTATCCCACAAACAACCTTAATTCTGATCGAGGATCCAATTTACCGGCTTCCTTGTCCAACACGTAGGCCGGACATCCCCAAATTTTCATGTGTCTCAAACTGGGCTTGCGCCCCGTCCACAATTCTTTGGGAGTTTTGGGAACCGATTTGGATGGCACCAAGTTCAGAATGTAGGCTGCTGTTTCCAAGGCATGACCCCAGAACGACTTGGGAAGATCCGCATAACTCATCATAGATCTAACCATTTACAAAAGAGTTCTGTTTCTTCGCTCTGCAACCCCGTTTTATTGAGGGGTTCCGGGTGCAGTTAGCTGGGATGCAATCCCTTCATCAGACAAGTAGTTCAAAAACTCATCACTGAGGTATTCGCCTCCATGATCGGATCGTAGAGACTTGATACGTTTTTTCCTATGATTCTCTGCTTGAGCCTTGAATTCTTTGAATTTCTCAAAGGTCTCAGATTTATGCTTCATAAGGAAAATATAACCGTACCATGAGTAATCATCAATAAAAGTGACGAAATACTCATAACCTTCTCTTTCTTTGGTTGACATTGGACCACATACATCTGTGTGAACGATTTCTAACAATTCTTTGGCTCTATTCCCCTTGGCTCCGAATGCCCTCTTGGACATTTTACCCTCCAAACATGATTCGCAGGTTGGAATTGGTTCAACTTGGAGAAACTCCAGTGAACCGTCTTTCACCAACCTTTGGATCCTCTTTGGATTTATATGTCCCAATCTTAGATGCCATAGAAGTGTCTCGTTCACGTCTGATGAACGTTTTCTTTTCTCGGAAACAGTTGATGTGTTATAGGATGCATTTCGTGAGTGGTGTGCACATGCGCCCATGCGTGCCAGCGCGCGCCTATGCCGCCTACGCCTGGTTCTGGATTTCGTCCTTTAATTCTTCATCTCTTTGTTCCCGATCCGGTTACAATTTATTTACAAAAAAATAAATAAACCTAGATCTAGACTAGTCTATTACATTGATCAAATCAAACAAATCATAGTCTACTCGTGGATTTTCTCACGAGGCAAAACAAATCCGAACGAATCGAATTAAAAAACCACAGTTTATATGCATGCAAAATAAAACATTAAAATCCATGACAATTGGATACCTGCAAAACAGATCTAACAGTTCTACTATCCAATTTCAAATTTAATGTCCACGAATTAAATTACAATTTAAAAAATTCAGAGCCCGAAACCGTGGCTCTGATACCAGTTGTTGGGGAATGAGTTGCACAGATCTATTCGGGGTGAATATTTAAATACAAATTTAATTCATTAATTATTACTAGCATGAATTAATCCTATATTAATTCAAATAATAATTGCAACAACATATCATGCATATAAAAAGCCACGTAAAACCTACGCATGCGGAATCTACGGGTTTACGTGAACGTACCTCTCGGGATGGCAGTGACTTCGGTCGGACGGACTAACCAAAAGGACTTCCCAAGTATTCCCTTAGCCCTTGCTCAACTATCCGGTGGAAGGACACTCGTCGAACAATTAACAAAAGGAAAAAATAAACTTTGTTGCACCACCTTTGTGGATTTGCTAATATTTCCAGCACATGGAATTGTACTTGGGAATGAACTAATCATCCCCTATTTATAGGAGAGGATGGGTCTAAATTTTTAGTGAAATATCAATGTGGGAAAAGACTTTTCTTGTTCACCAAGAAATCTTGAATAAATCTTCTATATTCTTTTTCCCATAGTTAAAATATTCCACAAAAATCCCACCTCCTCTAATATGGATTTTTTCGAAAATTAATGTGCAAGAATCCAAGATTTGGATCTTCTTGAATTTATGAGATATTCTTGTATTTCAAGAAATACATATCTTCCATAATATCTTTTCAAGAAAATCAAGAAAATCTTTCTTGCTCATCATATTTTCTATTTTTTCGAAAATTACTATATAGATAAGCTAGTGGGAGATTTCTTGAATTTAATGAGATAATCTTGTATTCCAAGAATACATATCTTCATTCCATAACAAAATTCAAAGAAAATCTTTCTCCCAACATATCTATAAATTTCGAAATTTTGGTTGGAAAATTAAGCAACAATATTTATTTTATTTTAAACACATTTTTCAGTTATTTTATTTTAAACACGTACGAATTATAGAACAGTTATGCAGTAAATATATGTAACATTCAATCATATTTAAAACATCAGTGATAAACAATTTATTTCAGTAAATAAGTCTGAAAATTCAGTTTCGATTATACAAAGTAAAAAGCATACTTTTCAGTATAATCCCAACAATCCTAGCCTTTGCATTGTTCTTATTGTAAAGGATATCTCATCCTAGTTGGAAACCAACCAGAAACCCAAACCCTTTGTAAGGTAGTTTGTGTGTGTTTGTTGGTGAGTTTGAGTTGTAAAGAGTTAGTAAGTTACAGTGAGTTAGCCAGAAAATTCTAGATAAGAAGTTAGTAAGCTACTTGTGGTAGTCTGAACACTTGTGTGTGTTTGAGTTAGTAAGCTGCAGTGAGTCAGCCAGAAAACTCAAGGTAGAAAAGTGAGTAAGCTACAGTGAGTTAGGCAGAAAGCTTTAGGAAGTGGTTAAGGAATTTATGTGAAGGTCAGAGAGAGGGGACGTAGGAGCTTGAGTCTTTGAACCACTATAATTGCTGTGTTGTTTTGCTTTCTGTACTGCATTATTATTTGTTGCATGTTTTTCACTGAAAGCATAGTTCACTGATATTCAGTTGGAACCAATCCACTGAACTTGCATCAAACTGATCACAACCTTAATCACTGTTTTATTAAAAGGAAGATTTTCAGCAAAGCTAAAACGAGTATAAACATAGGGCCAACCATTCCGCACACTTAAGTAGCTAGAACAGATAGTTACCAAACTGAACTAACTCTACTGAGGGTTTAGTAAGAAAATTATCTGATCTAAGCGGCTCAGGATCTCTGATAAAACTCAGGCTCAGTTGGGCTAATCTGAAGCTTCTGAAAGCAGCTCAGGATCATTGTCTCAGTACACTTTGACTCAGGGCAATCTGTGCTTCTCAGGGCCAAATCATCAGGATAACCTGACCCATCTGACCTCAGTGATAGAAAAGTTTTAAAAATCACTGAACACGTGTATTCCCCCCCATACACGTGTGAGACTCGTTAGCACCGGGACCAACAAGTTGTATCAGAGCAGTGGTTCAATTTGACCACTTGCTTTGGTGGCCATAGTCTATCTTGCTGAAAGACTCTGGTGGTCTGAATAGATCTGTTTGATGATATCTTACAAGGCTCAGTCATCATGCCTTCTAAGAAACTTCCTATGTTTTTTGTTGAGAGCTATGACCTATGGAGATTAAGAATGCAGGCTCATCTGTATTCAAAACATGAAAGAATGTGGAGAGTGGTTTCTGAAGGACCATTCAAATTTACTGTTGTGAATCCCAGAATCGCTGATACTGAGAGGAATGATCCCAGAGATGAATTTCCAAAGTCTTATGATCAACTTACTCCTGATGAGAGAAAGTTAGTCAATCTTGACTACATTGCTAAAGATACTTTGTATAGCACTATTGATGATGGTGTTATGGGGATGATTTCTCACTGTGAAACTGCAAAAGAAATATGGGACACACTTGCTGTTATGTGTCAAGGCACATATCATATTAAGGAAAATAAACTTTATGTTGCTATTGGAAAGTTTGATAGCTTTGAAATGGAAGATAGTGAATCCATTGACAAACTTGAGGTCAGATTAACTAGCATCATGAATGATCTGAATGCTCTTGGGAAAAGATACCCTCAGAGAGAAGTGGCACTGAAAATTCTTAGAGGACTATCTAAGAAATGGGATATACAGGCTGTGGTGATTGAAAACACCAAAAATATTGATTCCATGCCATATCAACAAGTTTTCTCTGAACTGAAAGCTTATGAGTTTGTGATTGACAAGAAATCTAAGAAATCTGACAACAAAGATGATTCTTCATCTAGCAAGAATGTGGCTTTCAAAGCCAAAGAGAAATCCTGTAAGTCTAGAGAGTCTGAGAACTCACTTGCCAAAAATCAGGATGAGCAGGAGGATAAGCTAGTACTGATGGCAAGGAGGTTTGAAAGACTCAATAGAAGATATGGGAAATATAAGAAATATTACAGGAATCACAAGTACAAGAGAGACTCAAAAGCTGAGGAAAGATACACTGAGAAAAGAAAGGACCAGAAAGCTGAAGGATCCTCATCCAAAAAGAAGGACTCCAAGACCAAGGAGGAAAGTGATCAAGATGATGATACCAACAGGATGTTACAATCTGTCGGGAAGAAATGTCACTTTCAATATGACCGTCCCGAAATGTGTCTTTAAAGAAAAAAAAGGAAAGACAAGCCAAGAGAGACAAGAAGTTCTCCAAAGAAGAAAGTTATGATTCTTTGAGGAAGAAGAACATTCGAAGAAGGTTCCAGTTCCTCAGGTGAGATTTTCTCAGATAGTGACAGTGATGATATCTGTCTTATGGCTGTGGAAGAGGTAAATTCTTCTATCTCTGTTGTTGCTCCTACACAAGCACATGAGTTCTCAAGTTCAACTGTAAACAGTAACTTTGACCTGATGGATTCATTTGAGAATCTTATGAAGGACTATTACGTATTACAAGAATCGCTCATCGAAACTCAAGAGCGTAACAAGGAACCGATCACGAGAATCAAGTGGAAAGACTCTAAAAATCTTTGAGATCACTTCTCAATTGATGGGAACTCTTGATGAACTAGATGTTAAAGAAAGTACAACTCTCGAGAAAAAGAGAAGGTGATAGAGATCTGAATGGAAAAATTAGAGAAATCCACTAAAGAGATTCAACATCGAATCGAGTTCAATGACCTCTTTGAGAAGCATGAAACTCTAAAGAAATGTGAGGATAGTCTTGCAGAGAAAAGTTAGCTCTCTTGAATTACGCATCTAAAGTGATAGATGAAATTCGAGTTATCAAAGACACGCAACTATAAAAAAGCCGGATTGAGATACATTCGAGGGGAACCTCACAAGGTCTTCCGAATGATGCTTCTAGTAGCACCAAGATGTCTTTTGTTAAACAAGTGGCATCTAATCTTCTTCTTGAAGAATCGCGAGTTTTAGACAAGGGTAAAGGACCTATGGTTTGAAAAAAGCAAGGTTAGGGGAAGAAAGCCCAGACCTCGGGAAAAGGCTAGAAAACGACCACTCAATAGGAAATCTTCGTGCCAAGATTTCCAAAGCCCCAGTGCTAAGAATACCAACCTAAAGAGATCTCAAGACCAACCATCGGAGGAATTTTCGGAAGAGAAACACTCAAATAGAGATATTCTCAATCGAAAAAGACCAAGTCCTCGGGACATCAAGACCCCAATTTCAAAGACAGCAACCTAAACCCCACTTGCCTAAGGGTAAAGGTTTTTCGAACCCAAGTCGTGAGAGACAGAGACCAACAGACAAAAAGCCAAAGCACTTGAACAAAAAGGCCCGAACACAAGAAGAACTCTAAGGCTCATGTTCATGCTAAGGTCGACACTCATACACGTGGATACCACAAGGCACCTAGGGTGGTGAATGTGTATGTAGATGTTTATGGGAGACAAATCAGCCACTCTAAAGTAATTAGAGTTGTTAGGGCGATTGGGTTCCAAAAGGTACAACTAACTCAGTAGGACCCTACACCAAATGGGTACCTAAGAACCCATTTGTTTTTTTTCAGTGAAAGTGAAAAGAAAAGAAAAATTGAATGAAAACAACGTAGAAGATCGATGAGTGGAAAATGAATTGGCTCTGCCAGATGGTATCTGGATAGTGGATGTTCAAGACATATGATGGGATATAAGCAACTAATCACCGACTATGTTGAGCAAAAAGACCCTCGGATCACATTTGGAGACAATTCCAAAGGACAAACCGAAGGATATGGAACTCTTAAAGTTGACTATGTTCATATCCATGGTGTTTCATATGTGTCCGGTCTAAAGCATAATTTGCTTTCTATCGACCAATTCTGTGACAAAGGATTCAAAGTTGAGTTCTCAAAGAACTTATGTTATGTGAAAGACAATACTTCACGAAAAATTCTTGGACCGGTACTAGAAAAGGAAATGTGTATCTTCTTTATTGGAGTTCAACTCCTAAGATACATGTTTGGTTGCAAAAGTTCCACGATACCCGGTTGGTTGTGGCAAAAAAAAGAATGAATCACTTAAACTTCAAAACCCCGAACAAACTTGCAAGATTAGCACTTGTGAGGGGTACCCAATGAAGTGTTCAAGAAAAAGAACATGTATGTGATGCTTGTCAGAAAGAAAAACAAATCAGGGCATCTTTCAAAAGCAAAGTAGATGTTTCTACTGATAGAATACTACAACTGTTACATATGGATCTTTTTGGTCCAGTAACACCTGTGGGCACTAATGGCAGAAAATACACACTTGTGGTAGTTGATGACTACTCTAGCTACACATGGGTCATATTCTTACTCAGTAAGAAAGAGACTCGAACACAAAGCTGCTGAACTCATGAAAAGGCTCGATCTTGAAAAAGAATCTGAGTGTGGTCAAAATCAGATCAGATAAAAGAACTGAGTTTATCAATCATATTATATCTGATTAGTGTGCAGCAAATGGAATAGCTCATGAAACATCAGCTGCAAGGACTCCACAACAGAATGGTGTTGCTGAAAGAAGAAATAGGACTCTGAAAGAAGCTGCAAGAACAATGATTCTTTGAAGTTCGATATTCCTAAGAGATTTTGAATGGGCTATCAACACTCTATGCTATTCTCAGAACAGATCCATGCTGACCAAGAACCAAGGAAAAACTCCATATGAGTTGTGGAATGAAAGGAAGCCTCTTGTTTCTTTCTTTCGTGTGTTTGGTTGCAAGTGTTTCATACACAATAATGGTAAAGATCAGTCGAAAACTTTTGATAGCAAAGCTGATGAAGGGATATTCTTAGGATATTCTGAAGTCAGTAAAGCCTTTAGAGTTTACAACTGTAGGACTCTTATTGTGGAAGAAACACCTCATGTTGTTTTTGATGAATCTACTTGTGTTCAGAAGAAATGAACATGACTTCGGAGAACCGATCAAGAGAATCACCGGACTTAGCTGAAAAAAGAAGGATAAAACATCCTCTGAACCTGAAAAGAAGAAGTCAGTCACTTTCTATGAATGGAGTGAATCAGACTCAGACAAAGAAGTTCAGGATGGAAAAACTCAGGATGGTAAGACTCAAGATGGAAATTCTCCACTGAAGGAAAGCCAACACACTGAAGCTGACCAATCTGAACATACACCAGTTCAGACTCAGGTATGTAATGCCGATGAAGATGTGGTCACAGCTGAGGCAAACTCTGAATCTATCAACCAAAGGGGAACAAATGTCTCTAACAATGTTCTGAATGGAATTTCCCCTGAGGAAGATGATTCTCTTTCTCCTTTTCTGTTGTTCCTTGAATTTAATGAACTACCTGAACCTAACATTTCTGATGTTGAGGATACTACTGAAGGGGGAACATCCAGGAGAAAATGGTTGGATAGTCATCCTATAAGTCAGATTGTGGGAGATCTATCAGATGGTGTCAAAACAAGAAGGTTCCATGGAGAAAGTGCTTTTGTTCTCAACGCTTCCTATCCTGAAAAAGAACCTACTGAGATTGAAGAAGCTCTACAAGATTCATTTTGGATTACTGCTATGCAAGAAGAGCTGAATCAGTTCTCTAGGAATGAAGTTTGGGAGCTAGTGGATAGACCTAAAAGGCACAATGTGATTAGAACTAAGTGGGTGTTCAAGAATAAGAGAGATGAAAACAACAACATTGTGAGAAACAAGGCAAGACTAGTTGCACAAGGTTATTCCCAAGAAGAAGGCTTGGATTATGATGAAACTTTTGCACCTGTTGCAAGACTAGAAGCCATCAGATTGTTTCTTGCATATGTTGCCCACATGAAATTCACAGTCTATCAGATGGATGTGAAAAGTGCATTTCTGAATGGTGTGCTTAAGGAAGAGGTTTATGTGGAACAACCTCCCGGTTTCGCATGAGAATGACCAAGTTTACAGGCTCAGGAAAGCCTTGTATGGTCTTAAGCAAGCACCCCGAGCATGGTATGATACCCTTTCTCAGTTTCTTACTGACCATGGTTTTATCAAAGGAACAGTTGATAGGACTCTGTTCAGGATAGAAGATAGGAAAGATATCTTACTTGTTCAGATTTATGTAGATGACATCATATTTGGATCTCCAAATCATCAGTTGTGTGAAAAGTTTTCTACCTTGGTGAAAGGAAAGTTTGAGATGTCAATGATGAGGAAGATGAATTTCTTTCTTGGACTTCAGGTGAAACAAACTAAGGAAGGAATTTTCATCAATCAAGCAAAATACACCAGAGATCTGATTGCAAAAGTATGGTGTATGCAGAATTGCAATGCGTTATAATTCCTATGAATACTAACTACAAGATGGATCCTGATCCTGAAGGCAAATCAGTAAATCACACTGATTATAGAGGGATCATTGGATCACTGCTATATCTCACAGCAAGTAGGCCTGATATAACATTTACTTTTGGGATATGTGCAAGATACCAAGCTAATCCTAAGGCTAGTCACATGGAGGCTGCCAAAAAGATTTTGAAATATCTTAAAGGCACTGTGAATAGAGGATTATGGTATCCAGCTGATGATAACCTTGAATTAACTTGTTATTCAGATCTTGATTATGGAGGATGTAGAATTGACGAAGTTTACCACAGAACTTGTCAATTTCTTGGAAGTAAATCGATATCATGGTTTTCAAAGAAACAAACCTCGAGAGCAACCAAAGACTCTTTGAAATTTGAATACATGGTCTGCGAGGAAGTTGTGCACAAATTCTTTGGTTCAGACAACAATTGAGGGATTATAATATTATAGCCAATGAAGTACCTATATTTTGTGATAATAATAGTGCAATTGCTATTACACAAAAATCGATGTTGCACACCGATGTAAGCATGTTGATATCGGACATCACTTCATCGTAGATCATGTTGAGAAGAAAGACATAAGAATAGAGAAAATTCATAATGATAAACGAGAGATATCTTGACTAAACCTTTGCACTAATCAAGATTTGAGGAACTATCGAATGAATTAGGTATGTTGGATCCATGTGTATAAAGCAAATCAATTGAAGGTTTTCGGATGCATGAAGTTTTCTCGGGTTTTTATTGAGAAACGGGGATAAAATTGAAAATCTTGAACTCGAGTCTTGGAAAACTTCGGATATCCTCAAGATCAAGATTTTCGATTATTATCTTGACCCTTTCAATTACTTCGATATTATCTTGACCTCGCTTTCGAAGACTTCGATATTATCTTGACATTTTATCAAGGTCAAAACTCAGTAAGACTGATGAAGGAAATTAGTCTGAAGAAGTATTGACTCATGCAACACACTTATTGTCTAACTGAATCTCAGTAATCATTGGCAATAAATAACATAACACCTGAAGGAATATTTGGGCGGGACCTTTGAAATACACGAAGAAAGTCAATGGTCTGCAGGAACAGTAATTAAATGCACTGTTCATTAATCACCAATAAGGATAAATTGGCGGCTTAATATTTGTGAAATCGTCCTTTCATATACCCGATTTAGTCGGTGTTTAATATCGACCGTCGATTTCTTCATCTATACAATTTTCCATGAATCAAAAATCCTATATATCTATTGAAGAATTCCTTCAAAGCCCGATTTCAAAAGCCTTCATCTTCTCAAAACACTCTGCTTCAAAAACTCTCGATTGCCCAGAAGTTATCATCTTTCTCAAAACCCTTCACAAAAAAAAATTCTTCAAAAATGACGTTCTCTGTATACGACAAGCTTGCCATCTCTAACAAACCTTGGTATGAATATGTCGTATCTCTTGAAAGCTCATCAAACGCAACTCACGAAGAAGAAGCGTTGCATATGATTCGATTGGCAAGCTCACTTTGTCACAGTTCGAAATCAACCAGAGGCGAAATCTGTAAAAAGGGTATAGAGTTTATCTCAATTTGAAATTAGATGAGGAGGATTGTATAGAATCGCAGACATCAGACGCATTTAGAGCATAGTTCAAAGTATGTGGATTTTGTTAGGGAATTGTATATCATTCCTAAGAATCTTAATGCCATATACGAATTGAGCGATAGAGGAGAAGACCCTACGGTTTATATGATGGGTAGGGAGCAAGAATATCTGGATAGAATTGTAGAGCATCCAGTTAAGTTCGAAGCAACTCTGAATAAAAGGTATTTAAAGCCTAAATATCGAGTATTGTTGGACATTGTAAGTAAATGCATAATGAGTCGGTCTGGCAGCTTTGAACAGATAAGCACGCCAAAGTTGAAACTAATGGCGGCGATTGAAGATTCACCCACCACTGCATTCAATTGGTTACATTATTTAATCAAAGTGGTGAGTGATCAAGCTAAGCAAGTACAGAAGGTGAATGGGTCTGTTGTTATCAACGGGAAAATCCTACATGCAACCAAGATTGCATTCATCTTGGAAATGTGCAGGGAAGAAGAGGATATCTTTGTTAATTCCTCACCCTTTCCAAAGTCAAAAATTATGTTCAAGCCACCTACAACAAAGAAGACTTTGAAAGGAAGGAAAGAGAAAAGCTCTAAGTCTCAAGAGGAGACCGCTGAAGAAGGAGCTGATGAAGCCCAACAAGCCAGGGGGAAGCCCCTGATGGAAGTGAAGAGAGAGAAAGGAGAAACTCTGAAGAAGAAATCACTGGCCCCTCAGAAACACATAAAACTTCAAACTATTACTGAGGAGGAGGTCAGTGACACTGAGGAAGTCCAACCTGAAGGCCAGCAAGGACTGAAATCTCCACTGCAGGTTCTGGCTCAGGTTGTGACAATTGCACAGGAAGAAACTGAGGAACAGGTTTTCTCTGAGGTACTCGGAACTTCTCTGAGCTCAGATAAAATTTCTCAGGAAATATTCAAGGGACCTCAGGTTCCTACTGAGGAGATACCTGTTCAGACCTCAGATCAATCTGAACCTCAGGAGCTGCTGAATTTGGATGCGCTCCTGAGTGAACCATTTCTCGATCCCTCAGCACCAGAGCTCTTACAATCTGATCCTACTGAACCTGAGAGCCCAAAAATGAAGAAGGGAGAGACAGAAGAAACTGAGTGGCGCAGCAAGGGGGAACGATGCATTCTTAATAGGTACCCTGAGCTGAGCTCATATCCTGACCTTCAGGATCTCTTCTTCAGACTCAGAACCACAATCTATATCCTGAATCAGACTCTTCCAGAGATGCTGAATATAGCCTCCTTCAGAGGAGAGGATTGGTGGAATGCTGAGACTGCTGTTCTGACAGAGTTCTCTGGATTCAGGAAGACCAAGCTCAGGATGAAAAATGCTGATTTTGATGAGCTAGTCAAGAAGAAGGTGGCTGAGAGAAGGAAGCCGATGTTGATGCCTCCAGCTCTAAGGATCAAGATAAAGAGGGGGACCAACAAGAGGATCCTGAAAATCAATCTCAGATGGAGAAGGAAACTGATGCTGGTCAGACTGATATCTCACATCCTCAGACTGAAGTTAGTACTCTTCAGGTATCTTTTGGCACTATTAAACATTATGCCAAAGCTACTGAAGTTCCTATCTTTAAATCTGTTATGTCTGATATGCAGACTGAGGCTCAGGTGGACCACCCAACTCAGGTGGAAAAAGTTGCATACACTCCAGAGATTGATCTTAGTCCTATCTTGGAGAAATTGGAGAAGGTGGTGCCAATGGTGGAGAAAGTGACTCAATTAGAAGAAACCTTGGCAAGCCAATCTCAGAAGCTGGAAACACTGAGTTCATCTTCAGACATGCTGCAACTACAAACATCTCTTGCTGATAAAATGACTACCTTGGAAGGAAAGGTTGATGTAGTCAAAGCTGAGTTCGATGCAGAGATGAAGCAGATGTATCAGGAAAGAACTGCATATCTAGAAGCCAAGCTGGTTGAGAAGAATGATCTAATGATCAAGACAGCTGTTGAGGAAATGGGCTCTATGCTCATGACCAAGATGACAGAGATGATGCAAAATGTCTTCTCACATCAGTTTGCACCTCTGTCTGAAGAGTTCTCAGTAGCTAAAAATCATATGAGAAGGATGGAAGATGAGCATGATCAGTTGGCAGGGGAAGTGCGAAGTATAAGCAAAGAGCAATATCATATGGATACCGCACTTTCTCAACTTCTTCTAAGGTATGGTGCCAAAAAGGGGGAAAGGCCTGGTCGCAAACTTAGTGAGTTGTTGGCACAAACCTTGAAGAGAAAGGCTGATAAAGAAGCTGAAGAGAAATTAATTGTTGATGCCTTAAAAGAAGTTGAAGCCACTGAGAAGCTCAAGTTCAAAGAAGCTGAAGAACCTATCTACACTCAAGTATCTGAGCAGACTATTCATGAAGCAATTTCTGAGAAACTGAGTGGTAGAAGGATGGTGGAAACAAGCCAAGCCGGTGAAGAACAAGTCAAACCTGGAAAGAGAAAGGCTGTGGCATTTGTTGAACAAGAGAAGAAGAAAAGAGCTAAAACTTCTAAATCTACTCAGAGGAAATTGATAATTGATTTTGAAGAATCTGAGGAAGAAGCTGAAAAAGAAGTCTTCAACACTAAAAAGCTCTGAAAACCCTTCAAGTTGAAAAGGAGAAGAAAACCTACGCTCAGATCGTGTTCCCTGTGATCAAGAAAAAAAAGAAGAAGAGCGAGAAAAGAAGAAGTGGTTTCAAGAAGTTCTTGAGCAAAAGGAGAATCTGAGAGAAGCTCGAAATGGCCGCACATTGACAAATGGATGCCTATTCGGTTCAATGACGTGGGGAGGAAATCAAGAGAACCTTCGGTTCTACTATGAAATTTCGAGGAATGGAGGAAGCGGCTGGGATATGAATGAAGCCTTCATTGAGTACACATGACATTCTATCCTAAGTACTGCAAAGTTGGATCAACTTGGCGGATGAAGAAAATACTCGAGATAGTTGCCTGGTCCATATACTTACCCAAATCAAAACTTGAGAATGGCTATGTGAATGAAACGGCCATTTCTCGGAGATTACTTTCGATATGCCATCCAACTAGGCCTGACAGGAAACAACCCAGATATCATCAAAGCAAGAGATGAATTGAAGAAAAGATACTATGGGATGTTCAACCTGGAGGTACCAGAGGATGAGGTAGAAGAAGACTGAAGACTCTTTGTACTTCTGTTTTTGTTTTTGATTTTCATTGTAATCTGTAACTCTGATCTTACATCAATGAAAATTTATCTTTATGCTCAAAGATAATATCTCATTATCTTTTTACATGTCTTTTATGTTTGATATGCCTTATGTTTTGAAACTGTTGGGAAAATTGCCATTTTGGATTGTAATAGACAAACTGAAACCTGAGTATAGGTTAGGTGTTTTTGTAACAAGATGATTTTGGCATCATCAAAAAGGGGGAAATTGTTGGGAGATGAATTTAATAAAGAGATTTTGATTAGATCCCAAAACCCCTGAGTATGACATGTTCAGGATAATCTTGATAGACTAAGTCAGGATTTAGTATAGAGTGTTCAGGAAGTTATCCGCACCATGTATAGTCAGCAGATATAGATCAAAGTTAGATTACAAGATTCAAAACTCAAAGTTTACGAAGATTAAGAAGACTCGATAAGTTTCAAGAAGATTAAAAACTTCGATAAGTTTCAAGAAACCAAAACTCATTAAGTAAATCAAGACTAAAGAAGTTTCAAGAAATCAAGACTCGAGAAGTAATCAAGACTCAAGAAGTTTTTGAAGAAATCAAGACTCAAGAAGTTTCAAGAAATCAAGACTCGCAAGAAGAAATCAAGACTTAGTAAGTAATCAAGAAACCGAAAACTCAAGATGACATCAAGACTCAAGATGACATCAAGACTCAAAGATGTCATCAAGACTCAAAGATGTCATCAAGATTCAAAGAAGTCATAGAAGACACCGAAGACTCGTAAGACATCAAGACTCAGAAGATATCAAGACACAAAAAGATATCAAGACCCAAGAGTTATTGAAGACACAAAGAAGACATCGAATACTCAATATAAACCAATGTTCCGAGGCAATCAATAATATCTATCCAAGACTACAAAACCGAGAAAAATGCGAATATTCGTAAAAAATAGATATTGCCCAAGACATTCATATGCATAAAAGGAACTAAGTCTAAGTGTTGTTTAAGGTTATCTCATTCGAGAGATTGACCAAAAAGAGCCGTTATGTTTGTCTACATTTTATCAAGACAAGAACCAATCGGAGGAAGACAACATCGTACTTTTATCGACCTTTGAAAGCGGCAGTGTCATCAAAACATGTCAGTAGTACTATGTTCCAGACTGCAAAAAGTGGTGATTGACTACATGAATGCATATTTCCTAAAACATGCAAGGGAGTATTCAAACCCTAAAAATAAATAGCTCATCAAACACCATAAGAGGAAACTCATGAAGCTATCTCCTCCAACGATAGTTTTTCAAGAGTGACCTTGGTGAAGTTGCCTATAAATACTAGTGACTCTTTACATTGAGAGGTCACGGGAAATTTGAAAGCAACTCAAGAGCTCATTCGTATTATTGCAAATTGAAGCACTTAAAAAACTAGAATTTCCCAAGTGTTTCACATTGGAGAGAGCTCATTCACTAAGCTTCCAGATTGATAAGAAATATCCAAAGCTTAGTAGAGATATCCTAGCCTTTGCATTGTTCTTATTGTAAAGGATATCTCATCCTAGTTGGAAACCAACCAGAAACCCAAACCCTTTGTAAGGTAGTTTGTGTGTGTTTGTTGGTGAGTTGGAGTTGTAAAGAGTTAGTAAGCTACAGTGAGTTAGTCAGAAAACTCTAGAGAAGAAGTTAGTAAGCTACTTGTGGTAGTCCGAACACTTGTGTGTGTGTTTGAGTTAGTAAGTCGCGGTGAGTCGGCCCGGAAAACTCAAGGTAGAAAAGTGAGTAAGCTACGGTGAGTTAGCCGTAAAGCTTTTAGGAAGTGGTTAAGGAATTTCTCTCAAGGTCGAGAGAGAGTGGGCGTGGGAGCTTGAGTCTCCGAACCACTATAATTCTTTGTGTTGTTTTGCTTTCTGTACTGCATTATTATCTGTTGCATGTTTTTCACTGAAAGCATAGTTCACTGATATTCAGTTGGAACCAATCCACTGAACTTGCATCAAACTAATCACAGCCTTAATCACTGTTTTATTAAAAGGAAGATTTTCAGCAAAGCTAAAACGAGTATAAGCATAAGGCCAACCATTCCGCACACTTGAGTAGCTAGAACAGATAGTTACCAAACTGAACTAACTCTACTGAGGGTTCAGTAAGATAATTATTTGATCCAAGCGGCTCAGGATCTCTGATAAAACTCAGGCTCAGTTGGGTTAATCTGAAGCTTCTAAAAGCAGCTCAGGATCATTGTCTCAGTAGACTTTGACTCAGGGCAATCTGTGCTTCTCAGAGCCAAATCATCAGGATAACCTGACCCATCTGACATCAGTGATAGAAATTTTTTAAAAATCACTGAACACGTGTATTCCCCCCCCATACACGTGTGAGACTCGTTAGCACCGTGACCAACATTTTATCAAATTAGCACTAAAATACAATGGTTGAAGAATCATCATCAGTCACATTAAGAAAAAGTACATTAATCTAAATCTTAAACGAAAATTTTTGAACTTTTTACAATGATCTTCGCATTAGACCGATATACATATAATCATGTTCTCAACTTCATAGTAGAAAACACATAACCTTCATGCATTCATTTCCACATAATCTTCTTCTAATATTTCATAATCTTCTCCACATGTAGAATAATTTAGATCACCTAAAAATCAAAATACTATAATGAAATGAAATAATAATGAATCCAAATAAGAATCAAGAAACATCAGAAAAAATTTATAAACAACTCAACTTTAAACTACATAATGAATCAAAACAATTACCTGCAAGAAAAAGAGAGAGAGAGAGAGAGATAAGAACGATAATCTCAGTATACCATTGATGAATAGGTTTTCGAGAATGAATGAAAAATGAATGAGAGTGGTCACAATTTATATAAAATAGAAGACAAAATCAACGACTGAATCAAAATAACAATCTAAATGAATGAGATTAAAAAGATTTGAAATAAAAGAATGTGGCAAAAACCACATCATTTTATTACTTGATACATCATCTTATAAAGATTTTTCATAATAGAGATTATAGATAGATAGATTTCAAAGAGTTTGCTTAACTAATTTTTTATTGATGATTCCTTAAAAAAAAAAAGGTTCGTCCGATCCCATGCACCCGCATAGCATGTGATCCTTCCCCTGGCGAGGCCAGTTTGCTCATCTCTCTATCAGTCTCACTCCTCTCTTTCTCTCTACCTATCCCCCGATATTTCTCCCCATTCGCGACTCCTTCGTTAAATCTACACATCGCGATACAACCCCGCACCCACAATTATATGTATATGCACATCTCTCCGTCTTTCTGCTGAATTCCTGGACCTTTTCCGCCTGTATTTCTATAGTTAGGGTTTTGGGTATATGCAACACTGACGCACATTTGGGCGCCAATTGATTTTCAACTTCAGATTCGAAAGTGACTTGAGGTTAGCAGCGACTTGATTGTTTCCGCAAGCTGTGTTTTCACCCGCCCTCATCGATCTGCGACAATGGATTCAGCATCTTCGTCATTGCCACTTGCTGCGAGAGATGGGTCATCGGAAGCGGCGGCGACGGTGGAGGAGGACGGTAATCTGACGGTTGTGGCGGGTTTGGCCAAGGAGGCTGCTTTGCTTTTTCAAGCTGGGAAGTTTGGGGACTGTTTGAGAATCCTGAATCGGTTGTTGCAGAAGAAAGGGGATGATCCTAGGGTAATTTTCTCTATTGCTTTCCTTTTTAACTTCTAAAGCTTGGGTTCATCGGGTTCTTTTTTACTTTCTGGTTTTTGAGTTGAAGTTTTTAAGCTTTAACTTGTATTCCTGAGATTTCGAGAAGATTTTATTTGAATAATATGTTACTTTGTTACTTTTCAATGTCCAGCTTTGTATTCATGGACCCCTATTGGCTTCAGTAGTCTTGCATATTGAAGTTAAGAGTATCTATAATGTTTGTCAAGTTTTTCTTTGGTGGTGGAAGTTAAGCATATGCCCCAGTCTTGTCCGGGGTTAGCAATTATGGTATTTGTTGTCCATTAAGTTGGGGGAGGGGATTAGCTGAGTGAACAGAGATTGATGTCTTGGTTTCTTATTGATTAATTTCCTTACTCCTTATAACTTCTAACGTACCTTTTTTTTTGGGGCCTTAGGCCTCGTCTCTAATTATTACATAATGTTTACCATTTCTCTCTTTAAGTAGTATGCTATGATGTCAAACACCTCTTGTCTCAAAGTGATGTAAGCAAAGTTGCAAATTGTTTCCTTCTGAAAATTTCTTGGTTACAGTTCCATTTTCCCTTCTTTAGTAGACCATGAACATTTAATCTGAAAGGTAGATACATACGATGAGTAACAGCGAGATTAGTGCATCACCACCAACTGAAATAGAAGATGATCTAATTAATTATTTCCCTTGTCTCATCATACACGAGTATCATGTGGCCCTAACCCAGTTTAACTGTATTTGCTTTAGTGAAAGGATTCACGCGTTTGCACATTGTATAATAGAACAACCATCTAACCAGGAATTGACTTATTATTGCTGTGCTTAACTGTGTCATGGAATTTCACTCATTGAAGCAGGGGATGCCCATTTAGCACTTCCCTCCATTATTTCACCTACTTCCTCCTTTCTAAGCTTGAATCTTACCCGTGGGACAAATGTGATAGATGCTGGAAACACAACTTTTATAGAATACATCTTGAGACATTCTGTCACAATCATTGGCAAAAGGACTATATCGAAACAATGTAAAGTGTAAACGTAATTGAATAGATGTAAATTTTCTAATGCCAATTCTATATAGATGGAATAAATGAAGAAAATATTTAATTATATGAATTATAAACTTCAGATGCTGTTTTGATTCATCCAAATTAAGAATATTTGGCAATTTTGTATGTTAAAAGCGTTCTGGGCTGCTCCAATATTAGGGATTGAGATAAAGCTTTTGATTCCCAACAGCTTCTGGGTTCTATTCTATCAGTCTCATATTTAGGATCTGTAATAACACTGTCAGTATAAGGTTAATCCATTTTTTGTGTAGATCTCTACTTTCTCCTGTTATTCTGTTGGTCACAATTGTAGAACTCTCATCGATAGTAGCTTCTGAATTCGATGTAATCTTCTTTCTCTGGCACATAGTTAATTGGAAATCTTATTATGCATTATAGTCCTTTCGCAAGAGATTGTTAGTGTCTTCAAGTAATCATAAGGTTTCTTTGGGCAGTATACGGGGATTTCCACAAGGTTTATATCTACATTAGGGTAACCTTGAGTATTGCTTTGTTTGATATTTTCTTCTTCCTATGACTTCTGAACATTTTGTTAGGTCCAATGAATCTTAATGGTGCCATGCTGCCTTGATGGCTCTGCTTGCTAGTCAGAGAAGCTCTGGTACTCTGTTAGCTAGTAGTTGAATGTACTTAGCATATGTAATTATAAGTTGCTGTATGGGTGATGCCGTGATGGGTCACAAAAGGTTTAAAAAGTTGTCACGTAACACATTTGATTAGAGATTGGTGTTATGCGTCGTAATTAACAATCTTACTTTCTGTAAGGGATTTCTCATCCCCTACACTGTCTAGTGTCATAAAATTTCAGCTTCTTATAAAAAAAAAGTGTGCTTAGCATATTAAGAAATTACAAAAATTAAGTGCAAACCTTTACCTTTACCTTGGAGGATTTTTGTACCTCTAATATAGTATTGCGGACAGACTTGAGAAGATTCAGTGATTCACTGGAGTTGTATCTCCCACTTGAATTGACTGATGAAGCATTTAACTAGGGCAGTAAAGGAGTTTTTGCTTCAAATTTCCATGATTTGATTGACTATTTCTTCCTTCTTTAAGTGGCCAACCCAAAGTTGACATAAGATCAAACAAGCTGATTAAGTTTACTTTAGTCCATATACACATGACGCCAAACAAATAAAAATCAGCAGCATGGATGTGAGGTTCACAAATTACATTTTCAATTACTGACACGCCCCGCCTCTCTTTTGTGGTTTTTACATTTCAGGTTCGTCATAATATAGCCATAGCTGAGAATTTCCAAGACGGGTTTTCAGATCCCAAAAGGCTTATTCAAGCACTTCAACAAATCCAGGTGTGCATTTATTGTACTTGTCCTCTCTCCTCTCCCTCACCCACACATATTTTTGATGAGCTTGTGGGTTATTCTAGTGGCTTTTATTTGTGCATAACTGTATGGGCATGTTGCCCGTGTTATTTCATGATGTATACATAAGAATGAGTAATATTTTAGGTCATGTGAAGCTAATACTGAAATGGAGGCTTCAGTTGATGAAACAATAATTGAGCCAACTCCTGTTTGCCCAATTTGCTAGTGACTAATAGATGAAGGGAAGTAAGATCACATGACACCCACTTTACTATGAAATGAAATGGCCATTAACAGCATTGACTGTGGTTTTGAGAAGTGCAAGTAACATATCTTTGTTTCTTTGCCTCTTTGCATTAGGCAATCTAACTTTGCGCATTATCATTGAGTCCTTTAATGCCATCCATGACCCCTATGGATGATGCATGAACACTTGCAAAGTCAAAGTATATTTGAGCCGTTGGATTTTGCCCAATTGTTAATATAAATAAGCAGTGGACACACATACTCTACATTTTTGGCATATGCATTAATCCTTTTTGGTGTTAGCATAATAAAGATTGCAGGCCTCCTTCTGAGTTTTAATTAAATATCGTAAAAGTCTCATGTTCGAAAATATACCCTAGAACTGTAAACGTAAAGATAGTGTATAATTCCCCACTTCTGTCAAACTAAAGGCATCAGTAATAACGCGCTGGACTTGCAAAAATGATTGTGAATTGACATCCCTTGACTACAACATCCATACTGATATGATCGTCCGTATTGTATATGGTATAAGAAACATCATTTATGTTATTAAAACCCCAAGGGTGGTTCTTAATTATATTGATTAGATATATAAGTAAAGATTATCAATGTCACACCTGTATATGGTTGCCTTATATTTCTAGTCTGCTTCTAGGCTGCATGGGAAATTACCTTGGCAGTTTCAAAAAAGGAAAATTACCTTGGCAGTTGACACCTTCTTGTTTTCACTTTCATACTTACTCTCTTGGGCAATGGAAAAGGCTGCTGGGCCTAGGCTGCATGGTAAATAGGCTTTGTCATTGCATGAAACAGGAATATTTTGATTTTTCGTTTCTGTTCCCTTGATATGTTGTTTTACTTTGGATACAAAGCTTATGATGTACATGCATTTCCATTTTCTTTGTGTTGGTTTTCTCACACAGTATAAATCCTTAGTTTGTTGCTGTATGTTTCATTGGTTTCGTTTTCCTTAATTTAGAAACAAGGAGAAGAGCTTGCTCATACATCTGGGGAACACTTAGACCTCACTAGCAATGATGGAAGTGCTCCTACAGCTGGTTCCAAAGGCAATAATAGTGCAGCCCATCAGTTTTCCAGTTCATCAGTTGTCAACAGTGACGAATTTGATTCCTCAGTGCCTATGTTCAATATAGTATGTTTTTCTCCAATGGTGTTACTCAATTAGGTTGATCATCTTTTTGTGTATATTTTTATGTTCCATGGATGAATCTGATTGCAGGCCGTTATCTGGTTTCTTCTTCATGAATATTCAAAATCATTCACGTATTTGGATGCATTGTTTCAGAACATTGAACCTATTGATGAGGTGACAGTGACACATTAATCAGTAATCACATTCAGTGATGTTTTTTTATGGAGTATATTTGCTAACTTTTGCTAGGTAAATTTCAGGGAACAGCCCTCCGTATATGCGTTTTGTTGTTGGATGTTGCGCTGCTTTCTCACCATGCATCAAGATCTGCTGTAAGTCCCATTTTCTTACTTGTTTGAATTTGAATAATCTGTCTGATGCTTTTTTACTTGTTAATTTGATTAACATACTAAAAATAAAAAAAGAAGCGGTAACATATTTTTTGTGAAATGTTGATGTATATTAATTTGAGTGGTTACAGATCTTTGAGATAAATATCAATCAAGGTATCTTTGAACATCTGATGTGGAAGGGAAAATAATTAGTTTGCCATTTGTTCATGGACGATTTGTTTTTTCAAATACATGCATTTGATTGTGTTGTTCGCCTAAAACGTGAATAACAGAGTAATAAATGGTTGTGCTTATTGGGAATGATCCGGTGACTGAGTAATGGAAAATCTTTAAGATGCCCTTAAATGTCCCTCGGCCTTCTAATAAGTAATAGCACAATTATGTTTTGAACACATCAATATTTTGCCCTGAAATCTGGTAATATATAATAGAATGGTGTTAGTCTGTGCAATAGAAAAATCATTCTAACAATGGCCCGCTCTAATACAAGATCACAACTTAGCACCTTTTGTATGTTAAACTGTAAAAACATTGAGATATCTTTGCACTTGTCATATTTGTATTGTACGAGGACGGTAAGAATGAACAATCTCATTTGTTAAATGTGAAATGTATAATGCTTAAGGTGATGTTAGTTTTGGGTTTTAAAAACTAGGATACAGATTTTGAAATTTAAAACCGGTTCTAGTTTGAGCTTTTGGAAAAATAGGTTAGAGTTTGAGATTTTGGAAACCACTACCACACTAGAAACCTACTATCAAACTACTCAAAAACCAAAAAACAAACACCCACCTCATTATTTATCAAGATTTCCAAGCCCCCTAGATTTTACAAGCTGGTTTTTAAAAGTCACTTAAAACTCAAAATAAACATCACCTAAGAGTTTATAAACTAACAGCCGTAATTATTAGTATAAATACGTGCTGATTATGAAAGGTTTGATTGTTTATATGTCCAGAAATGTAGTTCTAAATGGTATTATCATAGATATTAAAGGCGCGCCCGAGGCGCGCCTAAGGCGCCAGGCACTCGGGGCGCCAGCCATCTCGCCTGCCATAGGCCCAGGCGGTTGGGATTTTCTGGGCGCTCGCCTGGGAGCGCCTTTTGGCGCCTCGACTTGGGACAAAAGGCGCGCCTAAGGCGTGCCTTGCGTACATTTAGGGTTTGAAATAAAAAAAACATTTTTTTATTTGTCAAATAACATCAGAATTATAAAAAATACTATCTCTTAAGTCTTAATATTTAAGTGAATCACATCTAGGTTTTCAAGATTCACTTTTTAGGGCAAGGGCAAGTGTGTGGGTGTGAGTGTGAGAGGATCATCTTTTAGCGGCCTTAGAGATGAAGATGAAGATGAAAATGAAGATGAAATTGAATTTAACTTAGAAGGTGAAGATGTGGAGGAAGAAGAATTTCGTGAGGACGATCCACGTTATGATGATGATGATGAGGAGGAGGAGGAGGAGTTTGCTTTTGATGAATTCGTTGATGGAGATGATTAGTTTGTTATTTATGTCTTTAATTTCGTGATTAAGCTGGATATTTACTGTTTGTTATTATCGTACTTTTATGGTTTGAAGTTTATGTCTTTACTCTTTATTTTGTATGATTTATATGTTTTTAACCTTCAACTTGTTAGTTAATTATATGTTAGTATGATTAACTTAGGTTTACTTCCATGGTTAGGTTTACTAAGAAATTTTCAAGGTCTTATGTTGTTTTTTCCAGGGATGCAAGGCGCGCGCCTAAGGCGCCAGGCACGCCTAAGGCGCTAGGCGCTGCTTCGCGCCTTGTGGCGCCTTGCGCCATTAATAACTATGGGTATTATAATACAGTGGTACAAGTTGGAAATATCCTGTATCAATCCATGGTCCAATAAGTCATGATGCAACATCCCAAGTCCATGATAAGTCAAAGGACTGACTATTTAGAATCTTACAGAACGAAAAGTTACATTAGTAAGCACTCCAAACTTGTCGTAGTTAGTTGATTGCTTTCAGCAACGATGTCCTTAGTATATAAGGGGTGGATATAACTTTTGATTTTATAGTCTGAACTTAAGGAGGTTGAGTTTAGGAAGTACCATAGCTTCTATTTCATGTCTTTCTTTGAACTGCAGGAGTTAAGCTGCTCTTCGCAACCAGGATATCTTATTATCCATCCCCAGTCTATCTGCTCTTGTTTATTAACTTTTTGAAAGCTATTAGTGATTTGAAGTTGCATCTAGCTGTTTGACATGCTTTAAACCAATCTGGCCATTGTAGCTATCAGCTACGAATTTGTCTTCCATGTACTGCTTAGTTCATAGTTCTGAAGGCGATATCCTGAAGGCCTACTGCATAGTGATTAAAATTTGAATAGTTTGGCACCATTCTTTTCTGAGGTTTCAATTTTTGTGCTGCATATCCTTAACAAACAAACCGAGTCTTTAATCCCAATTAATTGTACTGCATATCCTTAGTTGATATAAAAGGTGCTGAGATTCTTTCTTCCTCTAATTTTATAATTACAACATTTGGCTGCATCTCGTTAATTATTTTTTTATGTCACCATGGGATGTATATTCCACTAAAATGTCATTTTTGAAACTGACTCAAATTATCCTACTAAGGTTTCAATACGGCTACCATCCTTATTGACTTAATCAAGAGTCAATTTTTGTACTTGTTCGGGCGTAAAAGTGAATAGAATTAAGTGTCATTGCTTTCCAAAGTATTGTCTGGACAACTTACTGGACAGCTTAAATAGCCTTAGTAATTCATTTTGGTGTCGCATTTGAAGCAGTACTTTCAGTGTTGCTGGAAGTATCATGGCCGAATAATTGTACTTTCCCCTGGTAAATAACTTCCTTTTTCATCTCTTGTTCTTGAAAAATGATGAATGCCAATTTGTGTATTACCCAACTTATGACAGGTTCGTTTTGTGACCTAAAGTTGTGGTTTTCTTGGAGTTATTTCACAACTTTTACTGAACTGAAGCATTATCTTTAAGCATCATGGGGTTACTGATGAAGTAGATCCGAACACCACTTTCAATTTTTGAGAGTATGGTCCATGGTTCGAATGGGAATTTAAATAGCTCAGACAGAGATACCAACTATGTGCCCTCTTTTCTGCTTAGTGTTTGCTTTCAGCATTATGATTTTTTTTTGGATCTGGAATATGGGTTCTCTCTGATGGGCAGCTTTTTCTCTTTTAACTTTAAATATTTCTGTTATCTAAGGATGCACCTGAGAACTCTATTATACTCTTTTATTTAAAGGGAAGTTAGTCATTTTTAACTTTATTGTTCAGGATGTGATAAGCTACATGGAGAAGGTTTTTTGTATCAATAGCTTGACTAATCAAGTAGAGAATGGAACCTCAGCCCTGCAACAGTCTTCGTTAGTATCAAAATCTACGTCACTTCCTGGCCATTCGACAATTTCCGACGCTTCTCACTCCGATTCAGTTGTCAGTCCGACCACCCTGGAAAATTCTTTGACTACTTTATCTGACGAGGGGGAGGAGGATGACTCATCGCCGTTCTCTACACTGGAAAGCAGCAGTCGTAACCTTCAAAGACTTTCTGGTCTTGCATCTTCTAATGATCTTGCGCGGAGCCAAGCAGAGGACTCCCTACCAGCCATTGATTTAAGGCTTAAGCTGCATCTTTACAAGGTTCGTTTTTTGCTTCTCACGAGGAACCTGAAAGCAGCCAAACGTGAGGTTAAGATGGCTATGAGCTTAGGCAAGGATAATTCCATGGCTCTGTACTTGAAATCGCAGCTTGAGTATGCCCGTAGGAACCCTCGCAAAGCAATCAAGCTTTTGTTGGCATGGAGGAACCAGACTGAGACTGGAAGCTCAAGCATGTACTACAATAATCTCGGGTGCATCTATTATCAATTGGGGAAGCATCAAACATCGGGTGTATTTTTCTCCAAAGCCCTAAAGGGCAGCTTACCTGTAAGGAAGGAAAAGCCTCCGAAACTCCTAACTTTGTCACAGGATAAATCTCTTCTGATATCATACAACTGTGGAATGCATTCTTTGGCCAGTGGCAGACCTTTCCATGCTGCTCGATGTTTTCAGAAGGCTAGTATAGTCTTTTACAACAGACCTCTTCTGTGGTTAAGAATTGCTGAGTGCTGTATAATGGCTCTTGAGAAAGGGCTGATAAAGCCCGATTCATCTGCTTTTAACAGATCTGAAATAAAAGTTAACATTATTGGAAAGGGGAAATGGAGACATATTGTTTTGAATGTTGGAAACGATGATTTGTGTTCAAGTGATGGTAAACAGCACGATCTCTCCCTCTCTCTTGCCTGGCAGTGTCTGGTAAATGCTATATATTTATTGGACTCTTCTCAAGCAAAATGTAGTACAGAGGAAAGTGAATCAACCGAAAAAATGTCATCTCACAGCAGCATCGGTGATGGTGATCCTAACGTAACATCTGGAGCGAGTCAAGTTCTTTCAAATGGGGATGTGAAAGAACCGAAGGGTGGAAACAATCAGAGTTCTTCATCAATACTCAATTCTGTAACTGAGTACGAGCATATTCGTATGAAAGAGAATCAGAAGATCAAACAAGCCACCCTTGCTGATCTGGCTTATGTGGAGCTGGCACTAGGAAATCCCGTAAATGCCCTTTCAACAGCAAAGTCTTTACTGAAACTTCCAGATTGCTCAAGGATGTACATCTTTTTGGGAACAATGTACGCAGCTGAGGCATTATGCCTCTTGAACCGTCCACAGGAAGCTGCTGATATTTTGATGACGTTTATTTCTGGTGGGACCAGTGTTGACTTTCCATACACATTAGAGGACTGTGAAAAGTGGAATGTGGAAAAAGTTGTTGATCACGAGGATCCAAACAGAGCTTCTAATCCCGTGTCATCACCCGATGAATCCCAGGTATCTATGTTTCCCAGTCCTGAAGAGGCTCGTGGGATTTTCAGTGCGAACTATGCTGCAAATATCGCATTGCTTGGAGACTTTGAGCAAGCTCGTCATTTTATGATGAAGGCATTATCCGAAATACCAAACAGTCCCCAAGCGATTCTGACAGCGATTTATTTGGATCTAAAGTGTGGCAGGACGGAAGAAGCTGTTACCAAGTTGAAACGTCACGGGGCTGTCAGGTTTCTTGGCGGAAGTTTTTCACTAAATGGTTGTTCATGATGATTATGCTCATTTTCCATCGATCTTTTCAGCCCACACCTCGACTCTGAGTTGGCAGGTAGCTAGACAGACAATCCTTTGGAAAAAGGATGTGTAAAATATATATTTTGCAATTCAGGGAATAAGTTTTTTAGTTTGAATTCTTCTTCTATTTTTGCTATTTGGGTTTTAGTGATTGGTGGTGTGACATAATTTTTGTGATGAAGATTTACCAAAGGGCTAGATTGGAGATGTAGTTGTTAGTTGCAGATATGCGTTTTAGAGATAGGGTTGGTTCGATGTCGTATAGAGGGCAATCAGCCCTTGAGTTGAGAAGCAGCTACAGTACTCTCAGTTTTCCTGTTGTTGAGGTATATTCAGGCATTTTAATTCACTCTGCTTTCTCATAAATCATTAATTCTAAATTATTACAAAAACTTGCATGAGACGGTGAAACAGGGTAACATTTAGCACAAATTAACACCCACCCTTCTAAAGTGTTAAAGCATTAACGATAATGTTTGACTGATGATTTTTGTTTAATGAGATTTAATAGAAACTAGAAAGCAAATAATGAAATTGTTATGAAGAAAGGGTGACAATAAGGGGTACATGGTTTGGTTGTTCCCATTCGTGGGAAGTACTTCCAAACAATAAATATTCTAGAAGCTGCCATGAGAAAATATCTGGAGTAATTAAAACAAGCATTTTAAATATACCTCAAAAACAAAACAAAATAGATTAGAAAGTGACTGGAAAATGCATATTTTACCATACACTCCACTTCTTTTAAATTCACCCTTTTATTTTAGGGGGAAAAACTTTTAAGGTCTGAAAAGAAAAGAAAAAAACTTTTAAATATAACGAATTTTTTTGGTACAAAGATGATTTTTTTTTAAGAAATACAATTTTTTTGTCTTTAAAGAAAATAAAATTACGTTTATCTTGTAGCCATCTTCTTATATTTTATTTAATTCCAGCACTTTTATGCTGCTTACTTACTTTGCTATTTATTTCCTGAATTTCCCTCATACTTTAATTTCTGTAATTACAAAATTCAGAAAATAAAGTGACCGAAAGCACAGTAGGCAAAAGTAAATATTCATTTTTTAAAAATTCAGAAAATAAAGTGACCTAAAGCATGGTAGGTAAAATAAAGCAATAATTATTTAAAAAAGAAATACTGAAAACGCAACAAAACAAAAAGTATAATCAGAAAAAAAACAAACAAAAAAAGTATAATTATGACCCAACATATGCATTTTCCTGTAACTATCATAGACGACCTCATCAATATTGATGATGTAATTTTTTTTTTTTTTTGATAAAGTTGTTGACACATAGTACTATTGTATATTTGTATCTATTGCATCAGCCGGATCGACCGCTTCACGT
This sequence comes from Stenogyne calaminthoides, assembly GCA_037126765.1. Lineage (NCBI taxonomy): Eukaryota > Viridiplantae > Streptophyta > Magnoliopsida > Lamiales > Lamiaceae > Stenogyne > Stenogyne calaminthoides. The sequence goes on from JBBCBC010000007.1 coordinate 10,172,875, forward strand.
TTCACCTTCTTGGCGTCTGTTGGGTCACCAAATTTATTGATAGTATCCCAGATGTAATCATTTATAAAAAAAATGGGTTATCAAATTTATATTCTTTAATTTTGTTTCTATCACGATAAAAATAAAATAAAAATCGTAATAGTATATACATTATGATACGAATGGTGATGTTCAATATAATGTAGAACAGTATATTGAATGTGAAAATATTTCATGAATACCCTTGGCCTTGGTCATAAATGTAGAGGTGTAGGTAGGAGTCTAGATATATAAAAACGGCAAAACTCTACAGGTATAAAGTGGGTGGGGAAAAAAGCTACAAGATATAAATCTGATTTTTTTTGTGATTTCTACCGGTGACAAAGTGCAATTTTTTTTTTTTTTCAAACAAAGTGTAATTTTTTTTGTCTTAGAGTCACAAAAAATTGCGTTTATCTTTTTAGAAATCATTCTTTCCTATTTTTTTGTCTTTGTCGAGTCGTTGATTCTAAACAATATTATCCAAAATAAAAAGTAGATTGATAAATTTAATTAACAAAACAAAATAAGTAGGTATCCGTATGTCGATTAAGAAATGAATCCGTTCCCACAATCCGCTCTCTTTTGTTGTTCCTTTTCATTGTTGGAGAGCAAACCATTAGAATACCTCCGAAAAAGCTGTGAGTTGTGTTTCTTTGAGTGGGGTTCTATCATGTACGTTCGGCCTTTTTGAATACTTCTTGTGCTCATTTATATAACATCATCTTTATCTTTAAAAAAAAAATGTCTATTAAGAAATGACAGGATATTTTCCGTTGGCATGAAATCAATTTTCGCCAGCGGTTATTTAGGCGCAAACATTTATTACATTTTATTTTCTATAGTAACCACTATCTAACTCTTTTAATTGACTTTTATTTCCCATTTAAATTTCAATTTCCCTTGTGTTAATGGTCTGAGTTGTAAAACAATGACCTATTCATCTTCTTTGTTGATAATTTCAACATTTTTTATTTAATCATTTAATAATATTATATAACCATGTCATAATTATGGATAAATTAGGTGCATGATTTGATTGATACGTTGCCAAATTTGAGTTGAGACTCGATTTAGAGAACTTGAGTGGTCGAAACGCGATATAAAATGAGTTTATATTCAATAAAACTCAGATTCAAACAATTATAAATATGAGAAAAATTATTTTAAAAACCAAATACCAAACAGTACATATAACCAAGTATATTAAATTAAATATAAAATAATAAAATGCTCTATAATTGATCTCAACATTTACTTAAAGAGTTAAAGTAGCTTAAATTTGATTTGAAAATTTTTAAATGAGTCAAATATTTTTGACGTCCATTTAGATAATCCTGATCCCAAATTTAATATTCCAAAACAAAATAACTAAGAGTAATAATTAGAATTAATGCACAAGTACAATCAATATTATTCAATAAAAATAAATAACACTACTCCTTCTATCCCTTCTTTATTTAAACTAGATGTTTACTACATAATTTGTTTATATAATCTTGATTGTATATGTCGTCAAGTTTTAAGGTGAATATATGCATTGCACGTTATACTTAAGCTATTTATATGATCATTAGTGTATTTGTTGTATTGTATTGCAAGTTGGTTATGTGAAAAAAATGAATAAGATATTTTAGAATTGACAAATTTTATAGGGAGTTGTATGTATATATTTGTTATTATATTTTATTTTCAAAAAAACTTTAGTGTAGTGAAGACATTTTATCTATGAAACACAATAATTGTCATTTGTATTTTATTAAAAAATCTATGGGTTTTACTTTTACATGTTGTCCAGAAGAGTGACTTGTCGTTTCTTTGCAATTTGTATGGTTTCTTAAGTTGAGAACATAAGTTGGTCTCACTTTAATTATCATTCATATAACATCTGTACATTTAAATATATATATATATATATATATATATAATTTATAGTAAAATAATTACAATACTCAAATTAAAAGAACAAACCAGTCTTACTTATCAATCTTTGCCCTTTATAAAAAAAATCTAAATTGGTGAAGTTCACCAAAGGGGTCGACCTCAACATAGGAGTATTTTGCACATTATGCATCAATTTGAATCCAATTATTTTTTATCCCACTCTTTCTACAATCACCGCCTTATTGTGAATCGTACATACCAACATTACAATTTGGTATTTTCTTGCTCTTTAACTACTCACAAAATTGGAACTGAAAGTGTAATAGAGCATCTTGCGAAGCTGTGAACGAATTGAGGTAAATAAACTCAAAATGCAAAGTCATGAATTTTTCGTGAAAAAGTCATGAATCAGGAGTCATATTTTGCAAGATGTAATCAAATTCTGCACACATGGAGAGATCTTGGCAATGTCAAGAAAGTACAGAGGGATTGTCAATTTGAACTTCACGAAATATTTCATGTATCACTACACGATTTGACATCAACAAAGTAAAGTGCAATCAACTACTAAAAGTTGTGCTCCATAGCAGGCTAATATTTGTCAGGGCTAATATTTAGTGGATATGTATGATCAATTGATACCTTACCATATCTAATCTGCAAGCCACTCATTCAAAAGAAACTAATAGATGACTAATCAGTAAACTTAATTTATTCATTGTAACTTTCCATTAAAGATATGTAGCAGTAATCAGAATCGGAAGACATTGAGAATGAAGTTTCTTCTCTGTAACTTGGAGAAATTTGAGGAAAAAATGAATGTGTTCAGATGGAGGGACCAACAAAACATGTAATCATAATCCTGGAAGTCTGAGTTATAATCTAAAGATAACTATCAAATTAGATCAGAACTCTAATTTTAAAATGGAAAAAAAAGGTTAAATAAACCCCTAAACTTATACCTGAGGATAACATATGCCCCTAAACTCTTTTACTTTGCATTTAGGGTCAAATAGGGCCCTCATCTTAATAAAATTAAACAATCGTACACTTTCCGTCAAATTAAAATGTAACATTGTTAAGTGGTAGGCCCCACTACCTGAAATTGCTATCTCCGTCTTCATTTATTTCTCCTTTACAGGGTTGTTGTAGAAAGAAAACACAAAAAAATAAAAATTCATTTGACCCTTAATCTTATAAAGCTAACAAAAAATCAGAACATACACCTAAAGGTTATACGAAAAAATATAGTAGAATGTTCAGGCACTGTCCACAAGAAGCATTATGCAAGTTTTAACTTTGAAGAGAAAAAGAGGCCAACTAAAAAATGCAGATATGTGGCAGAATTCAAGACGTAATATTCAACTCAAAATTGTCAACACAAAGCAAACTCAATTTTAATTCTAACTAGTTTAGTGCCCGCGTTTCTGTGATTTTCTAATTAAAAATTGCAACATTTTCAATAAAAAATATATTTAATAATAAAAAATATAAATATGTGCATAAATGCACTAAATATGAATTAATAATTTTTTAAGATGTATATTAGTAAATTTTCTTAAACCTTTGAATAAGATTATTGTGTCAAATATTATTTATCCATGTTAATATGAAGTTGAAACCTACAAATCAAAACAAAATAAATCGACTAAGAAAAGACTAATAAATTAATTAACATGTAATCATTAAAAAAAAAGTGAATGAATTATAATGTAAAATATTTTTGCCACATAAATTATGTTAAGATATACATAAGAGCAATTATAAAATAAAATTATTTATTAAGAAATTAATAATTGAATATAATTCACACTAAGATAAAATACATTTAGAATGAATATTTTATTTAAGTCAAACAAAAATTACCAAAAAAAAGATAAATGAATAATATTATATAATTAAATAAAACATAAAATAATAAATATAAATTACACATTTTATAAAAATAACACATAAAAATGACATGTGTACTCAAATTTCTCATTGAATGACACATAGGTTAAATTAACATGGAGTTGACACATCATGGAAAAAAAAAAACTCCCTATTAGTATATAGAGGGATATATAGGGAATTGTTTAGGATATACAAAAATAGAAGTACACATATGATTTATTTTTTTTGGCATGTAGGATTTATTATTAATGACATGTACACTAAACTTCTCCTAGAATGACACATATGTTAAATCAATGTGGAGTTGACACATCATCAAGAAAAACTCCCTATTAGTAATATAGGGGTTTTCCCTTAAAGATTGAGTACCTCCCCACCCTTGAATAACAAATTTTGCAAGACTCAATAAGCATTAAAAACCATCAATAGTAACTCAATTGAATAGTAACTTTGCAAGACTCAAATAATAATTGCTTTCACTACTTACTCGATGTCAATCCATAATCTTCTACCATAATTTCTTCGATCGTTGTTTGGAGCAGGTAAAATTTCCTTCGCACCTCCATTTAATATCGACGTCGTTGAAGACGTCGATGAACGACCAATCTCTAGATTACGCCTAATGACAACATTGTTTAAGTGTCTGATAATGACAACATTGAGATACATTGTTATACATAAATATACATAATACCTCAGAACCAGAGTAGCCACTGACCTTAAGTTTCTAGGCATTATTTTTTTCAATCTGTGAGTTCCTGGATCTTAAGAATAGAGTACACAACACACTATCTCTAGAGTCTGTGGAAAAGATGATTTTTCTTACCTCTAATTAAAATTTTGTCTAACAAATTAACTAAATTATTAGCATATGGTTTAGTTTGAAGGTTCTTCATTTCTGACTTCTGGGCAATAGGGGATAAAAACAATTAAACAATGCACAAGCAATTGGAAGGAAAAGAGAAATCCTCCCCTATTTTTTACAAGCAGGACATGATGCAGGGAAAACAATAGCCGAATTCACTAATATACCACATCCTACGTCAACAAATTACACACCCAAATCCTTGCACAAAATTAACAAAACATGAAATTCAAATATTAAAAGTCACTTGCGAAGAGTAGGTGTTGTTACGTTCGATATAATAACTCAGGATTAATCGAACACGTAAGAGCGACACGTGTAATATCTATTAAAATAATCATGCTCAGTGGACAAGTATTCGCTACTCAGATCAGGAAAGAGGAGTTAAAAGAGCCAAGTCGAAAAGACTTAGATATCCTGAAAAGCTCAGATATCCTGAGGGTCAGTATGTTCGCAGCTCAGATATCCTGAAAAAACTCAGATATCCTGAAAAGCTCAGATATCCCGAGGTCAGATGTTCGGCTCGAGATATCCCGAAAAGGCTCAGATATCCCCCGAGGGTCGAGATGATCGCAATGAGATCTCAAAAGGCTCAGATATCCTGAGGGTCAGTATGCTCGCAGCCCAGAGATCCTGAAACCCTCAGATATCCTGAGAGTCAGAATGCTCGCAGCACAACATACTGAAGACTCAGGCATCCTGAAGGGTCAGAGTGCTCGACACTCAGATATCCCGAAGACCCGAACATCCTGAGGGCTTAGTGTGCTCGAGGAGGACAATAGTCCAGCATAAAACTGACATGGTTAAAGGGGCGAACAAAGCATCCAACCGAGCAAAAGATTAATTTAGACGACCAAAAGAGTGCCTTCTACGTACAAGTAAGCTCCAAAGATCAATCTGAAGACGAAGTTGGGAACGCGTGGCAATATCATTCGGATTCATGCATGACCCAAAGTCTCCAAATCATGCTTGTCAATCCAAAATATGCTTGTCAGTGCTATAAAAGGAAGAAAAAAAAAAAAAAAAGGGTTGGAAAAAATCTCCCGGAAAAGAGTGATACCCACACTTGAGAGGTGAGAACAAAAAAATCCGAGTGATCATTTATTCATACTAGAAACCCTAGCACTTTCGAGGCTAACTCTCCAAATTATCTTCATCTCGTAATGATTCATCTTCATAAGGTGTATCAAATATTGTACGATGTAAAGCTTCATAATACCACATCCCCGACTTGGTATGCCCCAGAGTAGTCATTTCTGGCCCCGGGTCAACAAGTTCATCTTATTTACTGACTTTATCGTACACGTGCATATTTTGTTTGCGAGTTGTTATCAAATTAGCCCACATAATACTCTCGATAAAAAATGACTTCGCGACAAACCGGGGCTTTAGAAGGAGGTGCTTCACCAAAAACCAATCCATACACGAACCCTTAGTGAGCCGAGGCGAAAAAAAAAATAAAATGCCTCAATCTAGGAATACACAAAAAGAGAGAGGTCGAGCAAAGTTGACCTCATGACCGGAAAAGAGGCTCGGCCAAATTCATAAAGGTCGTGGAGTGGAGATTACCAATCTCGAGGATATTCTGAAGATCCGCGTTACAACAAGGGCCATCACTTTTGCTTCGCCGCGAGCGAGAAAGAGAGGGCCAAAAAGAGTCACAAATTAGAAACTCAAGATCATGAAGAGGCGCTCACGTACACCGATAACGAGCAAGTTAAAGAGAAAATTGCGGCGGGCGAAGAAAAAAAGTCGATGACACGTCGATGACGAAACGACCTCAAGGATCTAGACCATCAGCGTTTGGACGTTTGAGGCTCTCCGCCAAAGACCGAATCGGCAATAATAGGCGGCAGGATCCAGGAAAGGAACAACCAATAAAAATGCCCGCACCTTCAGATCTTCATGATCATCCGCATGCCGAACAAAAATCCATGGGAACAAAACTGGCTTATCCATCATCGATTGGGTAGTCAAAGCACGACTTGAAAGGGGGATCGCCCCATCACGAGCATGATCCATCTGGTCCTCATGATGGGAAACAACCTCGATCTAAGTCACCGGTTCCACAAAATTGCGGAAATGCAAAAGCCATCGAGGGTTTACAGCGACCGACCGCCGCCGACCAAAAGCCACCCTCGGCGAGCACAATGCTCGCGCCATTGTCACCGGCGATCATGGCGGCCGAAATACAAGAGAAAGTGGCGAAGTCCCGACCGCCAATTCCCATATTCGATGTTGAGTCGAGTCCGACCATGTCCATCTCAAAGAAGTATTCGGGACTTTATGATCGCGATAGGGGCCACAGACGCAAATACAAAGGTGCGATCATTCCCATGACTTTGGGTGATCGGCACATAGATGGTTTTCTACTTTGCCCAAGGCGTCTATCACATCTTTTCGCCCAATTGGGGACAACAATTTCGGTCCCACTTTTCATCCATGTGTGCTGCCAAATAAAAAAAAAAGGTTGGCACATTTCTTCCAACTAAAAGGTGAGTCCGACGAGCATACATAGAAAAGATTTGATAAATGTTTGTATGATGGAGCCCCTGGCCGAAGAGGATGCCAAGATCCTCATGGGTGGTCGGGGCCCGACCTGAATCTTGATATGTGGAAGGCCATGCACCAAGACCCGCCGAACACATACTCGAATTCCAAGAGCGAAATGCCAAAATTATAGCCATGCAAGATTTGCTCGCCCAATCACGATTGGGTGAACCTACAACTAGGAAAGTTTTAGGGAAGAAAGTGATAAATGAAGGGGTACAAACCCCAGGTTCATTCAAACCATTCAAGAAAGATCGAAAAAAACGCCCTCACGAAGTCTTTTGGGCGTTTGGTGACTCAATCTTTAACCAAATCGGAGATCGGGACATGTTGGAAAGGCCAAGAAGAATCATAATGGATAAACATCGACTTAACGGCTTCCAAATATTGTAACTACCATGAGTACATTGGACACAATCTGAGAATTGTCGCGACTTACTCATGAACTTTGGAAGCTATCACGAAGATAATCGTCTTACCCGATTCCTAAAAAGCGGTGACGAGACTCTCGAAAAAAAAAAATAAAGATCGAAGGGTAAGCGAAAAGCCGAACAAACATCCGATAAATATCCCTAAGAATCACGCAAAGAGGCCCGAGTTATCTAAAGAGGGCCTCCCACTGGAAGAGGTCGAGAAAGTCAAGAGATTCACATGATACGTCCCGAATATGGTCCGGTGGGTGGATGTTACGGCGCACCAACATTATCGAACAGAGCGAAAAAGATGGAGATCGTGCCGTGCAAAGCATCCATCAAGTGAAGGTGGCGAGCACATCGCCTAGCCGCCACCTCCCCACCAATTATGTTTTTGAAAAGGCGATCTCGACGGAATCATAACTCCCCACAATGACTCGTTAACCATCGATTACTTTCGACTCCTTGGGTTGAAGTTGCACCGCCACGGTTGACACCGGGCGTATCACGAACATTTTGTTCAAACACCCTTCACCGGATGGAAAAGCAAGTTGGGGACTTGAGCGGGTTATATTGAACCATGTGATCATACCATAATGGGTTTTGGGGAATCAGAATCAGACCCTACGGCATGATTAGGTTAGAAGTCGAGTTAGAATCAACTCGAATCGGACATCCGACGAACTAGAATGCTAGATTTTGTAATGCGTCGATGCTCCGCCAACTTATAACGAGTTTCTAGGTCGTCCGATTTATTCAAAATTTAAAAAGGCACGTTACGTATTCTTCTTGTGTTAAATTTCCCAACACAAGATGGAGCGAGTGGCGTAAAAGGAGATCCGGAGAAAGCTCGAGATTGTTTGCTATCATGTACAGGAAAAAACAAAATATTGTCAACATGATGGAAGC